>CM076571.1:92701598-93267474 GCA_034641835.2 Pinus albicaulis | reverse complement strand
TGCACACAAGATATAATCTTTTTCGGAAAAAATAAAAATAAAAAATAAAATGGCAATGCATTGTCTAGAACTGAAACAACAGTAGAATTTTCCCAAATATAATTCACCCTCGTTGTTACAACTGCTAGCCCTAAACCCCATAACCCATCACACTTTCTATCTTTATGCCATACAGAGAATGGACCCTCTCTATCTCTAAAGCCCGATGAAAGTTCATCCCGTAGGAAGTGACTAAATGTTGACAAGCTTGAAAAAATCCTAGAAAACTGCAATATCTCAGCACCTCCTCTAACACATGCTAAAGATAAACGTAAATTCAGGATTGCAAGAGCTTAATCTCTCCAACTATCATGTCGAAGCTGACTAATTACACACTTTGCGGGAAAATTCTTTTGAAAAACAGGAACCCATGTATTAGATGCAAGGAAACCTTTTAAGAGCATATCAATTACAACTAAAGGTATGTTTGCAACATTATTTTTTTCAACACAACTGCAAAGAACAGGAAAAAATCCCAAACTCATAAGAGAGACATCAGAAAGGACATCTCCCACATTCTTCCTATCTTTGACTCTCCATTTTCCTAGTACTTTTTATGTTGAGAATGAATAATATCTAATGGCTTGATATACATCAATGATCTTAGGCTTGTGATCACTATTTTGATCTCCTTTGCATAAAGTGTCAAAGTTTGCATCTTATTTGTTATTGATACTATACAGCTGGACATCCATCTCACAAAAATTATCAAAATTTGGGCCTATTTAAAGAGAAAATTTAGCATGTAATTTGTTGGGTCACCAAGGGGGGCTAACACCTGCATTGATACTAGATAATTGAAAATATCTTCAACACACAAACATATTGATTCTTCTGACAAGGCTGAATTTAGGTTTATTGATCCCAAATGCATCCCCTATCTAACAAGACACAATATGAGGTCCTATAAACAGAAGGATAAGCACCAAAACGGACTGAACCGAAAATGTTATACCATAAACAAGGAAAGTAGGTAGAGTCTAGATACATAACAAGCACATAAATTGTTTTGGATAAGTATGATAGTTCTCAAGCATGAATGAACTTAGAACCTTTTTGTCGAATATTGACAAGGCTCACACAGTCATCAATGCTTTTAAGGCATTCACCTAAAAATCTGCAAGACAAGAGGCCTTGTTTAAACTTTACACAACTAAATATTTCTAGTGTCTTTTTTGCTGCAGCTGTGAACCCTTTGTCTTCAGAGTGAGACCACCACCCTATACCCAATTCTATTTCAAGGGATTTGGTATCATAAATATACTTATCTTCACATAATGAATGAAGCTCATGCTATCTGAAGTCTTCATCAAGACTTACTGATCTTGTTTTGTTACATTCATAGTGGTGTCAAATGTTGTTGAACTTCATTAAATCTTTTGTCTTTGCAATTCCAGCTGCAAGAGCACCTCTACCAATTTAGTGGTGTACTAAATCAGAATACTTTGTTCTAAGCCATTGAATCCTATAAAATAATGCTATAAAAGAGCTCAGTGTGCTTCTTGAACCTCTTAGACCTGTTATTGTGTGAAGGCAGTTGTTCTTTCCTGATAGGTGACTTATACAGTTTGACTGTGGTAAATTGCAGAAGTTAGTGATTTTACTCAGACAGTTAAGAATTTAAGATCAGTAAGGCACAAATCACTGGCATTCACTCAAATGACGAAATAAATTAGAAAGACATTGCTTTTGATGACCTGAAGGGACTTTTGTACCACCTTGAGGTGAGTTGAATTATTGTACAAACCTAGATAGATCTATTTATATGCTGAATTTGATTCCAATATGAGAGCCCTCTTTCCAATCTCATTAATGGCCTAAATATCATCCAAGATGATCATGAATATGCTGGGTATGGTGCTGAATTGGAAGAGCCCCTCAATCATTTTATGACATCATCAATGTTTGAGGAGTCTGGTTAAGAGTCTATCCATCAATTTAGATAAACAATGTAGCAAAAAAATTCTTTGCATTCTGGTGACTGGTCCTCTGCACTTTGTAGAAGATATTTTAGTCACCCTAAATTTCCATTTGTGAAATCAAGCTGTAAAATTTGCCATTGACAGGCCTTGCAAGACCAATTTAGCATCATCATAGAAATTTCTTGAAAATATTTCAAGGTTGTCCTAGTTAGCTTAGCAATGGAAAGAAGTCATTAAGCTTAGAAAAGTTTGCTTTTCTTTTTCTTTATAGTTACTTTGATCATGCCATGGGTAATTCCTTTGATATGACAACCTACAGGAAAGGAATTTAAATGATTATGAACTTATTTCTTTTATGGGTCCACTAGGAAGTTTACTAGCATGAACTCCTTAAGGCAACAATCCAATCAACTACAAAAACAAGGTAAACGACCAGAAATCATAAATCAGATCCCTGATGCATCCCTTAGTCTGTATCGTAGCCATTTTGAGTTGACAATTCTCCATGATATATATTTGGTGGATCACTTGCAAGAATTTTGAGCCCTCTCTTGCCAAGTCTGGCAGTAGAACTAACCTAAAAACACTTTGATGGACCATTGTAGCTTACTGAAGATAGTCTTCCCACATAGAACTCACTTCATTACAACAGTTATACCTATAAGGAATAATTCATAAAGGAGGATGGTCTTTCTTTCTCACACTAGTACCACCACTACCTCTTATTTCATTCACCAAAAATATGTGAGCTCATGATATCTACACATCATGATCTCAAAATGGTATCCTTATATCTGCAACTTATAAACTACATGTAAAAGAAATCAATCCCAAGGGCACAACAACGATGTCAATTTTAGTCCAAATTTGTGCCCAGAGTTTTTTTCAGCAACTTTGAAAGACATTTCTCAATGATCATTTGGAAGAACACACTTACGTGTTTTTAGTTGAAAGCTAGTTTACCCTCAATTGTGAGCCACTGCTCATCAAGTGCCACATTTATCTCCTCAGCTCAGCAAATCCCCTTGACATACAATGACAAAAATTTACCAAGGAAACATCCTTTCTCAAAGATGAAATTGAAGTAAAAAAGGGAGGGCAATGTCTGAAGAATAGAAGACATTAGTGCAACATAAGTAGGAAATTTATTAGGTTTACGACTCGCCTGAAACGTGGACTTAGATGCTCCCACTTGTTCCTGTACACCCTACAATGTTTGAGTAAGCCATCTTAACTTCCTGGCTACACTAGTAAGTAATCAGGTCTCTGTTCCTTGACTAGAATCTTGCTGATCTGACATTGATTTCTTTTTCAGTTTTAGAACAGAATCTGGAACAACATTTTCGCATGCATTAATCACTATAGGATGTTTCTATGGTTTTGAGGACCATTCATCTTCATCAAACTTCATATCCTTGCTCACCAATGTCTTAAGTTGCACTTTAATTTAGATCATGTAGGCCATGGATGTCTTACTCTATCCAACAAAGACCGCCTTTATGTTCAAGGGTTCAATATTAGTGCTTTTCTCATCATGAATATGAATATAAATTGGACAAAAAAAAGGAAACAAAAATGTAATACTTGTGGCTTCTCAATAACAAAAGATTTCTTTGGTGTTTTGTCCTTCAAGATGCTGTGAGGACATTGGTTCAAGATATAGACAATGTGTTGCAAGCTTTGGCTTAAAGACACATGGGTAAATCCATGTCCTGGATCATGGTTTTAGCTATCTCAATGATGGTTTTGTTACTCTACAAGCACATTCTTAGCATCCTCTTGATCCTTGTTTCCCTGCAAAAGGTATCAAATTCCTTGGAAAAGGTTATATCACTAGATCTGTCTCTCCCCTAACTTCCAAGGTTTAATGTAGGAAACTCAAGACAGAGTAGCAACAAAATGGGCATGTCAAGAAATTTGGATTGGGAAAATACTTGCAGATATGCAAGTTCATTAGGATAAGCATAATTCTTTTTGCGATAATGAGGGAGTTACCAAGATGGAAAAAAGACCCGCCTTCGATATTAATCAATTGCATTAAGGTGCACATATTACAACACTCTATGTTGTTATTTTGTTTTTGGTAAAAATCAGGGGAAACACTTCCCCACTATAACATGGGGAAGAGCATTGTCAAACACAGTGGACCATTGGCTAAGCTGTTGCATTTGAGGGTTTTATATGCCCATATAAAATCCATTTGGACTAGAATTTTGTATTTCCTGTTGGCCTCATCATGGGCCCATAGTAACACAATGGAGTGTGCTTGTCAGGGTTTGAACCCAAGTCATCATATGAACTCCCTCTTATTGGTAGACCATTTTTTCTTGCAAATCTTTTTGATAGCCAAAAGCCCTATTAAGGGTGGTGTTGGCATGGGATATATTTTAAATTTACACTTTGTCCTGCATATTTTCAAATTCATTAGCGGAAATGGAACAAATTTGAACTGGCTTCACCAACTAGTGCCCCACCACCTGGACCTGCTACTTATGTTGTATGCTGCCTCAGTATCTTGAATCTTATCGACACTCACAACAATGAATCCCTTAGCCACTTGTTAACAAAGCTAGATACACAAACCAGTGCCAGTTCTAAGGCTTTTGAATGTGCTCCTTTGGGCACAAATTTTGTAGCTCCTATTTCGAGTCCATCTGTAGTAGAAGTGGCTAAAAGGAAACTTCCCATAACCATTCATCTCTCAGCAAAGACAGAGCTGGTAGATTACTTGGGGAAGGCTTACAAAAAGGTCTTAGCTATTCATAAGAAGTTACCACCTGGTGGTATACTGGTATTTGTCACAGGACAAAGGGAGGTGGAATTTCTATGCAGACAGTTGAGGAAAGCCTTTGTGAAAAGAAGCAAAATCAATGTTAAAATACAAGATATTTCTCAAAAAATCAAAGTCCACTGTAGACAAAAATGATGTTGCAACTAAACCCAATCTTGAGGGCATTTTTCAGGTTGTGGATGGCACAGATGATAGTGGGAAACACAAAGATGGAACTGATAGGTTTAACTCATTTGAAGATGAGGGGTTTGAAGTTCAATCAGAGGAAAAATCATCTTCCTCTGATGCTGAATTTGATTCACATTCAGATAATGAAGAAGAAGAGTGTCTTGACAGTAGAATAAATTGCAGTTGGTAGTGTTGAAGCAATAAGTGAGGGAGTAGATATGAAATTGGGAAATATGTTTGATGTTTCAGAAACATCAATGTCTCTCCCATCTAATCAGCCTAATATGGAACTGTGGTAGTTGATACATCAAATGAAATAGCTAGTGATGGAGACATCCCTCATGCATGCATTGGTTGGTCATGGAGAATGCAAGTACCAAATGTTGATATGCAACATAAAGTCATGATTGAAGCAGTTGAAAATCATATGCCTCAAACAGTTATTATTGATGAAATTGGAACAAAGCCTGAAGCAATGGTAGCGAGTACTATTTCTCAGCGTGGAATCCAATTGGCTGGAACTGCGCATGGAATGACTATTGAAAATCTCATAAAGAATCCTTCTTTAGAGATGCTTGTAGAGAGTGTGCAGAGTGTTGCCCTTGGAGATGATGAGGCAAAGAGAAGGGGAGTTCAGAAGGCTATACTTGAGAGAAAAGGACCATCCTCATTTACTTATGTTGTAGAGATGACATCAAGGACCGAATGTCGTATTCATCACAGCTTAGAAGCAACTGTGGATGCCATATTAACAGGTGCTCTATAAAGTTTTTCATATCCATCCCAGGGGATAAATATGTTGGATGATACTGTATGCAATGTCAATTCAAAAACAAAAATAATTAATCAAGTATCTATCTTGGCTTGTTCAAACTTCATATAAAATTTCCATTATATGTTGTGAATAGGAAAATCTCCATCATTTGAGGTCCGCCAGATGGTTATGAAGGTAGTGACAGATGGAAGTCCTGCCACAACAGAACCAGGCATTGGAAGCCATTTTAGAAGCACTTTGACATGTTTAGAGTCCGATGGTGTTTTTGAGGCTGGTAATGAGAGTGGTGATGATGATCTTTTTGGGTTGAAAGGTAGTTATGAGCAATTTCGGAAGGATGATGATTCACCACTTATTTTATATACTTATAAAAGATCATGGAGGCTGATCTGGAGCAAGTAGTGAACTAATGGGCCTAGAGAAAGCAGTTAAATTCACAAATGACATTGGAGCAGCTGATGCAATTCTTGCTTTACATTCTAAGCTCAAGGAGAATTCATGGATTCGAGGAGTGGCTAAATATCAATGTCTACCCATATTTGTGATGAAGACAAACATAATGGCGGAGATGGTAAGGGTCATGCATACTATTCTTGGTTTGGAGACTCTTGGTGCAAGTTATTTTAATTCATTCAAAAAGCTTAAGAATGATATTGAGATATCAGATGGAGCAGCCAAGAAAAGATCTTCCCGAGAAGAGATTGATGCTTTAGAAGAGGCCAGACTTGCTATTGAGTATATTGTGATCCCAGGAGGGCAGCCAGTTGAACTTCTTCCAAGATGTGCTGAAATTATTGCTCGTCAAATAAAGCTAGTGGAGAGCTATCAATTAGTAATAGATAAATCAAGGAGATAGCGAGAGTGACAGCCGATGACTACCCATGTTTCAGAGATATGACATTGCAAAACATTGAATCAACGAAAAAAAAACAATGAAGTAGTAAGCCTCAGTAAAGATTCTATTGAGCGTATACATAGAGGCAGTGAAGATTCTCAAATGATTGAGCTGGTGGTTCCATGTTATAAATATGAAAACAAGTCTTTCCCCCACACTATATCAACAGCGACAAGTGTGTCTAAAAGCAATATAAACAATGAAATGGCTGAATGTTTTGTCAATTCAAAATCTATTATTACAAATGAGCAGAGAGATCCTGAAGTGGAGGAAGATAATCCCAAGATGAACCTGATGCAAGTAAGGCTATGCATATTGGTGTTCCGACAGAGGATGGTCTGGTAGAAGGAGATTTAAGAGCTAAGAACTATAACACTATGGCAGTGGAGCTTCTGCCGATATTATGCTAAACCTCACGCATGTTTGACTTATGAAGGATAACCGTTGGTTTAGATTGACAGTTCAAGTTGATTTCGAACTCCCTCAGTGTTTCGAATTTTAGTGGAGGAGGGGGGGTTCGAAATGGGTACTTTTCAAACTCAGCCATTAACCACGTTGAAAGCGAAGGGTATGTTCGCAACCCCCCCCCCCCCAATCACAATATGTCTTACCATCTGTTGGGCCCTCCGAAATCCGGTTTCGAGTTTTCGTAAAACAAACGCTCAAAGTCTATACTTGGAACGAATTTTTGTTGCTAGGTAAGGAAAGGAGGTTTGAACCACAAATGAAAACATTGTTTCTATGGTGACCGAAATTGCTTATTTTCTTAAATGTCAGAATGAAGAGCTCGCAGAGAAGGATGTTTATTTCTCATTTCTTCCTCTAGCACATATATTTTATCGAGTGACAGAGGAATTTTTCATATCAAAAAGTGCTTCAATAGGCTTCTGGCGCGGGGATGTGAAGCTTTTGGTGGAGGATAAAGCAGAACTAAAACCAACTGTCTTATGTGGTGTCCCACATGTTTTTTTGATCGCATATATTCAGGTTTAAACCAGAAGATCATCGTTGGAGGATTTCTAAATAGAAAGGTGTTTGAATTTGCATACAAATACAATCTTAATAATATGCGCAAAGGGTTGAAACATGAAAAAGCATCTCCACTTTTTGATCAAGTTGTCTTTAGCAAGATTAAACAAGGTCTGGGAGAACATGTCCATGTAATGTCATCAAGAGCAGCTCCACTTGCAAGACATGTGGAAGAGTTTCTACGAGTAGTGACATGTTTCCATGTTGTACAGGACTATGGTTTGACAGAAACTTTTGCGGGAATTTTTCTTTTTCTTCCAAATGTTATTTCAATGATCGGGACTGTTGGTCCACCTGTTCTGAATATTGATGTCTGTTTTGAGTCTATCCCTGAAATGGGATATGATGCACTTTCAGAAGTTTAAGCTTTCACAAGGAGAATACGTTGTAGTGGAAAATCTGGAGAATGTGTATGGCCAGTGTTTTGCTATTGATTCAGTTTGGATGTTGTTGAGTTCATCATTTGTCATGCAGAGGTCTTAATTGCCTTGTCCAAGAGGCAAAGCTTCCTGCGATTATGAAATGCTTTCAGCTATTAGCTGAGCATGAAAATTCCGTGAGGAAGGCTACAGAGGAGCGGAAAAGGCGTTCCGATTATAAACCCATACTTGAGCAGGATGGCCTTATATGGAAACGTTCTTCCTATCAGGGGACAAAGAGGGAGAAAACAAGAGAAGAATCATTAGCTGAAGTAAGAGATTACAAGCAGCAACAAATGTCATACCGTGGAAAAAAGGCCAAGCGAACTCCAACACAGGTGTTACATGATATAATTGAGGGCCACATGGAGGAAATTATGATAGCAGGAGGAATTGGTTGTTTTGTAAAGGGTATATTTGAGATACCATAGAAGGCAACACAATCTCTTCCTTCAGACATTGTGACTGAGTGTAAACAGCAATGTGAAGCCACCAATTCAACCTTTCCTAACAAGGGTGAAGGATTCTTTGTGTCTAGCTATCAAAGTATGCAAAGTGTCATGCGACTAAAGTTTATGTAGGAAGCAATGTTTCATCTTCTATGATAAATAGGATCGATGCTATGCTTCAAAAGCTAGGAAAAGAAATTGACGATGTAGATGCAAAAATTGGTGACCGATGGCAAATATTGGACAGAGATATTCGAGGGTACACATGGTAGCCAGCGCCGCATTAGAACTAATGATTCAGGAAAGGCGGCATGAATGGCAGAGCCAGATGTCAAAGCCACCCAACGTTGCCTCTTTGTGACCACCTCGGCCACTTTCAGCATACCTTTTTTTATTTACGAAGAGCTGCCAAAGTTAATGTTACAGTCAATTTTTCCAAAGATATTTTTTGTTCAAGGCCTTGCATGGCCACAGTTGCCAAATTCTAATTAAATTGTAGTTAATGAAGATTGCCGAAGTAGATTAAGGCAACCAGCATAGTTGCAGTTAAATACTTCTTGTATTTTCATTATAAAGGGTTGGACCTTGTTAGACTCTGCGTTGTAAAGATCATTGTATTGGAGCACTGTATTTTTTGCTAGGGCATCAATAATAAGAGACCGTTCACATGATTCTTGAGCTATGTTAATGGTGATATTTCTTCTGTGTTAATTTTTTTCTCTGTATTTCATGCTAAGCATCAATTTGTCTTATTGTGAAACAGAAAATTTAGATTAAGATTTGCTAAGAAAGCACCTTAGTTTTGTCTGTGTTTACTATCTTAATGTTTTCTTCTGAATTATAGTTAAATAATTCTTAACTGCTCTTTAGCTATTACTGAACTCATTGTTTTCTTCCATCTCATATTCACACTGCCAGTAAGATCCAGTCTGCATAGTTAGCTTGCCCTGTGAATGCCCTTGAAAAGTTGATACACAATTCAGCCTTTTATGATTCCATAGCTCAATGGATTAAGTTTCATAGCTCTATTTGTCCAACAACATAATCAATCAAAACAAACAACCCTCATAATTTCTATAACTAGCCTAATATCAGCCTTTATAACCATCAAGCTAAATCATAAAAACAGAGAGAGCCCTCTCTGAGTCTAGGAAGGATAGGTCCTAGACTCCAAAGCGGTTTGATGTTGTCCTCTGTCGTTTATTCTTACCAATCTTATAAATTACACGGCCACAACAGGTGGCACTAATGTTGCAGGCTAGCCAATCAAGATAGTCCTAGTCAACTTCTATGTCTATAGGGAATAGAAGCTTGGTCTCCAGCATCGAAATTGGTCCAACCTACCACTAGACCAAGCCCTATGTAGGATAAATATTGATGGTGAGAAATCACCAGAGGGAGCCACTGATGTTGGAAACTAGTCAATGGAGATAAACCTGGTCACTTTTGTGCCAAATAGGAATAAAACATTAGTCCCTAGCATGGTGTGTGTTCTTAAATTACACCAGAACAAGCCTAATCAACTCATATTTTTATTAGTAAGAATGATAGAGATGTGATTTTTAAGGATGGTCTAGCTTTAATATCTTCTCTAGGTTGTTATTTTATTTTTGGTCAAAAGTAGGGGAAACACTTCCCCACTATAACATGGGGAAGAGCACTGTCAAACACAGTGGAACATTGGCTAAGTTGCCGCATTTGAGGGGTTTCTATGCCCATATAAAATCCATTTGGACTTGAATTTTGTATTTTCCTCTTGGCCTCATCATGGGCCCTTAGTAACACAATGGAGTGCACTTGTCAGGGTTTGAACCCAAGTCATCATATGCACTCCCCCTTATTGGTAGATCATATTTTCTTGCAGCTCATGTTGATGGCCAGAAGCCCTCTTAAGGGTGCCACTAACGTTGCAGGCTAGCCAATCAAGATAGTCCTAGTAAACTTCTATGCCTATAGGGAATAGAAGTTTGGTCTCCAGCATCGAACTTGGTCCAACTTACCACTAGACCAAGCCTTATGTTGGCTAAATTTTGACAGTGAGAAATCACCAGAGGGAACCACTCATGTTGGAAGCTAGCAATGGGGATAAACCTGGTCACTTTTGTGCCAAATAAGAATAAAACATTAGTCACTAGCATGGTAGATGTTCTTATTGCACTAGTACAAGCCTAATCGACTCGTATTTTTATTAGTAGGAATGATAGAGATGTAATTTTTGAGAGTCTGGCTTTAATCTCTTGAAGAATGTTCTTGTTGATTTCCCTGTATGTGTGAGATTTTCTAAACTGGCTCCTTAAATTCTGATGACTAGAAACACTAAAGGATATATGTAATTCCCAGGAATCTTGTTAAGCTTTAAGTGAGAATGTTAGCAGCTAGCTATTATTTCTTGTTTTGTATCAATAGTGAATTGAAGGAATTTGGAAGCTAGGAAATTGGACTTCACCTATTGATTTTGGAAATTCACCGCTCAGGTACACAAGATGTTATGGATTCTATAACTTTTTTGTAAACTTCCAAAGTAAGAAGTTGGACTAAGCTAAGCAAGAATCAAGATGATAAGAGGAAGGAAAATTCAACTGCGTTCTGGCACATGTAGAAATGAAGAAATCATGTCTGGAATATGAGCAGTGTACCTTGTCTTGTTTTTATGATTAACCTCCATATTATCATCTAGAAGATCAATGGAAGAAGGAAGGAATCAAAGAATAGATGCAAGGTAACAAGGTTTTTTTGGATATTTGTGTAATAGGAAAATGGGCACTTAAAAGGCAGCCTTGTGCTCTCAAGGAAATGAACTGTTAAGAGCAGATAAACAATCCAGGTTGGAAAGAGAAAATAAACAATAAAGACACAGTTAAATCTTTGCTCCATAAATCATACTGCAATAGCTAAAAGTCTAAGGATGGTTGGACAAAATTCTCATTGTAGCATCTGCTTGGCATTGAGAAGCAAGGACTGTAAGAAGGTTCTTGTACAATAATTTCTTATAATTTGTGAATACCATTGCCGAAACTGCATCTGACTTTCATGTGTGTTAGGGAAGAGTTCAGAAATTTGCTTCCTTATGCAGTTAGAGAGGAAAATGCTAAGGCTTGCTAAAATCAGCGATTTGCCCGCTGCACAGTGGGAAACTAGATAGAGACAATTACTATTTAACTTTCAAGAACTTATGCTTGACTAGCTGAAAAGTATTGGATTTTTTTTCTCGTGACCTTGAGTACAAAGTCTCATAATCAATTGGATGAAAAATCAAGTCTATCTTTCAAATGTTTGAACCAGGACTAAATAAAAGAAACAATTCCAGTCTATAGAAAGGTAGCACAGTAACAACATACTTGAATTTTAGGGGTGCTTCAAACAATCTCGTCCTGAAGATAGGATTCCAGGTTGTTTGCAGTTTTTAATTGGTGAAGTTGGCTCTAATTTTGGAACTTTGTCGGCTCTTCTACAGGTATCATTTTGCACCAATTCTTCGCCAGGTCTTTTTCTTGGACTCACTAAAGGAGTTTCATTTTATGCATCCTTTGTATGATTAAACCTTCAATAGAACATTGGTTTGCCATACAAACTTTCTTAGAGAGAAACTGGCAACTCGGATAAGGTTACAAGACCTCCTTCTATAATGGACAGAGGTGACCCCAGAATGTGGCAACAATTTTCCACTTCAGCCGTTGTAAAAGAAAACAAAGAGCTTCTCTCTGTAACTTATAAGGCCTACTTGGATGGCCTATTCTGGCCAAAACAGCAAAAAAGTACCTCTACGTTGTTATCTTGTGAAGGATAACGTTTCCCTCCATTACTAACTTTTTCTATAGTCACTGCTTCTTGATCCATTAGTTTTGACTTATCCATACACTAAAGAGCATTAAAAATTGTATTCTATTACACAAAGATGATCTGAAAGGGAAAACCTGTTAAAGCATAATATTTCAGTTGATGTATCAAATTCTTGGTTGCATACAAACAGAAACTGTTTGTTCCATACAAATAGAAACCACTTGAAGATATCTATGAACCACCTGAACATCAAAAATGTTCAGTCTCGTAACTCTTAAGTAAATCTATAAAGAATGTGACATTAGCCTTCTTGGCTTAGTGAAAGCCCTAATGTTCTATCCTATTTGACAGTCTTAAAAATCTCACAAAAACCTGTAAAGATTTTGGCATTCTGTACGCCAAGCCTCTAAAAGCCCTAACTTTCTATCATCCTCTGTGTAATTTGAATAGAATACCGTCAAATACCAGAATAATGAATGTCCATTCTCCCAAAAATTTGAAATGTGCAGAACAGAAAGAGAAATCATTCAATCAAATTACTCGATATGTATCAGAATCCCCATCCTTTAACTCAATGAATTTATTCGCAAACTCTGTCATTTTTTTAAACAAATTTTTTAGCACAACCTCCTCTAGTCCATTTATAGAGAGCCTTAGCTTATGAGATATTGTCTATAAGCCAAAATAGGGTTAAAATTTTCCATTGAAAGCTTAGAATAATTGAAACTAAAATAACAGTGTTTTGAGAAAGACCTATTTCGAAAAATTTAGTTCAGAGTAGAATACACTGGCTTGTTTAATGAATTTTCTCCAAGACAGAGCATACAGGATTCGTGACAGCCACAAAAAAAATTATGGGATTTTGCAATTTAAGCATTCTCTTGCAGAAAAATACCTTTTCTGAACTCGTTTTGACGGTGAAGAAACGCAAATGATCTGTTGGAAATCGTTCATGAAGAGAACTGGGGTCTCGGGGATTTATGCCAGAGAAATTGCATACCAGTATTGTACAAAAGCGCTCGTTTCAGCGCGTGAGCTCGTTTCAGGGCAGGAAGAGGGATAATGCAATAGCGGCAAAATGAGGTGCCATATATTTGTATTTTCGTATTTGAGTCAAATGATTTAATTTTTAATTTGGAAAAATAAATGGAACAAGAGGGAAAAGGAATGAAACTAAGTGACTAAGCGGGATAATTATAATGGCTTATGTCATTTCTTTAAGTCACATTGAATCAATATACATTAATATTTTGTATAATTTAATTATAAATTAAGTAATTATTCATTATTAAAGTGGGGTTTTATATAAATTATTTATTTATTAATGTTAATTTGTAGTTTTTAATAATATATTTATGTCAAAAAAAATTATTTAAATTAATGTTTTATCAAATTTTTTGTTAATTTTTCTATATTATATTTTAATTTACTTTAAACTTGTTTTAAATATGCTTTCACCTTCATGTATGGAGGTTATTTATTTGCATATTTAAAGTTTTGTTGTAATTTTTTTCTTAAAAAAAATGACTATTGTGATTGTGATGGTGAGAAAGTATTCTATAAATAGCGTTAAGGGTTATTTAGAATAAATAGGAGATTATTTCTCTTTATCTAAGACTAATCTTTGAGAGAATGGATATACATTCCCTAATTATCACATAAACAATAGGTTAATCTTGCATTTATTGCTTTCTCTCCATGGAGGTTCGCTACACAAAGGGAATACCTCCTCCTATGTAAATTTGATTGTCTCCATCTCTTAAAGGATTTTCAAACATTAATTATTAAATCTTCATTACTTTAAAGATGTAGTCTTGTCGAATATACCAAAAACATAGTAGGATTCTTTCGTTGTGGACAAAATCAAGTACATGTCTGAGGGAAGTATTCCTCTATGGATGGTTAACAAGTTCATCAATAACTACAAGCAAATGCTTCAATCTATATATTTAATGATCTTCAGTCATCATCTAAAGAGTTCAGGAATCAAATAAATTCCAACCTAAGTTCTAAGTATATGGTAAGCTTGTACTTAGAGGTTCTATTATTGTAAAATTTGACAACTATGGAAGTTGTGGCAAGGTATTGGAGGAGGGACTGTCATTTTGGGGTAGAGCTAACCTCTTTTTAAATAATAGTTTCTAAAATTGAGTCCATCTTCAATGTATGTACGTTGTCTAGCTTTGAGTTTGGTTTCCCTTTCATCCTAGAGATTAGAGAAAGACATGAAATGTATTATGACTTTCTTAGGGTTTTCAGAAGATTCAGAAGTTATGAATTTCTCCGAATTGTTTTTTCTTGTCCTTCATCTCAAGTGCCATTGGCCTTGCCCTCCTTGGATGAACTAGTGAAGGAGAGTCTTGCCGCGACGATGAAGGAAGGAAAAACTAATGTTGAGAATATTTGAATCCATCTACAATGTTAAAATTTAGAGACAAAGGGGCATTTAGAATTTTAACATTGTAGATGGATTCAAAGACCCCTTTGTCTAAATTTAACACTACATATGGATTTAGAGACCCCTGTAGTGAAATAAAACACTTCAATATCAAAATTGCAATTTTCTATTTATGGAGTGACACAATTAAAAATTACTAACATACATGAGTAATTCATATACTTGTTGTACTTATTATTTGGTCATATTTTTATTATTGGGCTATAGTAGTCATTTGTGTTAATCATTATTAATCTTGTCACTTATTATCTAGTCATATATTTTAGTCGTGGACTAAATTATTTATTTTAGTTAGTCGTTTTTAGCTTGGTCACTTATTATCTAGTCATATATTTTATCCCTAAACTAACTTTGTCGTTTAAGTTAGTCATTTTTAGTTCGGTCACTTAAAATTTCTCAAATTTAGTATTAATTTAGCAGGTGAACTTTTACAACTTGTAATTGTAGGATCATTAAATGAGGTGATCCTCTAACTCAATGTTGTGTATATGGCAAAGCTAGAAGACGTTATTGAGAAGAGGAATATCATGATGTCATTGGTTTCAACTAGACACTAATGTAAGCCCGCTTTGAAACCACCATGGGGGATCTGAAGGGCAACATCTAGTTCTCTTGTGTGTGTGAGGGTTAAAAAATAAGGCCCCCTCCTATTTGCATGAAGTGTTCCTAGTAAAAATCCATCTTAGAGTCAAGGCCATGAAAATATGAAGTCCAAGTATAAAATTTATTGTTTATAAATAACCTCTTTAACAACTTGACACAAACGTATAATGATGTCATTTACATTGGAGGTGTATGTCACCTTAATCGTGTTATAACTTTAATCGCTCCCCCACAAAAAGGTGGCATGCTCCCTTGTGATGGTGCATCAACCCTAATGGAGAACAATCTCATGATGTAAAAGGAATTTAAACATGATGTAACTTTAATAGTGCCCTACATTCACCCCTTGGCTCACCACTCGTGGCAAATGTGAGGCTATTTCAAGAATTGATGTGGATAATATCATTTTATTTTCTCTTATGTATAGTATTATACATTAACACAATTGTGGTTTTTTAGCAAACAAATATTTCTATCAAGGGTTGGCTCCTTGTTCATTAGGGTTGAATATGTTGTGTCATTATGAGTGATTTATTCATTGTCAACTCCTTATGTGGGAGAACACTACAAGCTCCATGTGAACATGAAGAGTAGATATTGTGAGCAATTCTTATCGAGGTTTTTCAAATTCCAGTTGTTGTACATTTGGTATACATGTTAATAAGTGCATTACCCACAAACACACACCCTCAATACCAATACCCAATTCTCTAAAAATCAAATGGTACCAATATTATTAGTTAGAGGTGAAGGATTCTCCTAAGAGGTTATTTTGTTGGTTTGAGGTGTTGTGTTTTGCCTTAGATACTAAGTGGTTAAGGGCTTCAAGAGTTAAGATTTAAGGGCCAAGGACTTGGGGGGGAAGGGATTTAGGGGTTAAGGGATTAATAATTAAGGGATTTAGGTGTTAGGGGCTAAAGGGTTAGGTTTTAAGGTGTTTGGGGGTTATGTATTAAGGTTTAAGGGTCACGAGTTAAGAGAATAAAGGGTTAGTGCTTAGGGGGTTCATGGATTCTAGGTTATGATTTAATGGCTTAAGGTTTCATGCGTCAAGGGGTATGTAGCTTATGAGGTATGAGTGTAGGGGTTAAGGGAGTATGGCTTTAGGGTTAAGGGAAGTGTCACTGAGTTTCAGATGTGCTAAGGAGGGAGTAACGTCAAGGTATGCTAGGCAGTGTTAAGGAATGCTAGATGAGATTGGACATGAGTAGCATAATATGAGTTACATGTAGTTCTTAGGTGAATAAGGCATATGTTCAATTTCAACGACACATGAGAATCTAGGTTTTGTCTTAGAATTTTTTATGAAAACACACTCAAGTACCACAACACATCTACTTTAATGCACAATGAAATCTACACAAATCACTCTCCTAGGTGCCCTCACTCTCCTCAGAACTTGGGCCAATTTCGACGATGGAATCTCCGGATAACTCAAGCCCTAGCTCTAGGATCAAGTTTTTCCTAGGTGTTCCCAAGGATAGAACCTAGTAGGATCAATTTGACCTATAGAAGCAAAAGATCTTGTCTAATACTTTCCCATCACCTTGTCCAAGGTAGGAACATAATTGGTTGCTAAATTCCATCCTCAAACCTAGGTTGGGTCCACTTGGCCCCATGTGGTCCCATTTGGTGTCAAAGGCCTTTCATCAAGGACCATTTGGGAATGCAAGTTCCCAAAGGATTTTAGGGATTGAGAACCTCCTTCATAAGTCTTATTCTTCTCCCTCAACCCTTCAATCCCCCTCCTCTCTCCCTAGAAGAGAAATTCCCTTGCTTAAAAAGAAAGCAAGTCCCACTCTTTATTTTATCTTAGGGAAAGGGTTTCGAGGGTCACTTCCCACCTATTCATTGACCTATACTCTACAAGTGACTTCCTAAACTACCGGGACTCCACCCATCAGTGAAAGTCCGTGAAGAGCAAGGAGTCTTAGCTGTGGTGACAATGGGCTAAGCCTCCATCGTTTCCCTTGTCCTAGCAGTTGCCCTCTTAGGAACCCCTTTTAGGTCCACTAATAGTTTGAGTCATAACAAGTTGTTCACAATTCCATTTGTGAACAACTCTTTGGTATGCCCACTTTTGTCATACTACAACTCCAATATGAGAAGTCCAGGGCTATGGAGGTTTCCCTTCTTCTCACTGAATCAATCCTCTACAATATAGTGAACTAGGGCTAGTTGGTTGGCCCACTTGACTGTTACTTTAGTCCTTCAAAGTATGCACATCCTTAGGCCCTATACACCTACCCTTCTACCAATTTTGTTGTCCTTCACCAGAACAAGAGTCAGGGTTCTTCTTTGACAGTAACCTAACAACCCTCCAACTGTACTTGGACTACCATCAATCTGCCCAACCACAGTCAATTCTTTTTACTGATGTAGGGCCTGCAATATTGTCTTCATCTAGGGCTCTTCAAATCTGCCATATAAAAATGGTTTGAGTCCTCTCAAGATCACTGTTCTTGTGTATCAACAATTTGATCTTTGTTTTCCAATCTATGAACAAATATGAACTACTCCTCTTCTCATACTTCTAACAATCTGTAGATGACTGAACTAGGGTCACAAATCAACCACTAACAGTCCATTTACTAATTTTTTATAGGTTTCTTCAGATATTTGCCTAAAACTCTATGGAAAGTCCACCAAAATCAACTCCTCTGCATGTTAATCCATTCTTCATATGGCATATTTCTTCTGCATGCTCAATATTCTACTCAGGTTCCACCCTCCTTTGGATATGTTGTCTCCACACATACTAAATATGCAAACCATCTTCCAGATCTGTGATCTTTATTGCAAAAATAATCCTTTCTCTAAGGGTCACAACCCGTCTTCTTCTACGCAAATTTGTCACAGCCTTAAGGGCATACCTTATGAACTAAAAATGCTAGGAAACTGTCCTAACTAGGGAATTATACTTATGTACTTCTAATTGTTGTAGAACAAACCCTATCCACACATAGAAAAAACATGACTCTTGCCTCCATAAGAGACTTGACCTAGCTCACATGGATCCATAGATTCTGGGCATTTCTTTGACTGAATATTGACATGAACTTCAGATCTCCATGTCAACTCTCAAACTAGGGTTAACTCAGTTAATATTACACCTATGTCGACTTCTGTTATGGCTCTAAATTATAGTGCAAGCCCTCCTCCATTTATGTTGGTCTTTATCACAGACCTTGCTACTAACCACCACAAGGCAAGATGGTATCAACCCTCCCTTCTATTTCATGTAGAAAATCTAACCAACGAGATTCAATCTGATCTTGTAATGTACTAAAACAAGACATTGAATCCTTCCTCCAATTTGTGGAAACAAAACACGATCGCACAATTACATATAAGTAAGAGAAACAAGTTATCAATCGCACAACACAAGATTTATCTGGGGAAGCAACTGCTCAAAACCCTCTATCTCTATTTTGTATTAAGTTAAGGAATCATGAAACAATACAATGCTTAATCTTGAGATTCTCTAGCACTCTGCCAATTGTATCCTATTGATCTAAGCAAAATCGGTCTAGTACTTAGCCAATTCTCAGCCTTCCTTCAGCCTGCCTTGCTCACGCAATTTCTATGGAATTATCTCCATATTAATTAGGAAAATCAACCTTCCTTGATTGCGCAATCCATCATGGCATCCCATTGACTTTATAATTTCACATGGGAAATTTTCTATAAATACAACTGATAGTTATGTTCCTCTGAACTGTGTTACAATAAGGATCAAAGGCCATTTTATTATTTAAAATAAGATAAAACCCTAAACAACCAAAACCATAACCCAGGGAGATGTAACACCAAGAGTTTATGGGCCCCGTTGGGGTTAGTTGGGCAGCCAACTTCCCGGGGTCGTAACTTGGTCATATGATCTTCGTTTGACGCACATGATACCTTGTTAGAAAGATCTCTCCGAGGACTACAATTTCCAATGCCAATGAAATCGCTAGACCTTTCATGCCCAAAAAACATTGTTTGGGGCCTCAAAATGGCTCCAAAAGTTCAGGACACAAAAAAAACTGCAAAAATAGTAAATTGTGCTATAATTAAGGAAACTGAAAAAATAAAAGAGACAATGGCGAGGGCCCAAGTGGAATAGGTGGGTGGCCACCAATATCCACCTCGATCACCTTAAATCAAATTTCTTGAGCTAACTCAATCATCATGACTTAGTTAACTCACACAAGTTGTTATGAGACGAAATTACAATTTATTGTCCAATTTATTTAAGGGAAAAATAAATTAGAGGCCTCACATATATTCCTCACTCCTGGTACATCAAAATTCCTCACCAGTGTGGGTGCATTTTTTTTTCTTTCTAGTTGCCAATTTCACTGTTTCTTGTTGCAAATTTCAACACACCTTCTCAACAAGAAAGGAATTCAATCTATTCCCATCCGGTACCTTTGGAATGTTTTGCATGCTACACTTCTCTAGTGTTGTTTGCACCTGCAAATCTTGAAACTGAATAGCCTCCGAACAACTGAATCAATATAATGCATCTGTCATTAGAGTCTTCTGACTACTGCTAGCTACTGCACCTATCTAGTACTGGATTCTCTGCCCTGCTACTGACATCTGCATCCGTGCCCTTTGAACTATTGCTAAATCTGATTTGTGCTCCAGTATTTGACATATGGCACTCTAATTTTTGTCTTGTTGACATCTGACTACATCAATCTAACTGATCTTCGTACTACTAATGTACTATGGGCTCCTCATAGCTAGGTTCGATCCATGAGACACGCCATCTCAATGGACCTTGCCAAAATTTCTTCTCTTGGAATTATGTCTACACATCACCCCACCTTACACCTCGAGGTATGGTTGCTCCCTCTTCCCATCTGGCTCGAAATTTCCCCCTCATGGAGGTCTCTGCTTGAGTGGAAACTTCCACGCAACCTCCTCTCTGCTTCTCCAATTGTGGGAACTATTCCACAACCTTCTGAGACTACTTCTCATGAGGATGCATGTTGAGAGGTAATTGATGCTCCCTCTAAACCACCAAGTCTCTAACTTCTGCCTTTCTCCTCAAAGCTTTGCATGCATCTAGTACCTCAAGTGCATATAGGTTCTTGACTCGTGCACAATGTAATTGTCCCGACATTACAAAAAGTTTCTAAAAAAGAGTTGATTTTAAATCGATGATATCTCCCTCATCTGAGCTCCGATTCGACCGATTTTTTTTTCCATTTGGGTAGGTTTTCGCAAGGAATCCAAATATTTTTATTTTTTTTTTGAAATTTTACACCAAAAGCTTCAGATATTCTACAAATGTGCCACGCAAAAAATTCCTGCTCTGATACCGTGTAGAAAATCTAACCAACGAGATTCATTCTGATATTGTAATATATTAAAACAAGATATTGAATCCTTCCTACAATTTTCGGAAACAAAACACAATCGCATAATCACATATAAGTAAGAGAAATAAATTATCAATTGCACATCAACATGATGTATTTGGGGAAAGAAACTGCTCAAAACCCCTCTATATCTATTGTGTATTAAGTCAAGGAATCATGAAACAATACAATGCGTAATCTCTCATGAGATTCTCCAACACTTTGTCAATTGTCTCTCGTTGATCTAGGAAAACTCGGTCTAGTACTTAGCCAATTCTCATCCTTACTTCAGCCTGCCTTGCTCATGCAATTCCTAGGGAATTAACTCCTTATTAAATAGGAAAATCAGTCTTCCTTGATTACGCAATCCATCATGGCATCCCAATGACTTTATAATTGCACATGGGAAATTTTCTCTGAATACAATTGATAGTTATGTTCCCTTTAACCTTTGTCTCAGTTGGGTATTCCTCGAAACTAACATGCATGCAACTATTAATAGCGAATTATCAGTTATCTGATTAATCACTCATTGTGAATTAAATCTAATTTAATTCACTGGACCTCTCACTAGCTCATCACTCAGTTATAACTAGTTAAACTGATTTTAACTCATTTAGTTTAGGTAATTATACTTGCACCCCACTAATGCATCAACTTCAACTGGACCCCAAAAATATTAGAATCCTTCTAGATGCCTCATCTTAGACCCTCAACTTGAATTTCTTGAGCTAACTCGGTCATCATGACTTAATTAACTGACACAAGTTGTTATGAGATGGAATTACAATTTATTGTCCAATTTATTTAAGGGAAAAATAATTTAGACGCCCCACATTCCTCACTCTTGGTGCATCAAAATTCCTTACTAGTGTGGGTGCATTTTTTTTTTGTCCTTTCTGGTTTCCAATCTCACTGTTTCTTGTTGCAAATTTCAACATTTCAGAATTTTATGCAGCCTTCACACAAAGACACCATTGAAATCACATGCCCAGATTCTCATGAGAAACCTCCCTTAAGCTCGATCTACCAGAAGAGAAGAAAAAATATGCCATCCTACTTCCTAGTGCAAACCGACCATTAAGGTATGCAACATTCTTCGGAACCCTCACATGATGATCTTACTCTTGGAGGATGATCATGACCTCCCTTTAACAACCCTTACTCAGCCCTCGTACTCGACTTACTTTAGGACTACATCTCTCTTCACCCCTTTGATGTGCCAGATAGTGGGAATACATTTCAAACATGCTAAGATGTGCCAAGTGATAAGGCATGCCAAGATGTGCAAGGGTGTGTCAATGCGTGTCAGGGACTGTCAAGACAACAAAATGGAGAAAAAAGTTAAACTACAAGGAAATTAACACATAAGAGGGTTAATAAGTCATCAATTTACCTTTTCCAAGAGGGGAATGCTAGGCACACCAACACTAGGTGGCAATAGGTGCCAAGTGCAAAGTCTTAGTGCATTCTAAGTGCCAAGTATTCCTCTGTTGCTTCTCATCTACTTTCCAACAATTGATCATAACAAATAAATTTAATATTAAACCATGCCAAATCATACCAAGGCATCTTAACGTATTCCATACATGCTAAGACTTTCCAAGCGCCAATATGTGTCAGGGACTAATGTTATGCATGTTATGAAGTGGAAGGGAATGTTGAAGAGTGCTAAGGTGTGCTAGAGAGTGATAATGCATGTTGATGAGTGTTAAGGAGTATTAGGAAAAAACATCAAGGGAGAACTAGGTAAAAATTCATGAAAGTTAATGAATATGAGGAACGTGTACTGCCAGAGACTAGTGTTAATGAGTGTTAGTTGTCATGCCAAGGAGGGAGTGACAAGGTATGCTAAGCATTGGTAAGGCATGCTAGGGAATATCAAGGCATGTCAAGAATTCCCAAAGTGTGCTTGGGAGTTCCAGGGTGTGCTAATTATATCATGTGCCAATTAATAGTGCCAATATATGCCAATACATGCTAGGTGCTAAGGATGTGGCGCAGGGTGCCAAGGTATGTCAATATGTGTCAAGTGTAGAAATTTGAATAACTGATATATTATTCACCGAGATTCTCCTGATCACACACTATTTTAGCTTCATGCATAATACAAAATCTCTTCTACCATTGATCATTACATGCGGAAATAAAATCAATTGCATGTATACATTAAAACCACAAACAATCACACTTATGAACACAGTATTTAATGGGAAAGCTTAAAGCTGAAAACCCCAACTATCTGGATATTATATGTCATGGATATCATGTAAAAATCATAGTACAAAGCTCCTCACAAGCTCTCATGCACACTCTCAATTGCTACGCACTATCAAGCTATATCTAGCAAAACACATGCTCCAATCTTTTGCCACTTGATAGCCAACCTCTATTGTGTTTTCAATGCTATGGGATGGCTCATTAAATAACATAAACCACCTGGCTTGTACTGCACAATCCTCATGGGCTTCTCCACCTATCCGTGTGTTGCAAATAGAAACTGTATAGTCACAACTGATAGTTAACCTGCTCTTTCGCCTATTTCTGCACTGGTCTCCACTGAAACTGTCCATGCACTAAAGTTAACTGATGCATTATTTAGTTGATTAATGAGTTTATAATTAGTGAATTAATTAATAATTAATTCACACCACTCTAACTAATTGTATCAATTAGTTAAAGTAGATACAAATAGCTCAACTATGTTTAGATTAGTTAAACTGAATACAACTCCACTAACTTCCTCAATCAACTCCACCAAACTCTGTCACATGAGTTCTAACTGAAGTCTTCATGAAATAGCTCCACATAACCCTTAGAAATAGCGTAATTCCTTCTGTCAGCTCTTGTGCCACATATGTGCACTTAACTAAAGTGCTCCAAGAGAATAAGATAATGTTTAGAGTCTAAATATTATTAAGAGCTAATAATATTCGACATATCTCTTTTTAGACTGGCAATCTAAAAATAGATTCCGCCCAATATGTCTAAAAATAGAAGTCCATCTATTTTTTTCCGACTTGACCAACCATCCACAAATAACATCTTGCAACTTATAGAACATGATCCATATGTCTAAAAATAGACATAGTCTAAAAATAGACTTTGCGCCAAAAATAGCCTGCGGGCCCACTTAGTGAAGGCAACTTCTTTCCACTAAGCTCATCATCTTGTTGCAATCTCAACACTCCCTCTCAACAAGATAAGGATTATCTGCAACCCATATCCTGCCCCTGTGGTATTCGAATTTTCTCCTAGTGAGTGCCTTCGTCAAGATATCAGCATCCTGATCCTCCGTGGGAATGTATGAAAGTAACATGACCTTCCGCTACACACAATCTATGATATGATGATACCAGATGTCAATGTGTTTAGATCTATCATGAAATATTGGATTAACCGAGAGTTTGATGCAACTCTGATTATCACAATAAATCATAATAGGCTCTAAGTATGAACCGAACAACCCGACTAGGATCTTCCTCATCCATATAGCCTCGCATGCAGCCAAAATTGCTGCCATATACTCGGCTTCTGCTGAACTGAGTGCCACAGATCTCTGCTTCCTGCTGTACCAAGAAACTACTATCGACCTGATACTGAAAATCCCTCCAGATGTGCTCTTTCTGTCCATTGGGCTCCCTGCCCAATCTGCATCCGACTGTCTGTACCATAATCCATATCCCGATGTGCCTCTGAGATATCTCAATACATGCTTCCTCGCCTTCCAAAAGAGCTTGGTTGGCTTAACCATAGCTTGTGAAAGCTGGTTAACAGCATATCATATGTCGGGTCATGTATTGACCATATACATAAGCAACCCCACCAACTGTCGATAAACAGTGGCATCCACTACCTCTGCCGAAGTAGCATCCTCCTTCCTCCAACCACTAGGAAGAGGAGTATCAACAGGCTTGCAGCCATGCATGTTGAACTTCTCCAATATCTCCCGAGCATACTTGCCTTGAGAAACAAATAGTCCACCACTGGGCTGCCAAATTTCCAATCCCAGGAAATAATGAAGGAGGCCCAAGTCCTTCATCTCAAACTCCTTTGCAAGATTAGCCTTGCATGAGTGTATCAACAGTTCATCACTTGTCAAAATCAAATCATCTACATAAAGTACAATGATCAGCAACTTACCCTCCACCACAATCTGGTATAGGTTAGGATCTGCCTCACTCTTGGATAATCCAGAAGGTCCGATTGAAATAGTAAATACTGTCAGGTATGTGCCAAACACCGGAGTGCTTGTTTCCTTGGAACAACTCTCTTGAGTCGGCACACATGCGACTCACTGCTGAAGATCTCGAAACCTTCAGGCTGCTCTATGTACACCTCCTCCTCAATGACTCCGTTGAGGAACGCAATCTTCACATCCATCTAATGAATGTGCCACCCCATCTGCGCTGAGAGAGCAAGAATCGTCCGTATGGAAGAATACCTTGCGGCAATTGCTACGTTACGATGGTGACCATGCATTTTCGATCCCCTCGATCTGAAAAAAATAAGACATCGTCTTGCCTTATACTTACTCACCTCTGTCAGCGCACCTTTACTTTGTATATCCATCCGAACCCACCATGATTTCCCTCCGGGTCTCGGGACAGTCTCCCATGCCTTGTTTCGACAATCGAATCATACTCTTCCACCATAGCATCTACCATGCAGGGTCCTCCATAGCTTCCTCAAAAGAGGATGGCTCCGTCACGATACACTTGCTCATTATAGCCATGTATCCGATATCTTCCCAGTGGGATATTTGTCTGCGTACAGCATTTGTCGATGTAGGTGCTCCTACGGCCTTCTCCGCATCTTGAGCCGGTCGCTCAGCTTACGTAGTGCGCTTCCGCCCTCGATGGTTGGCATTGCACAGTGGTGTCTCTTCCTCCATGAAATTCTCTTGTGCCGTGATCCACATCCAGAAGCTCCTCCTTAGGAACTAACAGCTCCTCATCTGCATGCAAGTGTAGCTCCCTCTCAAGCGAACACTGCATGGCTTTCTCCTCCTGGAATTTTATATCCCGTCGCACAACGGTCTTGCGACTGTCTGGCACATACACCCGATAGTTGTGAGGTGTATCAGTGTACCCCACAAATATTCCAACTTCAGCAGTTGGATCCAGCTTCCTTCTTGCATCCTTCGTCACATGCATGTAGACAGGAGATCCGAAAATCCGCAAATGGGAAATATCAGGCCTCTTGCCAGAATAAGCCTCCTCTGGTGTACTCATGCCAAGAACCTTGTGGGGACAACGGTTCTGCACATACACTGCTGTATTGCATGCCTCAGCCCACAAGTGAAGGGGTAGGCCCTGATCATGCAACACTCCTTTGTGCAGTGGGGTTGATCGTTCTCATTTTATTTCATTCCTTCATTCATACATGGGTTATGAGGTGCTGTAAACTCTCTTGAATTCATACACGCTAAAAATCTTCAGATTAAACGAAGAATGTACTCACCACCATTGTCGCTCCTTAGAGCCTTCACCTGCTTCCCCGATTTTTTCTCAACCAGTGCCTTGAACTCACAGAACTTTGAGTATGTCTCGCTATTCGTCTGCATGAAGAAGATCCAACACTTATGAGAAAAATCATCAAAAAATATCACATAATACCTATGCTTTGATGTCGAAGCTGCTGAGAAAGGTCCACACACATATGTGTGAATTCTAACAAGGATCGTCATGGCATGACTATCCTTCTCGTGAAAGGTGGCTTTCAAAATTTTTCCCAAGGTACATCCCTTGCACTGATCTAACTGCACAAGAGTACCCTTAGGAAGCCCAGTAGAAATCTGTTGCAGTATCTTCAAATCTCCATGGTGAAGGTGGCCCAATCTACAGTGCCACAACTCGCCATCATCCCGGCTCACCACTCCTTCTGCCTTGCCTGCCATTGCTGCGTAGCCATCTACCTACAATTGATAAAGGTTCTTAACTCAAACCCCTATCCTCCGGGTCTCACCATTTGCCTTACTGCGCAGGAAAGCCTTTCCCTTGCTAAAGACAACATCATATCCCTTGTCTTCTAACATCGCCACAGAGATAAGATTCTTCTTCAATCCTGGAAGATGCATCACTTCCTTCAATACAAAGGGTTTACCAAAATCCCTCTCAAAGGAAATGATACCGATACCGGTCGCACTGTATCTACCATCATTGCCCATATCGATGTGCACTCCATGATCTTTCTCATCCAGATCAGTAAACAAATCTCGATCTCCTGTCATGTGAATTGACGCACCACTGTCAAGAAACCACACTGATCCCATCATAGTTGAGACCAATCATATTCATAAAGTCAATGATAAATAAAATATGACTAGAGCCTCTCCGATTTTCTGATCTATGGCTTTGTATTTTCAACTATTACCTTGGACAGTGAAGCGGCATGATAATAGTGTTGGTGATGGTGGCTTCTTCCACCTTGGACATGTCTTGCTTCTTGCCTTTCGCCTTTGGGATTGAGAACCTTTCTTTCTCTTCCTTCTTTGCTTTGACAGCAGCGCAATTCTCTTCATCAGAGTTCTTTGATGAAGATCCGTCCCTGGTACTTCGCCTTATCTCCTCTTGCACAAGATCTGACCAAAGTCGCTCCCATCTTGGCAATTTCTCCCGACCATTGACAGAGTCCTGATAGGAATGCCAACTCTTCGGAAGCCCAAGGAGAGCCAAGCTCACCAATTCCTCATCATCTATAGTCACCCCCACACTTCCCAGCTCATCCCTGCATTGGGTGAACTTCGTGAGGTACTTGGGCATACTGTCACCTTTCTCCATCTTTATGTTTCTGAGTTTATCCTTGAGCGCCAACTTCCTCTGGTCGCTCTTGCTTTGGAATAAATCTGTCAAGGCTTTCCACATCAGAAATGGAGAAGCCTTACCATGCAGGCTGGACACTATGTGATCCTTCACACCTTCAGGAATCCTTTGACGCACAACATGTTTACAACAACTTTTGCCATACGTCAATATGCTTGACTTCACCTAAATGAGTTTTGGAATTTACGCATCTGCTACGACTCCTTGAGCCATTGTCATGTCATCCAACGCTTTCGCCACCATCTTTGTCCTTCCATGCAATATAATTCGACCTGCCCTCAAGGGCATACTCCAATCGCAATCCATTGAAAGACATCTCAACTTCGACACCAAGAAAACACTGCTGCAAATTCGAATTCCACCAGCACAAAACTCAACCGCTTCAATGTTTTGCAAATGCTCCAATGATCAATATCCCTCTGATACCATGTATAAATTTGAATAATTGATATATTATTCACCGAGATTCTCCTGATCACACACTATTTTAGCTTCATGCATAATACAGAATCTCTTCTACCATTGATCATTACATGCGGAAATAAAATCAATTGCATGCATATATTAAAACCACAAACAATCACACATATAAACACAGTATTTAATGGGAAAGCTTAAAGCTGAAAACCCCAACTATCTGTATATTATATGTCATGGAGATCATGTAACAATCATAGTACAAAAGATCCTCACAAGCTCTCATGCACACCCTCAATTGCTACACACTATCCAAGCTAGATCTAGCAAGCTTACATGCCCAATCTTTTGCCACTTGATATTGACCTCTATTGTGTTTCAATGCTATGGGATGGCTCATTAAATAACATAAACTTTCCTAGCTTGTGTTCGCATGCTCTATATGGGCTTCTCCACTATACATGTGTTTTAAATATATTTGTATAGTCATAGCCGATAGTTAACACCTTTCTTTCTTTTATTCTGCTGCCCAGATGTCATAAAGCCCATCCATACACTAAAGTTAGGCAGTGCATTCTTTAGTTGATTAATGAGTTTATAATTAGTGAATTAATTAATAATTAATTCACACCACTCTCACTAATTGTATCAATCAGTTAAACTAGATAAAAATAGCTCAATTATGTTTAGATTAGTTAAACTGAACACAACTCCATTAACTTCCTCAATCAACTCCACCAAACTCCGTCACATGAGTTCTAACTGAAGTATCCATGCAATAGCTCCACATAACCCTTAGGAATAGCGTAATTCCTTCTGTCAGCTCCTGTGCCACATCTGTGCACTTAACTGAAGTGCTCCAAGAGAATAAGATAATGTTTATAGTCCAAATATTGTTAAGAGCTAATAATATTCGACATATCTATTTTTAGACTGGCAATCTAAAAATAGATTCCGCCCAATATGTCTAAAAATAGAAGTCCATCTATTTTTTTCCGACTTGACCAACCATCCACAAATAGCATCATGCAACTTATCGAACATGATCCATATGTCTAAAAATAGACATAGTCTAAAAATAGGCTTTGCACCAAAAATAGCCTGCGGGCCCACTTAGTGAAGGCAACTTCTTTCCACTAAGCTCATCATCTTGTTGCAATCTCAACATCAGGGCAACAAAAGGAAGAACCAATAAGAGGGTTAATAAGTCGGGACTTTATCTTTTTGAAAAGGGGCATGCTAGGCACACTAATAATAGGTCCCAATACATGCCAACTGGCATTGTGTGCCAAGTGCTAATGTATGCCAATGCATTCGACCAAGGTGTTCCGGGGCATGCTAAGTATTATATGCAACATGATAATAGATGCTAGGAGAGCTCCATGTTGTGCTAGCGCATGCCACCATGTGCTTGGGTGTCAGTGTCATCACAAGATGTTCTAGGTACAAAGATGTTCCAAGACATGTGGGGTGCCAAGAAATGTTAGTGTGTGCCAAAGCATTAATTTAAGGTATACCTAGATTATTGAGGATTGTTAGGTATTTCTCATTAATAGATTTTTTAGAGCTTGGTTAGGTATTAAATAATATATTTCCTAAACACAATAGTGGAACTTTATCTAAAGGGAATTTGCTAGATAATAAACTTAATAGATATGAAGCATGTGTTGACTCATAGGAAATCTCTATTCGAATAGTCATTACTTGAGGGAAATGATACACACTAATTACTTCTTAAAAAATTTACTGAACCTAACCACTATGGCCTTGGACATATTATAAAAAATAATCCAAAATAATGGTATTAAATTGTTACTTTTTGACAAAAACTATATTAACAGACACATAGCGTTATCAAAAACTCATTGGAATGATCAATGATGATGAATATTTTTTGACCGTCACCAAAAGTAACAAAAAGAGTATTGGTGAGGGTCATTAAAATTTTGTCACTAGAAGTGTCACCAAAGAGAGAATTAGTGATGGGCCTTTAATGACCCTCACCAAAAGTGTCATTGAAAATGTCTTTGGTGACGGACCATAAAGGAACATCACTATATACACTTACAGTGACGGTTTTTTAATGATCAATGATGACGAACTTGGTGAGGGTCATTAAAAGTTTGTCACTAGAAGTGTCACCAAAGAGAGAATTAGTGATGGGCCTTTAACGACCCTCACCAAAAGTGTCATTGAAAATGTCTTTGGTGATGGACCATAAAGGACCATCACTATATACACTTACAGTGACGGTTTTTTAAGGACCATAACCATATGTGACATTGGTGACAGACCTTAAAGGTCCGTCACAAGCATGACCCTCACCAATGTGCTTTTTTCTTGTAGTGTTACTTAATTCATTAAGAAAATCAAGGACTCTAACATTCAAAATATGATGTGAAAATTTGGAATATTAAGCTTCCATTGCTTCATGCGTGAAGCTACCTCCAGAATTCTCCAAGAATGATGAAGCCCTTTCTTTGTCACAGCTACTAAGTGACAACGCTGTAGATTTGTAGGGTAATACATATGTTGTCTCAAAGTAAGGCACAATACTGATCTCATCATCAGTCATTGTACATAGGATAATGCTAATCCCATTTTCTGAAACTCTACATCTCAACTCAAAGGGTTGAATGCAGCTCAACAATGATGAACAAGGATAGTTTTCAGTCTCCTCCTTGATTAGATCAAGGGTCCTCTATGCTATGGTATGTTTCTACTTCAAATCAGCATCTTGTTCTAATCCTTGGTCATGCATTGATCTTGAAACAATATGTGCTGAAATTTTATGCATACCTTGGATCAAATGATATGTGAGAACCTCTTGATAGAACACAAAAGTTCCTCCAACTAGGAAAATAACATCTCCAACTACTGGTAAGAGTGATGGCCTCTTTTTTCAAGTGTACCAGCGCTGGTATCCTCCTCCTCTTACTCCTACCCCTCCTGATCCATGCATGGGATTCCATATGTCAAGAGCTCAAGACTGTCTTGCAAAGATGCAAGTGTCTCTTCTCCAAATACAAGTACTTTTGCAGCAGGTAGTGAAAGTAGTGACCTCTTGTCTATAGTGACAAGATTGATATTCTCCACATCAAAATTCTTCCTCAAATTGTGAAATAAATATGAATACTTGGTCACCTTTGCATGCTCTATGTGCCCAAACCACCAATATTCTACTTCATCTAAGAGATTAAGTGCTGCAATTTTAACAACCTCTTCTTCAGCCATGGGATGTAGCTTAAAGAATGAGTCTAACCCCCTCCTCCAAGCCTTGACATTTCTTGATGAAGATCCATCAAATGTAGTCAAATATAATCTATTATGCCTCTTTCTTCTATTGCTGCTATAGGATCCTCTTTCTTCTCTAATCTGGAAGAATTGTTGGAGAGTTAGCTTCTCCTTGAAAGCTCTAGACTGTGCTTTGTACTCTTCAAGATATAGACTGAGAGTCTCATGAGTCTCAGGTTCATGCCTTCCTTCACTTCTATACCTCTAACCTTCTTCAAATAAAGTGGGCATAGTGGATATATGAGGAGATCTAGGATTCTCTGGTATTTTTTTACTGCTGATAGGAAGTGCTTTCCTCATCAGATCTTCTTCTTGGATCTTCTCTCTGTTCTTCCTCCTTCATTTGACTGACCTCCTTGGAGAGATCTTGCATGGATCTAAAGAAAGGAGTGACAGATCTTACATCGTCCATGATAGATCTCATCTATCTATTCTTCTTTCAATGTAAAAATATGAAGTGTCCACAAGCTGAGCCAAGGATCATGCTCTGATACCACTGTCATATCCCAAAAGGGAGAATGAAGAAATACTTCACACAATATAAGGAATTGCAATAAGATAAACAATAAATCTAAGTACAAATCAGAATATGCAGAAAGAGCTGAGCCATTTTATTATATTGGAGATGATTCAGTTACACAAGTACAAGAGATAGGTAGATCTAGCCAAGAAAACGAGATAGGATCACCATGAAAACATGTGTGAAGCAGGTACAACGTATTTGTTGAGGCTCTGTATAAAATACTGAGCTGTGTCTTCAGCAGAATATAAACATATGGTTTCAGGATGAAAAGGGAAATGCAATTCTACTCAAAACTGGAGCTCTGATGATGCCAAGATTCAAGATCTGGCCAATGTGATGGATTCCCAAGATAACACAAAAAAGATTTTCCAGATCTGCAACTTTGGAAAATCACCTCCCTAGTATTTGATCCTTGATCTATTGGGAAATACAGATCTGAAGCTAGATATAAATAATATATAGCTGAAATATGTGCTCCGATCAGATCTATGCTTGAAGGGCTAATCCCTTCCTCAGATCTATGAGCTAGAAGCTCTAGATCTAGCTTCTCAATCCTCCAAAAGATGATTGTAGTTGCTGCAACACAATTGCCTCTGAAAACTGCACTGTGAGGGGAAGAGAGGCCTTCTTCCTACTGAAATATGCTGCAATAAACTCCGAGCTGATGGTGAGACTGATGGAAATGTGAGCGGATGATCCCTCATAGGATTGCTAGCTGAAATACTAGGAACTTCCTTCCTTCATTCAGATCTGCAATATTGACAATGTTATTCTTGAGAAGAATGTTGTTGCTAGGAGGTCAATAACTTTTGGCTCGATGCCAGATCTGCAATGTGGCTCTAGGAGTGCTAAAATATAAGCTCAAGTGATGGGAATAATCCATCACCTTTTTCTCCAGCTGAAGTACTGAAGACAACTTCCACCTTCCAAACTGATCTTCAGAAAGCTGCAGTTGTTTGAATATGAATGTTGTGCAGAAAGTAGAAAAAGGAAATGGCACTTAAAGCCTAATGTATAATGAAGTACAAACCTCTTCCTTAGATATCACTCAAAGAAAGAGGAGGGATTCCCGCCTGGGAACACCCTGTGCTAAACAACACCTGCAATCTCTGCTAACAACCCAAGAATGTAATGGAATGTCACTTGACAATTCCAGATCTAAAAGATCATACTTCAAAATAATTCAAGATTCCTTTCACCTTTTCCTTCATCTCCTTTATGATTATTGAGCCATCCCAAGCCTTGGCCCTAATCTCAACTGCAAAGTCTCATGTGGACAAGATCCTCCAAGTGGGACTGCACTGTTTGACCAAATAAACCAAACAGACTAGGTGCAATGTACACCTCCTCCATCATGTGTGCTTCATTTGCACATGATCCTCCACCACTTGTTCATTAATGCTCAATGCCCCTTTGTTTGACATCTTCAAGATCTTAGTTGACTGAATCAACCCTCCATGATCTTCCACATTAAATGAGACATGATCTCCAATCTCATTCACATTAGTAGTTGCTCAACTACCTCTTTTTGCAGAGCTAGTCTAAATTAATCCACATTCACACACAAAAAGTGGATATTTATTCTTATTGAGGATTATGGGTCCCTACACCCTTTTATTTACTTAATTCATTAAGAAAATCAAGGACTCTAATATTCCAAATATGATGTGAAAATTTGGGAATATTATAGGTTGGGATGGATATCATTGACTTGAAGAGATCAGTTGAAGGGTGAAGGTGAGAGTAAATTGAAAGAATGTTTCAGCTGAAAAGATAGGTCATGAAACAGTATTAACCCATTGGGCTATGGAGTCACAAAAGGATTTAATTGCACAACAATTCTTCAAGGGTTTCCATAGGGCAAGTCATCTATATCAAAGGATCTTTTAGATTGAGTTGTGATATGAAACATTAATATATTCTGAAAGAAGCAAAGCTAACAACCATGTAAGCATCAATTAATGTCACTAAAACAAGAAAAGCCTTCCAAGGTAACTGTTTGAAGAAAGCCAAAGGATAGGGCACACCATAGACTTCTTTGGGCAGAATTTTATTAAAGCACACTTTTCAGACAATAGTCCAGTAATCCTAAGATCACTTTTAGAAAGGAGAAAACATATAAGAAAACAAGGAAAATAGCCTAAGATCAGACAAAAACTTTGAATTCTAGCCTGATTTTGGCGTAATCTCAAGGGATATTTTAAGGAAATTGTTAAAGAATAGCCAGAGGACAAGGAAAACCATAGAATTCCCTGGGTTAACTCTTGTAATATTCCCAAATGGGGAATATTTTTCTCCATCAGGAATATCTTAAGATATTCCAATATTCCAGCTCTGGGAGTATTAACAATCAACAATGAACTATTTCAGAGATTCAATGTTAGGGGAATTTACTGGATATGTCACCTTCACAAGGAAGGATGAGATCCAGAGGCTACCTGGCCCACTAGCAGACTCTGCCAATAGAACTTGTCAAGAGCTAATATTTCCCTTCAAGGAATTTTTGAAACAGCTGTTCATGAGGACGCTGTATAAGGAAGCCCATGTGAAAATAAGGCAATACAGTGCTGGGATGACTTAGAATATATCTGGCATAAACTCCCTGTAGAATATAAGCTCAAAGAAATACATCTAGATGGGTTATTCAGATCTCCCCAAACTAGATCTCTAAAACAAGGCTCAATGAGAGAGCTACAACAATACATGAGCATAACCAATAACTCTGCAAATCTGAAATGCACCATAAGAGGGAAAATGCTACAGCCATCATTAAATTATGATATCAGCAGTAAAATACAAGAAATATCATGACGGACAAGCCACTCAAGCTTTAAGATCCAACCTCCACTGAATAAGCAGTGAAATACAAGAGTTGCTGCAACTCCACAAAATGCTGGAGAGTAGTGATTGCGCAGTATATATGAAGACATAAACTGCTGAACATGAATGAAATACATATATGGCTGAAGGAATACAATAATATAGCCCAATAACTAGAAATGGGCTGAAATACAAGATTTATAGCCAATCTATGAAAGATTTCTAGAAATGTCGGATCATACAAAAATGTGACAACCAAGTTGTCACTGCAACTGAACTGGAATATGAATGAGGCCATGGCAGATCTGAAATGTAAATTCCATCCTCTGATAATGCCTCCAATACAAAGGTCTGATCCCTTTGTCTCAAAATCAACTCCCGATGAGCTCCATGAAACCCTCTCTCACTACCTCCATAAAATAATGCAGTTTCCACCATGGAATATGCATGGGAGATGATGGAAGGTTGGCCCATGCCAAAAGATCTGATATGAAGCCCTAGAATCCTCCTTGTAGCTCCTCCAATGAGTGGATCACTCCTCCACTGAAGAAAACAAGACAAGAGAGACTCCATGAGTTCCTCTCTTGCTGCACCCAGCAACACAATGTCTTCTCTGCTGCAGAAATAATGCTGTAGAAGATGAATGTAGTTGTGGCCAATGCTGGATTGAGGAAATGTAGCTCAATCCTCATCCTTCCTTGAGGAAGAGGTAGGGATTCCCGACCGGAAACACCCTAGTTCCCGAGGGCACCATCACCCTACTAACAGCTCGGGGATGCAAGCTTTGCAGACCCAATTTTGAAACTCTAGACCATAACATGTCCCAATGGGCTGCCATCTCCTCCATATAAAGAAATTGAACTCTTCTCCACCATGGTCCCACCAATTAGGGTTTCCACCCTCATGTGAATCTCTTCCCTCAAAAACTGCGCAACTTCTCTAGGAAGCCTCTTCCTCCTTGGGCAGCGTTGTTGACTTTAGTCAAAGATGACTAATCAAGTGAGTTGGGTTCCATTCTTACCCTTAGGTGTTTATTGCAGCTGCTTTATTCACCTCCCTTTCAGATTAGGAGTGTTATTTCTTCATCTAAAAGGGCTAAGGTGTCTCCTTGCCCATTTTATTAAACAAAAATAAAATGTGCAACTATAATGTTCCATTTTAGCTTGAGGCTAAAATTGGGAACATTGCAGTCCTCCCCTCCCACATGTTGCTTGCCCTCAAGAAACTACATAGAGAGAAAAAAATGGTCTCCTCCTTCTTCTCTTGTGGCCTCCTCATCAATGGTCCCACCACTGTTCAAATATGCTGCAATAAATTTGTCCTCCAATGTTCTCTCCCAAGTATGCAAACTGAAAATGATGCTCCTCATGGAAAGATAGAAGGTGTAGTGGAATCCTTCTTGCTGGAATGTGGCCTCCTTAAGGTAGGAGTGATGATATGCATGGGAAAATTCTGCTCCCAATGATGATCCTCTCATCCATGCTATCATCCAAATGAAAGTCTCACCTCTGATTTCTGCAATGTGTTGGGGCTGAATGGAGAGTTGTTTTGGTTTCACATGATGGCCCTCTCTCCATCTGATGCACATATGGGGCTGCCTTTGTCTTTGGGCTGGAAAATTATGGCCTCCAAGAGTGGCCCAAGCTACCCCATTAAGAAAACTCAACCATGAAATGCCTCTGCAAATTCTCCAAGTGGTTCCTCCCACAAGAAGGTACAAGTAGCAATGTGGCAATCATGGTTTGCCCATGGTATCTCCTGCAGAATAAAACATATACACTCTAGAGAATCATGCTCCTAATGGGCTGTACATATAATACTCTCCAAATAATGCTCCTCATGAGTGTACCAACATTTGAAATACAAGGAGAAATACACAATAAAAGCAAGTTTCCAAATGAAAACTGGAGAGTAGTTCAAAGTTCCACTCTTGGAACCTACGGAGTGCCCCTTGGCCTGCCTCAAAATCACCATTAACAAGTGCTTTACTATCCACTTTTTTTCTACCACAACATCTCCTCATAAGATGAAACATGAAATCACAATTTGGTGCCCATGTTGCACACCAAGAAGCATGTGGCTTCCCCCACAACCACTATAAGAATGGCCAATCCCACTGCTGCAATTGGCTGCAAGTGCATCCTCATGAAAAATGCAAGAAGGAACAAGTCTTCTTGATACATCATGCTCCTCAATCAATGAAAAGAAATACAATACAAAATATGAAATTATACCTCCTCCATCATGCACTAGAGCTCTTGAGCTTAAATGACTCAACTGAATGCTCTCCCTCTCCTCCAATGAGTAAGGGAATGGTTGTGCCAACCTCACCAAAGTCATCCAGGCTATGCATCTGTCCATATGCTGATGAAGAACATGATTAATTCCCTCCAAAGTGAACTCCTCTAGCAAGGAAAATTATGCATCCAAGTGCATAGCTAGGAAGTCCTCATATGCTGCATGCAATAATCTCTCCTTGAGACTAGAAACTCTGGTCAAGAGGATCCTGTCATAACAATAGATGACCATGTTATCAACCATGTATCTGTCATCATCCTCCTGGTCATCAAGAATCATGCATGCACCAAGATCCTGGGACCCTCAACCAAAAGTTGAGTCCTCCAACATGAATCAATCCTCCACATAGACAGCATTGGTAATCTGCAATAAAGTGCTCCCATCACACTGTTTCCTGCTACCTTGACATCCCTTCATGCCAAAGTCATCCCCCAAGTCGTTTCCATGCCATCATGCAGCTACTCATTCTCAAATAGAAATGATGTTCTTTGAAAATGAGCCTCCCAAGAGAGACTATCACCTCCAAAGAATCTCTCGATCCTGGGCAATGTAAGCATCAGTGGCCTCCATCTACTCCAAATCATGAAAGAGTTCTTCCCCAAAGGAAGTAACCTCTCTCTCACCAAATCCATGGAGTAGCCATCTTGCATTATGAAGATGCTATCCTCCATCCATACAACAACTCTATCTGCGCAGTGAAACTGATGAGAATGGGTGGTACTGAAAATGAGAGAGTGTATCCCTTCTCCATGAGCTTATTCCCAAACTCTCTGCGCTGTGATGGATTCCTCCAATGTCTCCACCTCTTCGGAATCCAAGAGTGGTGAACCAAATGACATTATGCCTCTCATCATCTCTAGATCATGTGGCCTCCCAAGTGTAAAACCTCTAAAAGTGAGACATCAAGATAGGAAGTGGACTGAATATATGAGAGGAATGAAATTCCCTCTCTCTCTACTACACAGTGCAGTCCTTCTCCTATGTGAAGAAAATATCTGAAGTAGATAAGGGTGAATGTCCATCATCCCTTCATGTTGATCCTTCTTCTCTTCTTCTTCTTCTTCCAATGGTGCAGCGATGTAGGTTCTTCTATGCACCTCCTCTCTACCAACATGTGAGTGTGTCTCCTCCTCAACGAGAGGCCTTGACCTTCCTTAGAGAAAAATATCTCCACACCTTCACAAATGGAAGAGTGTCCTTCATACAATGGGGGTCTTGCCTCTAGCAAGTCATGCTCCTGATTTCTCCCCCTCTAGAAAGATGGAATGATCTTTGTTTCACGGTAACCCTCCATGCATGAAAAGTGTTTGAAGTTTTGTCATACCATGTTTCACATTGGTTTTCATCAATCCCCTTTACAAAACTCTTTGTGATTGCAACATATGATCTCTCATTTGCATGAGAACATGAAATAGAGCTCTAAAATCAATTATCATGAATCATACCTTTGAGTTTGCAGCGCTGCTCCTCCAAAGGCCTCAACTCTTTCCCTCCATCCTTCTTGCAGTAGCTATGGGAAATGTACTGCGCTGTGGATCTGCATATGTCGTTGAATTCTCACATCCTTCATGAAAATAGCTAGGGCTTGATCATTCACAAACCCTTTTCAGAAAATTTCTCCAAATTTTCCCTTTCATCAGATCTTCAATGATGTCCTCAATGGTCAGGAAAACAAGAAGGGAAACCTCCTCTTCCGCCATTCCTCTTTCCTTGTCTCCTTTGTAAATATCCTCTCCTTGGAGAGAAGCTCCTCTTTCTGATAGCTCTAGATCTTGGGCACAGGCTGAGCCAAGATCATGCTCTGATACCATTGTAATATTCCCAAATGGGGAATATTTTGCTCCATCAGGAATATCTTAAGATATTCCAATATTCCAGCTCCGGGAGTATTAAAAATAAAACTTAACTATTTCATAGATTGACTGTTAGGGGCATTTACTAGATATGTCACCTTCACAAGGAAGGATTAGATCCAGAGGCTACCTGGCCCACTAGTAGACTCTGCCAATAGAACTTGTCAAGAGATAATATTTCCCTTCAAGGAATTTCTTATACAGCTGTCCATGAGGATGCTGTATAAGGAAGCCCATGTGAAAATAAGGAAATCCAGTGCTTGGATGCCTTAGAATATATCTATTATAAACTCCCTGCAGAATATAAGCTCAAATAAATACATATAGATGGGTTATTCAGATCTCCCCAAACTAGATCTATAAAACAAGGCTCAATGAGAGAGCTACAACAATACATGAGCATAACCAATAACTCTGCAAATATGAAATGCAACATAAGAGGGAAAATGCTACAGCCATCATTAAATTATGATATCAGCAGTAAAAGACAAGAAATATCATGAAGGACAAGCCACTCAAGCTTTAAGATCCAACCTCCACTGAATAAGCAGTGAAATACAAGAGTTGCTGCAACTCCACAAAATGCCAGAGAGTAGTGACTGAACAGTATATATGAAGGTATAAGCTGATGAAAATGAATGAAATACATATATGGCTGAATGAATACAAGAATATATCCCAATAACAAGAAATGGGCTGAAATACAAGATTTCTAGCCAATCTATGAAAGATTGCTAGAAATGTCGGATCATACAAAAATGTGACAGCCAAGTTGTCACTGCAACTGAATTGGAATATGAATGAGGCAATGGTAGATATGAAATGTAAATTCCCTCCTTTGATAATGCCTCCAGTACAAAGGGCTGATCCATTTTTCTCAAAAGCAACTCCCGATGAGCTCCATGAAACCCTCTCTCACTACCTCCATAAAATAACGTAGTTTCCTCCATGGACTACACAGTGGGAGATGATGGAAGGTTGGCTCATGCCAATAGATCTGATATGAAGCCCGGGAATCCTCCTTGCAGCTCCTCCAATGAGTGGATCACTCCTCCACTGAAGAAAACAAGACAGGAGAGACTCAATGAGTTCCTCTCTTGTTGCACCTAGCAACACAACGTCCTCTCTGCTGCAGAAATAACGTTGTAGAAGATGAATGTAGCTGTGGCCAATGTCAGATTGAGGAAATGTAGCTAAATCCTCATCCTTCCTTGAGGAAGAGGTAGGGATTCCTGACCGGGAACACCCTAGTGCCCGAGGGCACCATCACCCTGCTAAACAGCCCGGGGATGCAAGCTTTGCAGACCCAAGTCTGAAAATCTAGACCATAACATGTCTGAATGGGCTGCCATCTCCCCCATATAAAGAAATGGAAATCTTCTCCACCATGGTCCCACCAATTAGGGTTTCCACCCTCATGTGAATCTCTTTCCTCCAAAACTGCACAGCTTCTCTAGGAAGCCTCTTCCTCCTTGGGCAGCGATGTTCACTTTAGTCAAAGATGAATAATCAAGTGAGCTGGGTTCCATTCACACCCTTAGGTGTTTATTTCAACTACTTTATTCACCTCCCTTTCACATTAGGAGTGTTATTTCTTCATATAAAAGGGCTAAGGTGTCTCCTTGCCCATTTTATTAAATAAAAATAAAATTTTCAACTATAATGTTCCATTTTAGCTTGAGGCTAAAATTGGGAACATTACAACTCTACTTAGAAAACCTTGAAAAGAACATTCTAAAACAATATCTCAAGTTGTACACAGAAAATACATGGGATCACTAACATTTCTTCACTAGTTGTACTCTATTGAATCATTCTTAAAACAACAAGCTGGATAAAATGGGAGGGAAATTAAGAATCCTCCAATCAGACCTTAGTAGAAGAAAACATAAAGATAAAGCTTTCAAATAGAAATAGGGTACTTTGCCAGTAAATCCTAATATAAATTTTCTGTTCTTTATGAGAGAAAATGGACAGTTTGTAAAACACAAGGAAATACAAAAACAGTGAGGAATAACATCACCATTAACATAGACCAGGATCCCATGAATCTTCTTGTATTATTGATGTTCAAACTAGTTACATACTTCAAGTCCAACAAGTCTTTACAACTCAAAACTTCTCTTCTCAGCCTAGTATTCTTCAACTACTCAACAACACTTCAACAACTTCAGCAATGATCTTAAATTTCAATAATAATCCAACTAACCCTCTAACAATGAGCTCCTTATACAATATTTATAGATAAATGAGGAGGTGGGGTGAAAGAAAGGGTCCCTATTTGCTCATAAATGACAGAGTTTAATGTTTTTGACCTTAGAGACCATGCAAGGCCCAAGGATAAATGTATTTAAGTCTAACTCTACGTTACATTAACTCTTTGAACTACTTAGTGGCTTTTGTTGACTTTTAGGTTTTTTAGGTAGGCTTTGTAATAACTTCTGAGCTGTCTTTACAAAATATCTCTGTTTTGTAATAACTTTGTGTATCTTTAGGGGAAAATAGGTCTGTAGGTGGCATTTTAGTCCTTTGGAGGAGTAATTGCTTCTGTGGATGCGGAATTCAAAGCCCTTATTCTACTGATCTGTCATGTTGATACCTCTAAACTCTGATCAGGCCTTTGATTTTGGCTTTTAGGCCTTTACTTTAATCATCCTCTGTCTCTGTTTATCCTTTATGTTGACTGTTTATCTTTTAAATTAATTTGTCTTCAAACTGCGTCTTTATCCTTAGTCTGCTTGATTAAGTCTTTGATCTTATGAATTATTCCTTAACCTTTCTGTCTGATTTCTGTCTTCACTATTCTTCACTAATATTCTGATGTTTCTATGTACAGGTGGCTTGGCTCCCGTGCTGGAGGGTTTTTTTTGGTCAACCAATGTCCGTGAAACATTGATAAACACTAGAATAAACCCTGAATCTCCCTTTTTGTTTGTTAGAACCTTAAGGATCGTCATCCTGGGCATTTTCAACTTGGATGTTGTTGTGGGAGGGCTTGCAATATTTAGGCTGCCATTAAACCTGCAACTAAATCATAAAAATGTTAATAAAACCTGCGCTTGTGGATAAAATTCTTTCAGTGGCTTGGTGAGGGTAGAGGAGTGATGCAGAGGAGGGAGAATGCATAGAGGAGGGGTTTCATGGTGGAAACATGAAATACCAGGGAAATATTTCAAAAATGGTGCGGAAATGGTGAAAGCGGTTTTGCACAATACTGGGTGGTATTTGCGTAGGGGTTAGGTGGTAAGTGGTTTTGGTTCTGGCGGACGCGATACCATACATCAGGCAACACTTGTCCAGGGTGAAACCGCTCATTTCACGCAGAAATGGGGCGTTTAATACTTTGAGGAGGATTGGGTGTGAAATGGATTGTGGGCCGCCAGATCTGGGGGATCGACGGTCCAGATCTAATCGCATGTTTGCACAAAATAAAAAATGGCCGGGGGCGAGATAAAAAAAGGCGAGAATAGGATGGCCGTTGGATCAACTGTGATCAATGATAGAGATTACTTCGGGAGATGAATGAGTAAAGGGGTTCGGGGAATGCTGGAGATTGAAAGGGCACCCGATCACCGTTAGATCTATACGATCAATGGCTGAGATGATCTCGGAGAAAAGTCGATAGAAGGGAATGGTTGGGAGTGGGATGAAAAGGCAAGAATGCGATGGCCATTGGATCAGGTTGATCAATGGTGGAGATGATCTCGAAGAAAAGTGGGTAGAAGGGAATGGTTGGGAGCGGGAAGAAAAGGCAAGAATGTGATGGTCGTTGGATCGGGTTGGTCAACGGTGGAGATGATCTCGGAGAAAAGTGATGGCGGGGGATGAAATAAGAACTGAAGGGGGCTTAAGGGAAGTGTGGTGCGGTCGTGCCGTCGGGTCACATGAAGAATAGGGGCTGAGGACTTAAGCGCTGAAGGGCTTAAGGCTTGCTTTTGATAAAAGGTCAGAAATAGGCCTAAAAAAGTGGGTTTTTGAGCCTTTTTTTGATGTTCTGATAGGGATAAAAAGGGTTCTTTAAACCAAATAAAGGAATTTTTATAAGGTTTAGAGGGGTTTTCATGGGAAAATGAAGGGAATAAGGGATTCTTAAGAGGAAGAAATGATTAGTTAGGATAAGTGAAAATGAGTGAAAAATGGGTGAAATGAGCTTATGAGATGATGGAAAATAGCTTTGAAACAGTTTCTTTTATATCAGCAGGATAATTTGGAGTATCTTAGTAAATATTTCAGTGGAGTGATTCTTTTGAAAAAATGATGAAGATAGTGGGCTTCCAAGAACTCACAAATTTTCCATAAAAATTTGTTTCTTGAAAGCCTGAGAATCTTTTTAGCCATCATGAGATATAACAAAATTTATAGATGGCTAACACCCAGTATCTCCTTTGCATACTTTCCTTGAGACACAAAAATTTCATCGTCCCATTGGCATATTTCTAATCCAAGGAAATAATGAAGGAGTACCATGTCCTTCATTTTGAACTCCCTTGCAAGATCCTCCTTTCATGAGTGTATCAACTGCTCATCACTAGTCAAAATTAGATCATCAACATAAAGAACAATAATCAATATCTTACCCTTAACCACAATCTAGTACAAGTTTGCATTTGCTTCACTTTTGGTGAAGCCCAGTCTGGTAAAATAAATGTCTATCCAGGTGTACTAAGCACGGGGTGCTTGCTTCAACCCATACAGTGCTCTTTTGAGTCAGCACACATGCGACTCATTGTTGAAGGTATCGAAACCTTTAGGCTTCTCTATGTACACCTTTTCCTCAATGATCCCACTGAGAAACGCAATTTTTACATCCATCTGATGAATGCGCCAACCCATCTGCGCTGAGAGTCCAAGGATGTATTTTATGGAAGAGTACCTTGCAACAGGTGCAAAAGACTCGTCATAATATATCCCCTTAATCTGTGAGAATCCTCAAGCCACAAATTTGGCCTTGTATTTCTCCAAACTCCCATCAGCAGCTTCCTTTACCTTGTAGATCCATCTCGATCCAATCACTGATTTGTCAACCGGTCTTGGGACTATCTCCCATGAACTGTTCTTGATAGTGGAGTCATACTCCTCCACCATTGCATCAACCCAAGTTGGTTGCTGTTATGGTGGATTAGTCACACGGGTGTACGAAGTTGCACTAGCTTAGAGAGTGTGGTCTACTCTCTAAACTATTGGTAACAAGCAGAAAGTGGGGGAGCTCAAAAGCATAAAACTTAATGGAAATAGTATGTTGAAGTATGCTCTTGTTAAACTAAAACAAAAAACACAAATATATAGAAGATATATAGAGAGTTTAAAAGGATAATAATGCAAATGATAGCTCGATGGCCTCTTCTTATTAAACGTTTGAAATGGAGAATAAATTTTACCCACTTGCCAAAGGGCCCCTAGGCAATGGTTCTAGGTCCTGATGCGAGGATGTTTCCTTCCAAGCTCTTCCTCTGATTCAGTCTCACTCTCTCTCTCTGCTATGGTGGACTAAGATGTTGGGTGGCCAACTACCGAGTCCTCTTTAGCTCCAGCTCCAGGTCACACACAATGCTGGTGTTGCTTGGGCAACTGTGGCCAGCATAACACTGTGATCACCCTTTCTTCATCTCTTGGTGGGTTTATATAGGTGAGATTCAAATCCTCCTTCCCTCCATTGGTACATGATGTATGGTGACCCAAGGGAGAGGTGTGATTCCATTGTGTGCTCAAATTTTCTTTTCTGTGCTCACACAATGTCTAAGGAGGCGTTGGTGGCTGTCCTTAGGCAGCTTTCACATAAGGAGTAACTGTCCTTTTCTTGGTGTGGTCCTGGAAAGAAAATTTTTTCCATTTCCAGGAATGCGCGCTTATCGGGAAAAAGGGCATGCAAAAGGCGCTCTTCTCGAAGGATAAAGCACGCATTTGAGAATTTATGACTAGTTCAAATATGATTTTCTCAAAACCTTAGAGATTTTAAATACTTCTTGATTCCATAATGTAATCCTGTCCTGTAAATCCTTGGGCTCGACATTAATTGATGTCGTCTTCTACTGTACAATTTTCGAGTGTTAACAGTTGCCCCCTAATGTGTGAGGTCTAGGAAGAACTGTATAGCTGAAATACATTATAGTTTATTTTCTATATTGTACACACAAAAAGAGAGAGAGAGAGAGAGAGAGAGAGAGAGAGAGAGAGGTCTGCATGTATTTTGGAATTGACAACACCTTGCACCATTTCCGAGATAACCATGGCCTAAAGGACCCGCTACAAGCAGACAAAATATACAACATATTTACAAAATTTCAATGAGGCGGGCATGTCCCATGCTCGTGATGTTGTGGCTAGTTAAAAAAATTTGACAAATACATGTGTTGTCTATGCCACTACTATGATAGTGATGCTGGTGGTTATTGAGGACGACTGTTGACGCTCTCAGGGGCGTTTTTTCTTTGACGATAGGTGGAATGTGGTACCCATATGCATAATCCTGGTATGGCATATCACTATGCCATGTACGCATATGTACTGGCTGGGACCTTACCGTGTAAGCATTGTTGTCAGAGACGCTTATGGAGGCACGGGTCTTCGACGAATCTGATCAAAGTGCAATGGTTGTAAGGTACGATACCATCGTGACATGAAAGCTTCTGCTGTGGTCAAATTTCAGGAGGATCGATGACATCTGTGGACAATGATGTCTCCCATAGTGCCACCTGAGGGCATCCCTTTGCATGGGGAGGGGTCATCCAAGGTACTGCTTCCTTTTTGGAAAAGAGGTGTTGAGGTCGAAAAAAAGGAAGCCTTAATCGAACCATGGGTTGCCGACCTAAGGGGTCAGGGATCGAGATATGATGGGTTTAACATAGGAATTTTGGTGAGAGGTGACTGAAAATGGAAGATGGTGATTTAATGGCCCTAGGTCGAAGTATACTTGAGCATCTTGGTGGTAGTCATAGGTATTTCTGAAGGTATTTTTGAAGGAAAAATCCCTTGAGTCGGTAGGACTTCCAGGGCGGGTGTGAACTGACTATGAATGTAGGGATGGTGCGTGCATGGGGTGAGTGAAATACTTTGACCAAGGGGAATGAGGGACTGCTGCCATGGGAGAAAAGGTGAAATATGAGGGTGAAGTGGCGAAGGGAATCGTTTGTGGTATTTGTACACTTACTAAAAGAATAAAATAATGGGGTTTGGTTTGTACAAAACACAGAGACGGGTACCCCAAAACATGAAAGAGGGTCACTCACTGAAGGTGTGAGGATGGTGTTTTGCTGGGGGTATGGGTCCCATTGGTTGGTCTCATGTGCGGGATTGTGAAGCAGAAGATGTTGCAGATGGGATTATGCTGATGGAGGTATGATAGGCCAAATGTGGTGCGTGGAGGTGCGCTTTCAATCTGCTTGTACAACCTGATCATCCAGGAAGGGGGTTGAGTTTGAATGGTGAACTTGACCTTATGCATGATATATGGATGGGCATGAGGTGCTTCTTGGAATAAAATGGTATGGCCATGGCGTCACTTGTGGGGTGATGTATGATCTACTTTGGATGACGATCGCCATGGAGGGGAGGCTTTACCGACCAACGCAGACGTTTATCATATGCAGGGTGAGGTGATGATAAACGTGGTCAGGTATGAGGACCCTATGGTTTATTTATGATGGAGAAATGATGTTAGGATATGAAAATTTATCTGGGACTGTATCATGCTAAGGGTAGAATGATACATGCTTTGGAACTTTCAATGGATGGTGTTGTGTCTTGCAGGTTCTTCCTGCAAAAACAACTACCTCAAGTGAAAGCATATTCTTTTCATCAAATATTATTGAAAGACAGGAGATTTAAAAAAGAAGATGGGAGAGGGCATACCTACCAGTGCTGAAAAAATTATTTTTTAGGAGTGTGAATGTGTGGCATCACCTCTGTTTGTTATGGAGTGTTGATCACAATGCTGCATTCAGTCTGGTGATCAGATACTCTTAGCTCTAGTTTTCCCTTGGGATTTTTTGCTTGGCTCCTAGTTTTGATTTCAATTGGGGTTGCTCCCAGACTGAGATCAGGGGGGTCGTTGCCGGTTACTTCCCCCGTCCAGGATCTCCCTTTTGTTTTTTTCCTCAGCTTCTTGTTGTAGCATTTGGAGGATTTTCATAATTCTCCTGGTTGTATGGTTGGTGATGAGCCTAGGAAGGGTTGCACTAGATTGAACGATGAATTATGTTGTGCCATTGGTCCATTCTGTTTGGGAAATGGGGAATATCAGTTCCCATTTCCTTGGTTGGTATATGAGTGCCGGGGTGAATTTCATGATAGGTAGGTTGTGATACGTTCTAAGTAGAATCGTATGAGTATCTAGTGTATTGATTACTGCTGCCTAGGTGTCCTTGGCCCAAAGACCTAATCGAACCATCTGCATAATCGACGTGCATGGTGCTAATACTACCTAGGTGATCTTGGGAAAAATATCTGATCAAATTGTCTGTAGAATCAATGTGCATGGTACCTCCCCAAATATAGATCACTGCTGCCTAGGTGACCTTGGGTCAAAGATTCAATCAAACCATCTACAGTAATCGATACACCCGATAACTCAAGAGGATGAGGTGACCAGGTTTCTCTGTACTTGGTTGGTGTATGGTGGCTTGGGGGGAGGAGGGACAAATGGTTGTCTTTATAGTGACTGTTGTTCCTCCTGCAGGTACAAGATCGTACGAGGTTTATCGTTGATAGACTAGATTGAGGGGTCCTTTGGATAAGATCACTCGAGCGCATGTAAGGTGTCCCTGTATCATGGTATCTCTAGAAAATGGTGGGTATAGTGCCCATAGGTGTCACAGATAGTGCATGTGTGATTGGTACTAAGTGGTTTTCCTGTACTTTTGGTGGCAAGTTCCTTTTTATGGGAACGCGATGCCAAGGTACCTGCTTTGCAGCCGAGAAGTGGTTTTAACTCATCCAACTCCAAACATATGTGGGTAAGGTGTCCTGTGATGTCACATATAGCACATAATGATGAATCCCTTTGCATGGTGGGGGTCACCGCTTTCTTTCCTCTCTTGGAGATTTTCTTGGCCATGGTGACCGATTTCGCAATAAGAATTTCCCTTGCGGGGGCGATTTCGACCGTTGCTTGGGTAGGCTGGGGCTCCTCAGGACTGGGGGGCTTTAACCCAAATGCAATAATGTTGGTATCTCCTGTTCCTATAGGGGGAAAGAGGTACCAAACTGGGAATGCTAATGATATGTTGGGTAACATTAGAGTTGCCAGAACCTGCTGGGAGACGAAGCCAGGAGGTGGGTAGAGGAAAGGGGTTTGGGAGGCGGCATAGACTAGATAGGATGCTGTGGCCGATGCCTCAATGTTGTTACTGCTTGATTCCATGTCCTGACTAACCTCAGTGCTTTATGTGGACATCATGCATACCGAGGCCCCTGTGGCATCGGGCAATACCTTAGGGATAATGGGAGGATCTCCTAGGAATGATCCTAGGACAGGCGACGGTTTGAATTGGCTAGGGCCATATTCTTGATACCATGAAAGACCATCTACGGTTGTATCTAGGTAGGGTCGAATTACATCAGTGTTGGTCAAGGGACGATTTTCACTATGCATTAGTTGGTCTACTGTAATGATCTGATCCTCGTGGGGGAACATCATGATGCAGAAGATGGAGGATGCTATGGCAGACATTGCGTACATGTAGCTTGGCCCAAGGAGTATATTGTAATCCAAGTGAGCGTCCAAGACTTTGATGTCTATGTGGACCGTCTTGCTAGCTAAGAAGACTAATACATTTTGGAAGAGACCGGCGGGGGTCTATGGATGACTGTGGTATGCTCTAAGTGTGATGACAGAAGGTTTGAGTTTGGGGACTCCTAACTTCTGCCATACATTCTTTGACATGATGTGGATGCACCCTCATCAATGAAACATCAGTGAATAATTATATTCTATACCGATACTAGTATCTGGAAGGCGACCATGGAGGAAAACCTAGGGGTGGCTTTGTCTAAGTCAAAAGCCATCATGCGCGTGTCGGCAGGGTCGACAGCGCCTAATGCAGAAAGTAAGGCTTTCCGTTGCTTTGGGCATGGCTGCAGTACTTCCAAAGTAGACATAACATTAGGTGATTGAGATAAATTGTTTATGACGTTATAATTGTGGGCTGCTTTGGAGTAGTTACCTGTTCGCCTATTAGGCCCTTTTACCATTTTTGGCAATGGTTCCAAAGGAATATTTGGAATGGTTAAAGGTTCAGTCGACACACTTGTACTAGCCCCTACCGTATTGGTGTCAGGTGGGGTGTCGTAGTTGCGATTCCGAGTTTGGAAAAAAATTTCTTCCCCAGCCATGTAAATTTCATGGTTGCTTTTCCCGGAATCGTCTGGGTTTTGCTGCTGAGTGCTGACCGTTCTTTGATTGGGGAAGGGTTCTTGCATCACCACATTTTTCCTGGAAGATCCTCCTTGTCCTCGGTTACTTTGCAACTTTTTAAGCTCAGGGAGTTCGGGACAGTGGTGAGTATAGTGCTCGTACTCAACACATATTGAAAAATAATGGTTTGTTTGTAGAGGTGGCCTTTTTCCTTGCCTTTGGGCAGTGCTTGGCTCCTGGTTCTAATTCCGGTTGGAGTTACCTGCAGCCTGAGATCGCGGTGGGTGCTATTGGTTTCTGGCCCCCTATCCAGGTTTCCCTTTGGGCTTGACTTTTGTCTTTCTCTTAACCACGTTAGGAGGGTAGTTCTCTTGATCATACTAGTGTGGTTGATTTTGGGACGACTGCACAAAGTTCACCTGTGCATTGTTTTGCGTAGGTGGGTTGTGTGCTTGGGACTGAGCATAATGCTTTCGCATGTTTGTAGCTGGCCGTTGGGCAGAGCTCTTCTGTCAGTCTTTCTTCTTGCGTATTGGGTCCCCTCAGCCGGAGGATAAGGTCCTCCTTGGTGATATGCTTGCGCCCTATTAGTCAAATTTTGCTGTTGCATATTATGAATTTGAAATCCGGGTTGATACATGTTCTAGGTAGACCCATGTGTGTAACAGGGATTCTGACTGCTGCTGCCTAGGTACCCTTGGGTCATTGACCCAATAATTCTGTCTGCAGAGTTAGACACGCCTGAAAATTCTTGGTAAGACTGCAAGCGCGGGGCGTTAAGCAGGATATTGTATATGTATCTTGACTACGTATAGATCAGTTCAAGCTACTGGGCTTTACTGATTGCATCCTCTTCAGATGTGAGGTTGCATTGCGCCACATCATTTGAAATATCTACCGTCAGATTTTTCAAGAATAGATCTAAAATGACTCAGTCATCGAGTTTAGCTTTGCATAAACTATGACGCCGCCTCCATTCATGGAGATGTTCTGAAATATGGGTGGAGGGGGATTATCTGAAATGAGTCAGTAACTCCATTCCTGAATTGTGGTGAATGGGAAACTGAAATTATGTGACGAACGTGGTAGCGAGGGCGCTAAAGGTTCCATGTGAAGTAGGAGGTTGCTCCATGTACCATTTCGCAGCCACTCCCATATTAGTGCGTTGAAATAGCCTCAACCAAATAGTATCATCGATGATGCTCTTCAATGAGCACCATAGGTGAAAGGTCATTATATCATTTCCTGCGTCTTCTGCTTGCTTGCCTTCAAACTTTGGTATGTATGAAGGGAGATTCGTGGGCATGGGAGGCTAATTGGGGTCCTGTGCGATGGGGTCATTGGTGAGCTTGTTTAAATCTAGTAGATTCAATGCTGCTAAGAAGGGTGACTGGGAGGTTGATACCATGGCAACGTGTGAAGAAAAAAAGTTCTAGTTAGAACGAGGGTTAGTCTGTGACATATCTTGTTGTGAATTCAACTGGCTTCCCGTATGGGATGCACTCCTCTGCCCCCCAAGGGACGAGGGGGGAGTGGTGTGTGGTGTGGTGTTGGGAGACCGACTAGGGTTCCCAACTAAGGTTGCTCCAAGAAAGGAGGAACAACAACTGTGGCAACATTTTGTCTTTGACGCCTAAATGACAAAAGACCTGGAACACATCTCGGTAAGGGGGGGAGGTCCAAAAGATGCCTGGACCAACGAGGTTCCATTGGAAATGTTTGAGTGTCGACCAGGTTAGGTTTTGGAAAAATTTTGAGCGGATCGAGTCTGTGATCACGAAAAATTTATGGCCACATACATAAAACAAAGCGAAAATGAAATGAATTTTCCCTTAAACTTAATATATGTGATCAATCAAGAAAAAAATGGTTTTGTTTGTTTGCGCATGATACTCAAAATTTTAGAAGACCTATTATGTCCTCACACACTCAAAAGTAACTGGGCCTTGAGAGGATTTCTAGCGAATGTTGGCACAACATCCCGTAAGAGTTGGCGACACCCCCAGTTAGCCGAAGAGAATCAACCAAGGTAAGGGTAGAGGGTCTGGTGATTTCTTGCATTGTCACCTATAGGGTAACGAATGCCCTAGTTTTGGACGCTAAGAACCGCTATCCGATGTGAGCGTTCGAGTCTTGGGCTTCTTGGGCTTCTTGGTAGTCAGCTAACAGTACCGAGTATCAGTCGGGTCAGGTAGCCCCAACTGATACCGTATGCACTCTGCCTAAGCCTAACCCCCTTTGAATCAGGTCTCTGTTGCACTCGGATTTTCTTTTCCATGGGATGATAGGTGGATTTTAAAGCTCCCTAAGTACACAACTTCTATGTTTCAATGTGAAGTGCGATCAAGGCGGCTTATTGGATGCTTACCCCCTTGATCCTAACTTAATCTATAAATTCTTTTATGGTCCCTGTGAGAAGAATTTAGTGAGTTAGTTTAAGTTATTTTTAGGTGGCTTTCTTTTCTTAGTGGGTGAATGTGTGTGAGCTTATGGTGAACAATCTCATAATTTGAACATACGGATATCGGTGATCCTTTACAAAAGTCCCCTAGTTAAACTATGTGAAGTTGTTCCTTGCTAAAATGGAAAGAATTTGCGGATAATGGGCTGCTTCCAAATATTTCTAGTTAGTTTATGTGAGTGACTAAAGTGTAATGTTCCTAAATTAGCTTAAGCTAATAGGAACATTAATTTTTCCTTGTTTACTTTACATTTCATGATTGATGAATAAATTGTGAAGGAGGACATGTAAAACTCCTGAAAACTAAGAATAAATCAATGCCTATGTGAACAAAGACATATTTGGGCTACTTAAATAAACTCCTGCAGGTGTGAATGGGTCTAAATCACAAGAGTGGGCCATCTTTGACCAAGTTAAATAGCACAGTCTAGATGCATTGAACCTCTTTGAGGGATAGCGCAGTTCTAGAAGGATGATCTAATGTGAAAAGGGTTAAGTGATTCAAGGTGGTTTAGGGTTTGGAAAGACTCCTATCTTATAAAAGGAAGAGGAGGGTAGCAAGGAAAGGTTGCTGAAGATATCATTTTCTGAAGGTATTTTCTGCTTAGACAACCCTTGTTGGGCTTCCTGTTCAGGAATCCCACCTCCTTCCTTGAGTAGCTCTTGGAGGAGAATTGTTCTAACTTGTCCAGTATTAGGTTTGGGACAAGCTTCACCTTACATTTACAACGCTACTCTTGTTGTGGGTTGAGCTGTCCTTGTGAGTTGCATCAAGTGGAGATCTAGATTTTCTCATATCTAGATGATAGCAATGGCTCTTCTCAGTGAGTGTGTCGTTTAACCTCCTAGAAGAGTTCATTTGCTGATTGTGCTTCATATATACACCTTGGCATCAGGCCTTTCCATTATCAGAGGCTACAACGCTATTTCCTTCCCTAGAAAATGTTATTTGCAGATCTACATCTGCGGGGTGTTTTGCCTACATTTTGGAGGAGAGATCTCCGGTGTTGGGATTCTTCCTTTCACTATGGTGATCCAGGGACTGGCCATCCAATCCATGTTTTTTTAAGATATGATCTGCTGTACCATTGTAATATTCAGAAATTTTTGAATCATTCTGCAGATCAACATTCTTACATCTTAGATCTACTCCCAGTGCTTCATGTTTTAAGAAAAACCCCAAGGGGAATGTATAGATCAGCCTTTCTTGTACATGGATTTGTATTGGATCTAAATTTTTATGTACAGATCTGATCTAGATCTGAAGAATTAATAAATTTCTACTTCAGCCCTAAAAATAACGCTGTCATGGTTATGCAGTCTTTTATCATGGTTGTAGCACCTCATTTCTGAGGATTTCTCCTGTATTGTCTCATTATTTCTTCTATAAAATGTATGACCTATGTCATTGATCTTATTTATCAATTTTCAGACCTTATTATAGCTAAACCCTTCATTAAATTACGCTCTTGTGCTTCAGTAAATTTCTGCATACTCCAGGTCATGGGAAATCAGGGTTTTCTAGCCTAATTATGAAAGGAGGAATTGTTTAACATATCAAAACGCATTTTTTTTTTGCTGAAATTTGACATGGGAGTCCCTCATAACCCTAGCTATCTATCTAACCAATTTCCCATCTTATTTTTATGCATATCTCTAAATACACTCGTTTTAGGGCCTAAAGCATCACTTTTCCCCACCTTTTGCTTTATAAAACGTTGTATAAAGTTGTTGATGCATATTTTATTGAAGGATATGTCATTGGACACCTTTTATAAGGCTTATTTCTACATATCCAACTTTAGAATACCTTAGGGTATTCTTATTGTTGTAGAAATTCTAGTTTGGGAACATTACATAAAGGGAGATGGCGAATAAAAAATGTAGAGCGTTTATATGGTTTTCTAGGGTCACAAAATGATGCAAAGATAGAAAATATTACTTGCTCTAATTGGCGATTCAATCCTAGTCCTGAAATTTCCTAAATGCAAAAATTGAATTTAAACTAAACAATTTCTACACTAGCTTATGCATGCGTGGTCTTGAGCCACTTACTTGGACTAGTTAAACGAAGTGTGCATACCAAAATTTCCAAAAAGAATAAATTTTTCTGAAAGAAATGGTTAATTCGCCCCCTACTTAAACTATGTGAACACCATTTTGCAAAGACCAACTTAAATGAAAAACTAACTAAATGCCTATAGAAAGCAGCAAAAAGTGAGATCCCAGAAGTTGTGGGGTATCAACACAGGTGTTGGCAGATAAATTAGGGGCTGCCCAACACACTTACAAGTAGAAAAAATGCAGAAAATAGGGAGAAAAAATCTCTCTGCAATTTGTGCGTAAAAGCCCTTGACAGGTGCACTTTCCTACGTGCAAGTTAGTTCTGAACACGCGCAATGCGCCTCTGTGTGGAAAAAATGCGTGCAAAAATCCTTCAAGTAAAAGATTAGGAGCTGACTTATTCAATCTATCACTTTAGTGAGGCTAGGAACTGCAAGATGGGTCAGAGGACTGTCATCTCCACTCCAACATAGACAAAGGGTTTCCTGCAAAATATGGCACAACCACATAAACTTGGAACAAGTTAGTGGAGTCACCAATCCTGTTGTGGTGGATTACTCGCATGGGTGTATGAAATCGCACTAGCTTAGAGAGTGTGGTTTAATATCTAAACTATTGGTAACAGGCAGAAAGTGGGGGAGCTCAAAAGCATAAAAATTAATGGAAATAGTATGCTGAAGTATGCTTTGGTTAAACTAAACTTAAAAAACAAAAATATACAGAAGCTATATAGAGAGTTCAAAATGATAATAATGCAAGCGATGGCTCAATGGCCTCTTATTAAACGTTTGAAATGGAGAATAAAGTTTACCCACTTGCCAAAGGGCCCCTAGGCAATGGCTCTAGGTCTCGATGCAAGGATTTTTCCTTCCAAGCTCTGCCTCTGATGCAGTCTCACTCTCTCTCTCTGTTGTGGTGGACTAAGATGTTGGGTGACCAACTATTGAGTCCTCTTTAGCTCCAGCTCTAGGTCACACACAATGCTAGTGTTGCTTGGGAAACTTTGGCCAGCATAACACTGTGATCACCCTTTCTTCATCTCTTGGTGGGTTTATATAGGTGAGCTTCATATCCTCCTTCCCTCTCTTAGTACATGATGGATGGTGACCCAAGGGAGAGGTGTGATTCCATTGCGTGCTCAAATATTCATTTTTGTGCTCACATAATGTCTAGGGAGGCGTTGGTGGCTATCCTTAGGTGACTTTCACATAAGGAGTAACTATCCTTTGCTTGGTGTGGTCCTGGAATGTGAATTTTTTCCATTTCCAGGAATGTGCGCTTATCGGGAAAAAAGGCACACAAAAGGCACTCTTCTCGAAGGATAAAGTGTGCATTTGAGCATTTATGACTAGTTCAAATATGATTTTCTCAAAACCTTAGAGATTTTAAATACATATTGATTCCATAATGTAGTCCTGTCCTGTAAATCCTTGGGCTCGAAATTAATTGATGTGGTCTTCTGATGTACGATTTTCCAGTGTTAATAGTTTCTATACTACTTCCTGAAAGGAAGATGGTTAAGTCACAATAAATTTTCTCATAATAGCCATGTATCTAGTAAATCGGTTAGGAGATTGTCTCTGTCTGTGCTATGAAGTAGGGGCTTCTATATTCTCCACAGCATCAAGTCTCAATCTATCAGCTTCCTTGGTGCGCCTTCTGCCATTTTTGATGGATGTCTCTACATGAGTGTTTTCCTCCACTCCATGATCCTCTGCATGTGGTCGATCCACATCTGGAGGCTCATCCTTGGGAACCAATAGTTCCTCCTCTAGATGCAAGTCCAGCTCCGGATTTCTCCTCATGAAATTTTATATCTCGTCACATAACAATCATTTTTTTGTTTGGAAAATACACACGATAATTATGGGGTGTTTCAGTGTACCTCACAAAAATCTCGATCTCAGCTGTCAGTTCCAACTTCTTCCTTGTAACCTTGGTCACATGCACATAAAAGATGAGACAAAAATCTTGAAGTGTGAAACATCAGGTTTCTTACCAGTTAAAGCCTCTTCAGGTGAACTCATACCAAGTATCCTATGAGGATAATGGTTTTGCACAAATAACACAGTGTTGCATGCTTCCACCCATAGATGCATCAGTAGGCCTTAATCATGCAACATCTCTCTTGCTGCACCCATAATCATTCTATTCTTTATTTCTGTGACCCCATTCTACTGTGGGTTATGAGGTGCTATTAGTTCTTTTTGAATTCCTTCTTTGCTACAGAAGTTTTGCAATTCATTAGACATAATCTCTCCACCATTATCAATCCTAAGAGCCTTCAGTTGCTTCCTCGACACTTTCTCCACCAGTGCCTTAAACTCAAGAAACTTAGAGAATATGTGATATTTCTTCTGCATGAAGAAGATCCAACGCTTATGAGAAAATTCATTAAGAAATATTACATAGTACTTATGTTTTGTTGTCGCAGCAATAGAGAATGGTCCACACACGTCTGTGTGAACTCTCTCAAGGATCCCTGAAGCTCGATTCTCCTTCTCATGAAAGGAGGCCTTTTCATATTTTCCCATAGTATATCCCTTTCATGTGTCTGACTATGCAAGTGTACCCCTGCGAAGACCAGTAGAAATTTGCTGCATGACTTTCAAGGCTCCATGGTGAAGATGGCCCAATCTCCTATGCCATAATTTTCCCTCATCCTGGCTGACCACTTGATCTACCTTGCTCATCATTTCTGCATAGCCATCTACCTCCAACTTGTAGAGATTCTTAACTCTAATCCCTATCCTCTTGGTTTTTATTGTTGTTTTATGTCGCAGGAAAGCTTTTCCTTCACTAAAAACAACATCATAGCCTCTATCCTCCAACATTGCGACTGAGACTAAATTTTTCTTGAAAATTGGTACATGCATTACATATTTTAATTGAAAGGGTTTACCTAACTACCTTTGGAAGGTAATGGTACCAATCCCAGTAACACTATACCGCCCGTCATCACCCATTTCAATATGCATCTGAATATCCTTCTCCTCCAAGTGACCGAAAAGTTCCTTGTCTCTTGTCGTGTGAAAGGAAGCACCACTAGGAAAATATCACACAGATCCAAATGCACTTGAAACCATTCATGTGATAAATGAGAATTAAATATCAAATTTTGAGGCCAAAGCCTCACCAGCTGCATATCCTCTAGCCTTCTTATTCTTTTTTTTTTGTGGACAGTTAGTAGAAAAATTCCCATGCTCGTGACAGTGAAAACACTTCACCTTGGACATGTCCTTCTTCTTGCCATTCTTGGACTTGGATTTGGAATGGAATTTCTTCCCCTTCCCCTTCTTCACCTTGGATGCCAAAGCACAATCCTCTTCATCTTCATTCTTAGATGAAGATCCATCTCTGGTGTTCTATTTGAACTCTTCCTGCACTAAATCCGACCACAGTCGTTCCGATCTGGAAATTTTTCCCTTCCATTGACAGAGTCTTGATAACTGTGCCAACTCTTGGGAAGTCCTAGGAGAGCCAAGCTCACCAAATCATCATTATCAACAGTTATATCAACGTTCCCTAGTTCGTCTTGACATTGGACAAACTTTGTTAGATATTTTGGTCTAGAGTCGCTCTTCTCCATCTTGATCTTCCTGAGTTTATCTTTGAGTGCAAATTTCCTATGGTCACTCCTACTCTGGAATAGATTTTTCAAAACCTTCCACATTGCATTGTTGAGGTATAAAAGTATCTTTTTAACACCTATTTATCCTACATTAATCATCAATCCAGGAACGACTTTTTGTTTCAAGAGTGTACTCTGTCTGAGGCTGCAATTCAAACTAAGAGTAATGCTTTGTAAGATGTAGCACAGTGTTCTAAATACAAGAGTAAACGGATGCTTGGAAAAGAAATATAATTACAATAACATGAACTTAAATGCTTTGAAATTCAACTATTCACTCAGCAAACATCAATCAAGGATACATTAGCAATAACTCATTCCTTTAAAAATTGATGCAATTGAAATCAAACTGGAACAAGACAATCAATCTGGGAATGTGGAAGCAATAACTAGTGTTATCTACAGTTGAAAGTCTTCCTTTAAAGCAATTAAAGGGAAATAGAAATTGAACTAAAGTTGCTATTGAAATTAAACTAGGAAATCTCTTTAAAAACAAACTCTTTGTAATCTATAAACTACTGAATTGGAAATGAACAACACACTGGAATTGAACAACAATGTAAATGAGTAGAAAACTGTAACTTAGAAGAATTGAACAACAAATACTAACTAATGAATTTGAACAGAAAATATTAACTTAATGGAATCAAATAGAAAATTCTATTAAACACCAAACCCTATCGAAAAAAAACATTGTTAAGCAATCTGAAATGAACAACAATCCACCAGAACAAAAATCAATTGGAACAGAACATATAATGCGGAAAAACAAAGCTCTGTAAGATATAACAAGATAAATAATACAATAATTAAGGTCCTTGCCAAAATGGAACAACAATGCAATTCATTAACATAATGAAATCAATCAGTAATTCAACAACAAACCAATTAACTTGCGAATGTAATGAAAACAACTACAAACTATCACACGACGATAATTGAAAGATAGAGATACAAACAAAAAATCGATCCACTAGGGCCGAGCCCTTAGCCACCAGTGAAACACCATTGGGCTACTGCAGAGCTAAGAGATGGGATGGAAGTGCGTTCTTATATTAATCAAACATAAATAGTGTTTACAGCGCTCGCTCTCCGATCACAAGAGTCCATAAGAAAATGCAGGGTTACAAGAGAAATGTTTAATCAATAATTCGACCCCTTTAGATCTCTAAAGGCATTTCCTTTTATAACAATTTCGACGGATAAGACAAAGAACAAGATAAGACTGAACAGTGATCCCACAAGATCGAAAGATCCTGAGGGATTCGCTCCATTTCTTTCTTTAGCTAGCACTGATATTCTTCGGATGTAGCTATGTTGTTCCCTGTCTTCTCATAGCTATGAGTTATGATTTCCTTCTCTTTGACTAGATATGGTCTATTACTGGAGGAACAGCAGTTACTCCTACTTTAGCCTTGCCTCTCGAATGGTTTTTTACTCCGTTTGTTTCCTGTTTTTACAATAAAAGGAAATTTTTAGTTACTTTTCACAATAAACACAAATCTTTGTAATTCTACCATAATTCTACAATAAATCACCTTTCTAGAATAAAAAGAGTTATGTTTAAAGGAAAAAGATGAGAAAATGCATGGTGAATTCATACCTTTTCCAGTGCTCAACATACCCCCCTGCTTACCCTTTTTCATGTCCTCATGAAAACCATAGTTTACATGTAAAGCAGTTAGAGAATCGGCTGGAGAAGGTTTTTCATTAAGAGGCCTAAAACCATGATTTGCAGCTAAAGCTTCAAAGAAATGCCCTGTCTGTCCTTCAGGTAATTCATAAATGGTTTTATAATCTGTTGCAGGATACCATACAATGGGAATTCGAAACCTACACCCTAGCCAGAATGGGCCTTCCCTTAAGATGAGGTTGCTATAGAGAACCAAGCGGTCAGTAGCTAATCCAAAATTTCTATAATTAAATGGCTCTCGGTTTTGAATATTCTGATTGGAAATCTCCCATCGGACTTTAGCTGCTGTATAGGCCTAGTTTCTAATGGACAAAAAATATTCTACTCCATCCAAGACAATTTCTTTATGGACAGGCCCTAATGTTTGGATAACACCCTCTCTTGTCATTGGGCTCTTTTGCCTAGCCCATAATTGTAATGGGTGTTTTGGTTCACTCATAACCCATAGGTCTAACCCATTTTCTTGCCTTTGGAAAGTATTATAGGCCTTGAGCCATTTCAAATAGTTGACAACAAATGAAATAAATGCTTGATATTGGATGTCACCCACAAAAGGGCTGGGATTTATCTCAATTTCATCCTCCAATATAAGATTGTGCAAATAGAACTCACAAAGGAGGCGATGTACCTTAACCCCATAGAGTTTGCAGCATTTCACAAAATCATCTACAGTTTTTAATTCTATGGACTTTCTTGCCCTAACTGCTTTAATTTTTAACTGTAAATATCTCTCTAATAAAAACAAAGCATAATTCTTGTCAGGGTATCTACAAGATAGAACATCTGTGTATAAGGAGCAGAGAGTATCCATTTTATTCTGGGCCATTTTTAATTTATTCCTTACCTTTTCAACCTTCTCTTTTGCCTTTCGACACTTCTCATAGGCTTCAGCCTCTGCTGCATGGATGTTCCTCATTTTCTGCTACAACTCCTAGTATTTTCCTTTAGGAACAGTATCTTCTTCAAGTCTTTCTCTTTCCTGCCGAGCCTGTGCCAGCTCCTCTTAGAGTTTGGCTATAGTAGGATCACTAAAAGTGTTTTGACTGCAGGCCTGTGAAATTTCATTTAAGGCTGCTGTTTCTGGAACAACTATGTCTGGAACAACTGCTTGTTGTTCCATGTCTTCTTGATTGGGCTCAACTTGGGTTTCCATAGTCTCTGCAACCTGGGGCTTTGCTTTGGTGGCTACTTTCCGTTTCTTTGGGGTTCATTTGGTGGCTATGTTCCTCTGTTTTCGAGTTCGATTGGGGGTTGTCTTCATTATGAGAACCCTAATACTCTGTCTGAGTTGTTCCACTATCTTTTGAAGCTTCTACCATTCCCTGCGAAGTTTTTCAAGTTCAGTTACTTTCTTTCTCCTCCTGGGAGGAACGGCTGTTCCTTTTTCTGAACCTAATTTCTCATCTGGGGTTTGCTTTTCAGTAGCCATGCCTGGGCTGGCTTCTCTGTTTTCTTCTTGGAACACTTCTTCAATGTTCATATGCTCCCGACTACATTCTTCAGGGGTAGTAACCTTAATTGGTTTTGTTGTTCACTGAGAATTTTCAGTTTGGAACACTTCTTCAGTGTTCACCTCTTCTTGGCCACATTTCCCAGGGGAAGTAACCCTAGCTAGTCTTGCTGTTCCCTACAATTTTTCTTCTTCTATTTCATTGGGTATTCCCTCAGCTATGTCTTTACTGATAGCAGCTTATTCCTGCAATTGGTTTATCTCAATATTGAATTTTAGTGAGCTGTGGGGTTGTATGTATTCGCTCATGTTGGCCAAAATTTGGGCCAATTGGTCCTCCTATAAAGGGATTTGTGGTGGACTTGCAGTGGTGGTTTCGGGAGGTTCTACTCCCTCTTTTTCATTCTCGCTGCTGTGATTATCTTCTTCCCCTTCACAGGTATGGTAACTTCCTTCTTCCTCATCAGAGCAATGAATCTCTTCTTCTACACTGGTATGAGGACCTCCTTCTTCTTCCTCATTTCCTTCTTCTTTATCATTTCCTTCCTCTTCATCATTCCCTTCTTCTGCACTGGTGTGGTGGCTTTGTTCCTCACCACTGGTGTGGTGACTCTCTTCCTCATCAGTGTGGTGACTCACTTCCTGTTCATCCTCATCGGTGCGATGACTCCCTTCTTCAAGTTGTGGGGGTTTCTCATCCTCCGAAATGGGAAATTCTAGGGGTTGGCTAATGATACCTTGAAAATATTCTATCATTCTCCTACTTCTCCTTAACCTGGAGGATTGTCTACGTTTTGATGGCTCTGCTATTGTGCTAGTCATTCTCTTACATTTTGGGGCAGGTAGGGCTAATCCTCCATCAATTGAAAACATTAGTTCTTCCCAACTGGTCTGCTGTTGGGCAAGGCTGTAACTCACTATCAATCTGATTAAGTAATGGTGGCTCACCACCATGTCTGTATGACGAGATTTTCTTATACTTCAGGCAGCATCATGCAATAATAAATTTAAAAATGCAGGCAGGTTTATGGTACATTTTTGTTTTAACACTGCTAATAGCTTAAGGTGGCAAGGTCTTACCACATCGTTTCTCCCAATCGCATGTTATGTAGCCCTGTACCACTTTTTCCAACTCTATCCATGGTTCTCCCAACGATGCTAGCTGAACTCCTTTCCCTTTAACAACCAGGTTTTGTCCTTCATCTCGGAAAAGGCTCATGGCTTCTTGGAGTTTCACCTTCTTATGGGTCCATATGGTTCCTTCCATTGGTAGACTAGACACCTCTGCGATTATTCCGTCTGTTACTGTTATCTTCCTACCTCTAACCATGGAGTAACCTTCCTGAAAATTCTGTAAAAACTCGATAGCTACCATTTCATGAGGTTTTTGTAGCCTTGTGAGGTAGGTAATCCACCTAATCTTTCCAGAATTTCCCTTGCAGCGCTTGAAACAGCTAGCACCTGTGGCTCACTACGAATTGGTCATCCTCCCATTTTGTCTGCACACTGTTAATTCTTCACAAATGCACAATAATGTAATGGAACAACACAACACAGTATATCAGAATAATACAGTTAAGTTTTTGTTATTATCGAGAATATAGGGATTTGATTCACATGTAGGCATAAAATATAGGGATTTGACCTGCATTCAGGCATCCGTACCCCCCCTTAAGGATGATAGGTCATCCTCAACCGTCAAATAAGAGAGAAAGGTACTGCACAACAAAGGTACAACATTGAACAGCATACACACTTATGATACGATCACAAATTATTACATTACTGAAATCAATGCATATTATTAAATTGCGAATAGATATGGAAATGTTTATGCAATGATTCCAAGATAATGGAAAGGTACAGCTGATGTGAAAACAAGTGCTCATGCCGTCATTACCCACATAAACTATTATGATCGAGTTATAAATAATTTTCATGTATAATAGGTTCAAAACAAAGGGTTTAAGGGTATACTCTCATTTGATCTTATATAAAGATATAAGAAAAAGGTTCATCATTACTACTGATTTGAAAAGTGTGACTCCAATACCATCAGCAGAGCTTTGTTGCCCACAAGTGTCCATAACCTTGACAAAGTTGCTTTTTCACCCTTGGAACCATTATCTTTTATTTATGCCTAGGGAAGTGCTTTATAATTTCATGATGGAGGCCAATGTGCTCGCTTGGGAACTAGATGAACCACAATGCCATTCACCAGGAAGGAGTGAAAAGTGGGCAGGTCGGCTCGTGATGAGACCTCCTGTTCCAAGGACTTTTTATTATTTTTTCTGAGTTGCCCATTGGACCATATCCCTAGTGTGGTGGCCATAATGGGAATGCTACTTCACTTCTTCCTTATGATCATGGTAGGCTGGCTCTTGATGAGACCCCCTATCCTCCATCTGTCATATCATAGAATTGTTAGCAATCATATTGGTATTTTTCTTTTGTCTTATTTTTATATATAGCACTTCCCTACTTATATATAGAGGATGGCTCAACACTCCTTAAGAGTAGGGATGGTGGAAGAAGTTTGAACATCTCAATAGAGAAAATATGCCTTTATGCTTTATTCAATAAATAAAAATAAAAGAGAGTTATGAGAGTTTAGGGAAGAACCAACATGATAAAGATACCCGATCATATTAATTTAAGTGCAAATAAGGACGTCAAAGTAATATAAATGGTTGCGTCCTTTCCTTTTCCTTATCATTGCAAAAAAATTTCTTAAAAATGACAATTTCTCTTGATTTTCTGATTTCAGTAATCTCTAATTTGTGTATCCTTGCGTAAATTGTATGTTTTCCTTTAGAAGAGTCATGAAGAATTCACAAAAATCCTCAAAATTCTATTCTAAAACAAGAAAATGCACTCAAAAAGTGTTGTTCCTTTAAGAAGGAACAACAAAAAAAATCTGCGAAATTGTTGTTCCTTTCGAATGGAACAACAAAATCAATCAGCGGAAATGTTGTTCCTTTGGGAAGGAACAGCAGAAACATACGATAGAAACTACTATTCCTTTGTAAAGGAACATCAAAAACACTATAAAACAGCAAAAATTTGCAATCAAAACTGTTGTTCCTTTTGAAAGGAAGAGCGTACAGGATGCAACAAAAATTGTTGTTCCTTTTGAAAGGAACAGAAAAAATTGATGTTCCTTTTGGAAAGGAACAACAAACAAAGACACTCAACGGGCGTTTCTTGAGAGAAACTGCTACTGTTCCTTAAAAAGGAATAGCTTAAGAAATAAAATCTATAGAAAAAAACAAGAAAAATAAAAGGAAAAGATTTATGTACAAGTTTCAAAATAAAGAAATGATTCAGTAAATGGGTGTTGAGGAGGAGTTATCTTCCTCAGCAAGAATCTTCATGGTAGAATCTTCCCGTAATTGTTGGTAAAAGGATTCCCTATTAATAGGTTTATGATAAAGCCTTACTCGATGACCATTTACTTTGAAGGAATGTCCAGATCCATCAATGGTGGTTAATGTGATGGTGCCATTATCATGCACCTTTTGTATCTCGTAAGGTCCAAGCCATCATGTTTGGAGTTTTCCTAGGAAATCCTAAAACCTGGAGTCATATAGGAGTGCCCAATATCCTTCATGGAAGATTTTCTCTTTGATGAGGGCGTCATGCCATTTTTCTCTTTGTTGTTGAATTAATGCAGTGTGCTGAAGAGCAGAGAGCCTAATTTCATCCAACTCATTGATTTTTTGTAATCTTTTGACCTGGGCTTCATTTAAGTCTAAACCCACCTCCTGGGCTATTCTTAATGTCTGAATTTCAAACTCTATCGGAAATATGGGCTGTTTTACAAATACAAATTGATACGGTGAATACCCCGTGGTACCTCTCAATGTTGTTCGATACGCCCACAAGGCTTCTAGCAATTTGTAAGCCTAGTCACGTCTGTGTGAAGCAACTGTTTTTGTTAGTATAGATTCCATCACTTTATTCGTGCTCTCTACCTGGCTTTTTTCCTGTGGGTCGTATCGAGTTGTGATTTTGTGCTGAATGTGGTAATTTTCTAATGTTTCAACGAATTTGTTACCTACAAACTTCGGTCCTCCATCTATAATTATGTCCCTTGAGAGGCTGTATCGCACAAATATTTGGAAAAGGAATTGTATTGCAAAGTCTTCTATAGCCTTCGAAAGTGCCTCTGCTTCAACCCATTTAGTAACATACTCGGTTGCAACTAGGATGTACGTTCTTTGATTCGATGGTGGGTTAATGGGACCAACAAAGTCGAGTTCCCAACGTTCAAATGGTTGAATTACTAATTGTGGGTTCAAAGGCTGCTATCACAGACCTGCACAAAATTTTTAGCGTCTTTAAAAATGGTAGGCCAATAGCAGCCTGTCTGTAAAACCTTGTGGGTAGTTCTACGATCTGCAAATGTCCACCACATGGCTCGTCATGGCATGCTTTCAAAATATCAAATACTTCTTCCTCTCGGACACATCTCCTAATTTTCATATCTAACCCTATATGAAATAGGTAGCCCCCGATCCAAGAGAATCGAGTACTACATTGTATTATCTGTTTTCATTCATTAGGTGTTAGATGTTTAGGTAATTTACCTATTGCTAAGTAATTTGCTATATCAGCATACCATGGGGTTCTAATAGTAACATCAAACAAATGCTAATCTGGGAAGTGATCTTTGACTACTGCTGCATCTGTTGGCTTTGGCATTCATGACAAGAAATCAGCTACAGGTTTCTCTTTTCCAGGTCCATCTTTTATTGTGATATCGAATTCCTGCAACAAAATCAACCATCTTTTTACTCTACCATTTGTAACAGGTTTATTTGCTAAAGAATTTATGGCAGAGTGATCTGTATATAAAACTATAGGATACCCAGTTATATAATGTCTAAACTTATTTACAGCATGTATTACAACTAGAAATTCTTTCTCAATCACAGTATAGTTTAATTCAACAGGAGATAGATTTTTGCTAATATAATATATTGCATATGGTTTCTTATCCTCCTCCTGCCCAAGAACTACTCCAATGGTTGTGTCTGAGGCATCAGATGAGATTTGAAATGGCAAATCCCAATTTGGGCCCCTCAGCACTGGGGCTGTTGATACAAGATTTTTCAGATCCTCGAAAGCATGGTCACATTTATTTGCCCAAATGAAATCAACATTTCCTGTTAGTGCATATAAAGGTGCAGCTATTCGAGAATAATGTTCTATGAATCTTCTATAATAACCGGAAAATCTGAGAAAGCTACGTACCTCTGTTTGTGTGGTAGGAGTAGGTATTAACAAAATTATCTGAATTTTAGCTGGATCTACCTGAATTCCAGCTGCTGATATATAATGACCTAATATGAGTCCTTTAGTCATCATCATATGACACTTTTCATGGCTTAAACAAAGCCTGGTGTCAATACATCTTTGCAACACCTTTTCTAAGTTTTCTAATGCTCTCTCAAAATCATCTCTGTAAGGTGTGAAGCCATCCATGTATACTTCGAGCCCTTCATTTATTAAATTTGAAAAGATGCTGAGAATGGCCCTCTGAAATGTAGCAGGGGCATTGCATAGGCCAAAGGGTAAAACTCGATAGGAAAATGTCCCCCAAGGGAAGGTAAAAGTGGTTTTTTCTTGGTCTTCAGGGACAATCTGAATTTGATTGTATCCACTGAAGCCATCTAGGAAAGAAAATAATTTCTTTCCTGCTAATGTATCTAATACCTAGTCAATGAAGGGAAGGGGAAAGTGGTCTTTCTGGGTTGCTTTGCTCAGTTCTCGGTAATCTACACCTATTCTCCACTTTCCGTTATTCTTTGGCACCACTACTAAGGGAGAGACCCACTTGCTATCAGATATTGGGTAAATGAAATTGACATCCAACAAATTTTGTAATTCAGCTTTCACAATATCTTTAAGGTGAGGGTTTAATCTTCGTTGGGGTTGACGAATGTGTCTAGCATATTTTTCTATGTAGATGTGGTGTGTACAAAACTAGGGGTCAATTCCCTTCATGTTTGGATTATCCCATGCAAAGGCTCCCTTATATTTTCGTAGTAATTGGACCAAATTCTCTTCTTGTTCAACAGTCAGGTTTTTGTTAATGTTTAGATTTTTTCTCGGTTCAATTTCCACAATTTTGCTATTGTAAACAGAGGTAGTGGGTATTGATTGATCACGTATGCCTTTCAGAAGATCTTCTTCTTCTTTATTATAAAATGCTGCCTTAATCATGTGACATTGCAAATGGGATCTGATTTTTGGCTTATTGATGAAATCGTTAATAATGTCATCCTCCGTTTGGTCTTTAAAATCGAGGGAATCTTCTATGGTTAATGGTGATCTCATATTTTCCATGAGATATGATACAGGTTGTTTCCTTATTTTGATTATTGATAGGCTTGGTTGGGCTGCGGGATATAAAGCTAAGTTCTTGACATAGTTTCCCTTTGTTATAGTCATGTTGCCTTATCGGTAGCCAATGTAAGCATCGACAATTGCCAACCAAGGTCTACCTAGGATCAGTGGGTGTCCATCTAGCCAGTTCTTTGGTTTGATAATCAGGAATTCAACAGGGTACTCCCAGGAATCTACAGATACCATTACGTCTTGTAGTGTACCTTCTGGTTTGACTACCGATCGGTCAACCAATTCCAATAAGGTTGTTGTTAGATCTAATGATGTAATGCCAAGTTTTTAACAAGTGGTGGTTGTTAGGATATTAATTGCAGCTCCTAAATCAACTAAGGCATTTGGAAATGATTGCCTATTGATTTTCACTGTCACTATAGGATTTCCCGGGTCTTCATATTTTAGAGGTGTTTCCATTCCTGATAATAAGTTAGATAGAGTACCGACTACTTGGACAGTTGGGTTGGTTGTTGTTCTCCTCTTTGGCTTCTTTATACATAATTCCTTGATGGTCTTTGCATAAATAGGAATGTCTTGGATAGCTTGGAGGAGAGGGATTTTTATACACAAATTTTTTAATTCTCCCAGAATATCAAAATCAGGATATTCTATTGGGCGAGGTATGATTAACCGTTTTGGGAATGGTGGAGAAGAGGTGGTTTTGTTGAGTTTGTTGTTGAACCACATTCTCTTTTTGCAATGTTTGTTCTGCAGGTAACGGATCTTCAATTTGAACATTTTTGTCTCCCTCTATTTCTACTATGCGCCCAAATCTCAATTGAAGGTCATTGCACTCCCTTAGTTCAGTTTCTAGTTCTGGTGGTTCCATTATTTGGACAGACTGAACTGGCCTATTGTTTGGGTTTGGGTTGGGTTGGGCTGGGAGTTGTGGTCTTAAATTGGTCTGGGGGTTTTGTGGAAATGTATAGGGGGTTGGCAGTGTAGGTTGAGAGAGAGGGATTGTTCCAACTGGATGATTTGTAGGTCTTTTCCAGTTTGACTGCCAGGTTTGAATCTGCGAAGTGGAGGGGGGCCATTATGTTGGATAAGCATTGTTTTTCCAAAATGGTGGATAGTAAGGAAAATTTGGCTAATTAGTTTGGTTCGTTTGATTTGGCCATGGTGATGTAGGGAATGGCTGTTGTGACCAATTAGGGAAAGGTGGCTGATTTTGCCACATTCCATTATATTGCTGAGCATTATTCTGAGGAAAATAAAAAGAAGAGGATGGATCAATTAGCTTACTTGTTTGTCGTGGCTGCCATTGTCGGCGCTGATTGAGTAGGCATACCATTTCTGATTCTTCTTCCGCCTCTTTTTGGACTACTTTCAATCCAGGGAGTGAGGGGCAACCTTCTGTGGAGTGATCTTTTGTGCAGATGGCACAAATTTTGATTATATCCAGCAGGCACTCTTTATGGTTGTGTTTCTTCCTGCACTTAGGATAGAATATCGTCAAGGTTTGTTCTGCTTTTGCTTGCTTTTGTTTGGCTTGCATAATGTCGAACTACGTTTTTAGAGTCCCTAGAATATCAGTTTTAAAATCTTCCATCAGATTTCCAATCTCTGCGCGAGTTACACCTTCACTGGAGGTCCTATTATCCCTTGTGATCATGTCACGTTCTGCTGATTTTAGCCTTGTGCTGCCTCTCGAGCTCCTGATACACATAACAATAATGTTAGCAAAACTTTCCTGATATATATCACCTTTTCCCATAATATTTAATGTTTCAACCCATTGTTCCTTCATCCCTTTAAGTAATGTAGTTTTCAACACATTATCAGGTAAGGGTAAAGATGCATAAGGTGATCTCTGGAGGTTGTATTGAAAGCGTTCTACATATTCCTCCAGTGTTTCATTAGGTTTTTCTATCATCTGAAATATTTCGTCTTTTAATTCCCTAGACCTACAATAATCTTGATATTTATTTTGAAACACAGCTTTGATCTGGTCCCAATCATTTATAACACCTCCACCTAACCCCATAAACCATCGTAAGGCTGCTCCTTTTAATGTGGAAGGAAATAATTTTAATTTTTGGGGATTGGTGGTATAGTCATACCCCCTGCATAATACATCAAATTCAAATAGAAATGCATCTGGATCTTCCGATGTTAAGCCATGAAATGTAGGAATATGTTGAAGAGGAATGGCCTTCATTGGTGCATTAACTGCAGTGTCCACTATGGGATATTGCCGTGTGGAAGTTTGTTGAGGTGTTTGTTGGTTTTGGTTCTAGGAAATTTGATAAAATATGTGTCAATATCCTTCTAGGATTTCGAGGGAATTCCTAGGCTGACTAGAAGGAATAGGAATGAACTTGACAACACTCCCTTGATCCGGAATAATAAGTGTTCCTTGCTGGCCTACTATCTGAGGAGATTCAGGTCGTTTGTTTTGAATGATGTTAAAAGCACTTCCCTTATCTAGGCTACTCACTATTTGGATTACTTTAAGAGGAGATTTTGGTTCTTCTTTTTCCCCTGTTTCTCCTCCTCCTTCGCGGAGGTTACTAGAGCTCCCTTCTTGCAGAGAAATTAGGCGAGAATTCTCAATTTCTTGGGAATTTTGCTCAATTTATTCTGTTTGGATAGGTACCTCAGCAAAGGCTACAGATGGTGACTCTGTGGTCTGAAGGGAACTAGTAGGTTGTCTAGAAATAACTTTCCTAGGTCCTACTGATGGCTAAGATTCAATTTCTTAAGGATTTCGTCAATGAAAGTTGTTCACCCAAGGGTCATCGGTCCCTTAGGTTTTTCAGGTTTAGGAGGATTTTTTTTTTTTTTAGCTTTTCTATTCATTCAAAAAAACAAGCCTTAATTCCTACCTAAAAAATAATTTACCCAATTCTGCTGTGAAGCGGGACGTGAGCAAGTATGTTTCTTGCTCGGTGCGCAAGTTCTTACCTTCCGTCTTTAATACCCAATTCTTCCCAAGCAGAAAAAAAATTCAAATGTGCATCAATCCTTCTAAATGGCATACACTCTCCCCAGTAATGGTGCCAAAATGTTGAGGTATAAAAGGTATCTTTTTAACACCTATTTATCCTACATTAATCATCAATCCAGGAACGACTTTTTGTTTCAATAGTGTACTTTGTCTGAGGCTACAATTCAAGCTAAGAGTAATGCTTTGTAAGATGTAGCACAGTGTTCTAAATACAAGAGTAAAGGTATGTTTGGAAAAGAAATCTAATTACAATAACATGAACTCAAATGCTCTGAAATTCAACTATTCACTCAGCAAACATCAATCAAGGATACAATAGCAATAACTCATTCCTATAGAAATTGATGCAATTGAAATCAAACTGGAACAAGAAAATCAATCTGGGAACATGGAAGCAATAACCAGTGTTCTCTATAGTTGACAGTCTTGCTTTAAAGCAATTAAAGGGAAATAGAAATTGAACTAGAGCTGCTATTGAAAGTAAACTAGGAAAACTCGTTAAAAACAAACTCTTTGAAATCTATAAACTACTGAATTGGAAATGAACAGTGCACTGGAATTGAAAAAAAATGTAAATAAGTAGCAAATTGTAACTTAGAAGAATCGAATAGCAAATACTAACTAATGAATCTGAACAACAAATCTTAACTTAATGGAATCAAATAGCAAATTCTATTAAACACCAAACCCTGTCGACAACAAACATTGTTAAGCAATTCAAAATGAATAGCAATCCACCAGAACAAAAATCAATTGGAATAGAAAATCTAATGCAGAACAACAAAGCTCTATAAGATATAACAAGATAAATAATACAGGAATTAAGGTCCTTGTCAAAACGGAACAGCAATGCAATTCATTAACATAACGAAATCAATCAATAATTCAACAACAAACCAATTAAATTGTGAATGTAATGAAAACAACTACAAACTATCACACGATGATAATTGAAAGATAGAGATACAAACAGCAGATCGATCCACTAGGGCCGAGCCCTTACCCACTAGTGAAACACCGCTGGGCTACTGCAGAGCTAAGAGATGGAATGGAAACATGTTCTTATATTAATCAAACATAAATAGTGTTTACAGCGGTCGCTCTATGATCACGAGAGTCAATAAGAAAATGCAGGGTTACAAGAGAAATGTTTAATCAATAATTCGACCCCTTTCTATCTCTAAAGGCATTGCATTTTATAACAATTTCAACGGATAAGACAAGGAACAAGATAAGACTGAACCACTCCTTTTCTTTCTTTAGCTAACGCTTGATCTTCTTCGGCTGTAGTCGTGCTGTTCCCTATCTTCTCTTAGCTATGCATTCTGATTTCCTTCTCTTTGACTGGATATGGTCTATTACTGGAGGAACAACAGTTAGTCCTACTTTACCCTTACCTCTCGAATAGTTGTTTACTCCGTTTATTTCCTGTTTTTACAATAAAAGGAAATTTTTAGTTACTTTTCACAATAAACACAAATATTTGCAATTCTACCATAATTATACAATAAATCACCTTTCTAGAATAAAAAGAGTTATGTTTAAAGGAAAAAGATGAGAAAATGCATGGTGAATTCATACCTTTTCAAGTGCTCAACATGCATATGGTGTGGATTTCCCATGGAGGGTTGAGACAATGTGGTCTTGTTCTGCCTCAAACAGGATCCTCCTCGCCTTTTCTACTTTCTTTTGCCATGCATCAAGATTTGCAGCATCTATCACAACGGGTTTAGGAAAATAATTGTCAATGAATTCCTTCAAGACATTGCCTTCAAGTACTGCCTCCATCCTGTCCTTCCAAGAAATATAGTTTGAGATGCCCTGGGGTGTATACTCCAACTTCAAGCCATTGAAAGACATTTTGATCTTGAATCAGTTGTAGCACCAAGAAATTCTTTCTGCAAATTCAAATTCTATCCAGTCACAAACTCAGCTCCTTCTTCACAATTGTGATTTCTTGTGCTCTGAAACCATGCAGAAATTATACAACATGCATATATATCTTGGATTCACCTGATATAACAATGTACTAAATTTAAATACTGAATCGCTTCTACAAATATTTTATGGAATTAAAAACACAATCACTAGTCACATGAAGTAAAGAAAGAATCAAATCAAACACAACACATATAATTTCCCGGGGAAAGCTTGCTGCTCAAAACCCCACTATATTCTATTGTATATTCAACATGGATTTTGAAACAATTAGATACAAAACTCTTCTCACAAGAGCCCTCCAGTACTCAGCTAATTGTCTCACACTATTATAAAAAAGCTAACCAATACTTATCCAATTTACTACCTCTAAACAACCTTCCTTGCTTGCACAATCCCTAAAATATAGGAATTATGGCCTTCCTTGACTGCAAAAGTATCATGGGAACTCCAATGGGTTTTTGGTTGCATGTGTACAACCCAATAATCCTACAACTGATAGTCAACTTCCCTTTCACCTAGATCTCAACTGAGTCTCCACTGGATCTGACATGCATGCAGCTAAAAATAGTAAATCCTTAGTTGCATGTGAGATCATTTATTGTGAATTAATTAATATTTAATTCACTTTGTAATATCCCAAATTGGGAACTGCTAGCAAGGCATGATTGGAAAATGCATTTTTCAGTATTGGCTGCTACAGTAATGGAAACTAGAAATTGGATCCATTAGATCTGAGTATTTAAGTCCTAAATCCAAGTGGGCATCAGAAAGAAATCATCCTAGGTGGGTTAAACAAATCTCCCACACCTACTTGTCTTTAGAAATGCCTCAAAGAGAGACTGTAGCAACAACAAATAATTCTGCTTGGGAAATAATGCATTTTCTCTAGCGTAGTGATAGGAGGCTCATAAAAGATATTTTAATAGTATTCTCAGTAGAAAATAAGTTTTACAATTCAGTCCATCAAGTACATAGCTGAAAATACAAGACAAAGATAGAAGAAATCTCCTCAAAAGAGGGTTACAACCATATGTTTGACAAAATCTGCCTTGACAATGTGATTCTTATTGAGCTACACTATTGTATGTTACATGTAAGATCTAGAGTATATCTGTGCATAAAATTTCAGATCTATATCAGATCCATGCACTAGAAAATCACCTCTTTCAGATCCCCTTAGAATTTCGGGGTTTGCACCAAGCATGAGCAGTAGATTTGAGATCTAAGAAAGAAAATCTGCAGGAATATTCAAAAATGCTGAAGCATTCATATTATGCAGATCAGATATGAAATTAAAATGTATAGATATCCTCCCACAGATCTTCAATGTGAAGAATGGATCCTCAACACTCCAAATCCAGCTCTCCAATTGATGCACCCAAATCCCCTACAACACCTCCTATAGGAATAACATAGATCTAGAGCAGAAACTGCACTGTAGGGGTTTGATAGCTGATGGCCACATGCCAAAATTAGAAACTGAGGCTCATGCACTCCAATACACTTCCTCCAATAGAGTAGAGGCCTCCTCCATTGACAAAAAGCATTGAAATGACTTAGATATGAAGAGATCTGATCTCCATGAAAATAGCGCAGGCTCTCAAGAGAGACTGTGCTGCAGCTTGATTAACTTAGTTGGCTTGATGCTAAGATGCAAACTGAATCTAAACAATGGATGCACTCTTCTAGGAGGTTAAAAGACACACTCACTGAGAAGAAACTCCAATACAGGCTAGATCTTTGCATATCTAGAGTTCCACTTGCCGCAGCTCACATAGACAACCCAATCCTAAGAAAAAATGTGTTGTAGATGCAAGATGAGGCTTGGCCAAATGCCGGATAGTAGACTAGACAAACAAGGCTCCTCCAAGAGTTGCTCAAGGAAAGAGGTGGGAGTTCCTAAACAAGAAACTCCAAAAGAGGTGTGTCTCAATAGACAAAACCTTCAGAAAATAATAACATCAACAACCTTCTCTTATTGTCCTCCTCCTTCTTTTATAGGATTAACTCCTTCTCAAACCCTAAACCACCTCAATGAGTTAACCCTTTTCACATGTGGATCCTCCATCTAGAACTGCGTTGTGTATCCATGAGGTTCATTGCACCTAGGTTGCGCTATTGATTTGGTCAAAGTTGACCCAATCTTGTGCTTTTAGCCCATTCACACCTGCAAGAGATTATTTACATGGCCCATATATGTCTCTGTTTACATATGTATTGATTTATTCATGGTTTCTAGGAGTTTTACATGTCCTCCTTCATATTTTATTCATAAACATGAAATGCAAGATAAAATAAGGCAAAATAAGATATTCCCATTAGCTAAGGCTAATTGGGAATATTACAGTCCTCCCCTCCAAAATGTTGCTTGTTCTCAAGAAACTAATAAGGTGAGTGCTGCAAGACTTCTCCTCCATTGGTGACATCATCAAATATCAAGCTTCCTGAATAATCTGAGTGTTCACCAATCCATCCTCCCTTGAGTTGTCTCTCCAAGATCATTATGAGATGTTCATGATCCATCCCATAAGGTGTCAAGAATGACATTGAAACAAACATGTCTGAACCCTTATTCTCCATAAAATATATAGCAAAGCATACAAAGAGAGCCTCCATCCCATGTGTTACACACATGCCTCCTATCCTCCCTCCATACAATCCCAAAATTAAGACAAGTACATCATCCATGTGTGGAAGCAAAAATACAAATACATAAACAGAAATTGGGACATGAGGAGGTGGATCATAATCCCATATATGGTACCAGCGCAGGGCATCTCCTGCCTACATCAGATGTAGATGTGGTAAGTGGATTTCCCACCACTTACTTGCAGCCCATGCCATCTCACTGTAGCTGAATGTGTGAGATATGTTTGGTCCTTTAGGAAAGCACCCATCATGAAACAAGATCTCCCTTTGTCCACCAAGGGAGTGGCCAAGTACAAAAATTTTTGTGGCCCCAAATCTGCCATGAGATTGACAATATATAAAACTCTTTCTTGGAGTCATGGCCTGTAAAGATATGGTGTAAGAATGCATGAAGACAGAATATAAAGTACATGTATTAAGAGCATGCTCTCCACCAACAATTATCCTCCCATCAATGGAGTGGTGCATAGATCTGCTCTCTCTCTCTCAAGGGGAAGAAGAGAGGGCTGATTTAATTCTCCCTTAGAGTTATATTGCTTCTCCAAATCCATAGAATCCATGCTTGTATGGAGATCCTTGGAATATTCCACCAGCTGTTGGAATTCCCAATAGGGATCTAGTGTGCCCCATAATGACAACGCTGATAATATGCCAACTGAAGTGGTTGCCATGTTTCTGCTCTTCTCCTTGACATCCTTCATGTCCAAGGTGTATGTTGGAAGGCCATACCTCCCACTCTTCTCCTTCTTGTCATTTCCCATGCCAATGGTATGAGATGGAAGGTTGTTATTCCTTCCTTGCTACCCTCCTTGCTCATGCACATGCTTTAGAGAAGAAGGAAACTCTTGGGATTTAGTATTCCATGGAAGACTATCATCTATCCAAGGCCTCTCTATTTTGGTCAAGGCATGCATGTGAGACCACCATCTCTCTTCCAGCAGGGAAGAGTGTTCCTCAAACAAGTCTATCTTCTGATCCAAATCTGGCCTCCCATGTTTCATGATGGTGTCATTTTCTCTCCTTGCAGCATACCTCCTCAACACAATTTGAGAGGTGAGAATGGATAATGATGTCAAAGGAAAAATAATTTTCCTTTCTTTTTACTTCCCCCACACTCTCAACGCTATAGCATGGTCTACTAGTGCACCCTCCTTCCTTGGACCTATGAAAGGATCATTAATGTATGAGACATCTTCCATCAAATATGATTCAGGTGGTCTCCTAGATGGTACACCACAAGATAATGATGTCTCATGGTTCATCCCCATGTAAGCAACAAATGGGAACATATCATGACTACTTCCACTACACAAATCCATCTCTGATTTCTGTGTGGAAGTACCATGAAACTTGGAGACCCCTCTTAATGGTGTAAGAGTGCCTTTGATTGGATCCCTTTCCCCATTTTCAGATAGTGGATTAGATGTGTGACCCCTCCTTTGTTCTGTCTCATTGCATTTTAGAAAAGACACATGCTGCTCATGTCCTCCATATGGAAGAGCCTCTGGAATTCCTTGCAAAGGTGCCATAATCCCTCTAAGGGAAGTCATTTCTTCAACTCCATTTGAAAATAGATCTCCTCCTGCTTGCACAACACTGGAGGATCTTCTTCGCTCTGTCTCTCCCTTGTCCCCATTAGTGGAGAATGCTTCATCATCAGGAGATCCTTTGCCTTGAATTCTTAGTGAGGAAGGGATCCTCAAGTCTTCTCTTTGGGAAAAGAGATCTTGCTGAATTGGGGCCTTTGCCTCTGGTGAAAAGTACAGCAAATTTTCAACCCCTTCAACAATGTTTAGGAATGGAGTTGGTTCCATGGAATCTTCCAACTCATGAAAAGATTCAGATTTCTTGGGCTTGATCTTCTCCCCCCAAGAAGTCTCAAAATATCTCTCATCAAATATTTCCACTAGTTTCCTAGTGAATCTTGCATAAGAAGAGATGTTCCTCCCTTTCAAGGAAGAAGACTGAAACAACCACCAAGTGTAATCCTTCCCTTGAAGATGCAACGCTACTACTCTCAAGGCTTCTCCTTTTGATACTTGATGCAGCTGAAATTATGTGCCAATATTCTTTACCCAAGACTTGGCTAAGTCTTTAGGTGATCCATCAAATGTAGGTAGAGAGAATCTACCCAAAGTGTGCTGCATACACCCTTTCTTTCCATTGTAGCTGCAGGATATTTCTTCTTTGAGTTGACAAAATTCTGGGAAACTGATATGCTCTTTGAATCCCTCTGATTGAGATTCATATTCTTGGAGACATTCACCAAGAGATCCCTCCTTCAGTGCTCCTCCTCTCCCTCCTTCCTTTAACAAGAAAGCAGGTGTGATACCATGTGGTGGACCAGATTGTGTAGCTGGATGCTCACACACATCATATGAAGTAGTGGGGATATCCTCTTGTACAAACCTCATCAATAGATATAATGATATTACATTCCTTACTCCCCTAATTTCTCCCTCCATCTCATGCAAAGCTTGAGAAAGAATGTTAGAGAACTCTCCTCCTTTTACTCTTTCAATGGTGTAACCATTTTTCTTCTTTCTTCTTCCATCATACCTCTGCTCTCTGTCATTGAGAGGTTATCCTTCCTATGAAGAGATATTGGCTCCAATAATGTACATGTTTTTCTAAATATCTTTCTCTGGTTGGATCTGAAATCCACGGACTTAACCAAGATGGTAGCTCTGATTTCACTGTAATATCCGAAATTGGGAACTGCTAGCAAGGCATGACTGGAAAACGCATTTTCTAGTAATGGCTGCTATAGTAATGGAAACCAGCACTTGGATCCCTTAGATCTGAGTATCTAAGTCCTAAATATGAGTGGGCATCAGAAATAAATCCCCCTAGGTGGGTTAAACAGATCTCCCACACCTAGTTGTCTTCAGAAATGCCTCAAAGAGAGACTGTAGCAATAACAAATAATTCTGCTTGGGAAATAAAGCAGTTTCTACAGAGTAGTGATAGGAGGCTCATAAAAGATATTTTAATAGTATTCTCAGTAGAAAATAAGTTTTACAATTCAGTCCATCAAGTACATAGATAAAAAGACAAGACAAAGATAGAAGAAATCTCCTCAAAAGAGGGCTACAACCATATGTTTGACAAAAGATGCCTTGACAACGTGATTCTTATTGAGCTTCAATTCTATATGTTACATGTTAGATCTAGAGCAGATCTATGCATAAAATTTCAGATCTATATCATATCCATGCACTAGAAAAGCTCCTCTTTAAAATCCCCTTGGACTTTTGGGGTTTGCACCAAGCATGAGCAGTAGATCTGAGATCTAAGAAAGCAGATTTGTAGGAATATTCAAAAATGCTAAAGCATTCATATTATGCAGATCAGATCTGAAATTACAATGTATATATCTCCTCCCATAGATTTTCAATGTGAAGAATGGATCCTCAACACTCCAAATCCAGCTCTCCAATTGATGCACCTAAATCCCTTGCAACACCTCCTACAGGAATAACATAGATCTAAAGCAGAAACTACACTGTAGGGGTTTGAAAGATGATGGCCACATGCCAAGATTAGAAACTGAGGCTCACGCACTCCAATACACTTCCTCCAATAGAGTAGAGGCCTCCTCCACTGACAAAGAGCACTGAAATGAATTAGATATGAAGAGATCTGATCTCCATGAAAATAACGTAGTCTCTCAAGAGAGACTGTGTTGTAGCTTGATTAACTTAGTTGGCCTGATGCCAAGATGAAAAACTGAATCTAAACAATGGATGCACTCTTCCAGGAGGTTAAAAGACACACTTATTGAGAAGAGGCTCCAATACAGGCTAGATCTTTGCAGTTCTAGAGTTCCACTTGCTGCAGCTCACATAGACAACCCAATCCTAAGCAGGATTGCGCTGTAGATGCAATATGAGGCTTGGCCAAATGCCAGATAGTGGAATAGACAAACAAAGCTCCTCTAAGAGTTGCTCAAGGAAGGAGGTGGGAGTTCCTAAACAAGAAACTCCAAAAGAGGTGTGTCTCAATAGACAAAACCTTCAGAAAATAATAACATCAACAACCTTCTCTTATTGTCCTCCTCCTTCTTTTATAGGATGAAAGCCTTCTCAAACACTAAACCACCTCAATGAGTTAACCCTTTTCACATGTGGATCCTCCATCTAGAACTGCGTTGTGTATCCATGAGGTTCATTGCACCTAGACTACGTGTTGATTTGGTCAAAGTTGACCTAGTCTTGTGCTTTTAGCCCATTCACACCTGCAAGAGATTATTTACATGGCCTAGATATGTCTTTGTTTAGATAGGCATTGATTTATTCATGGTTTTAGGAGCTTTACATGTCCTACTTCATATTTTATTCATAGACATGAAATGCAAGATAAAATCAGGCAAAATAAGATATTCCCATTAGCTAAGGCTAGTTGGGAATATTACACACTTGATCTCTCACTATTGTATCAAGCGGTTACAACTAGCACAACTGAGTTTAACTCATTTAACTGAGATAAATTCATTACAACTTGCATTAACTAATTCACCACTGCACTTGGAACTCTGTTACAACTAGGATTACTCTGCATGCATCGCCAACTACCTCTAACTCGAAATCCACTAGCTAACTGAGTTTATCACTCTCAGTTAACTATTCCAAGTTATTATTGAGAATATATTACAGTTTATTATCCATCATAATTAAGGATAACTAAAATAGACCTGCACCAAAAATAGCACTGTGGTTCCCACCCTAGTGTATGTGCTTAATGCACTAGGCATGGGTGCTAAAATTTTCTTGTTGAATCTCAACATAATGTTTACGATGAAGTGAGTGAATGTCTAAGTGGAGTCTCTTTTCATAAACACTTTGGGCATATGCGCGTGATTCTCTTCCTATGCGCTGCATGGACATCGGTAACCTAGAATTCTAAATTGGGAAATAAACATTCTCTGTGATTTCAATGTCGTATGTATGGCTCGATTTTGACCATTAAAATACTTGTTTCTTATTTATCTAGCTTTCTCTCCAACTGTGAATTGTTGCAGGTGTGATTACACTCAATAAATCAATTGCAGGATTGCTCGAATTTGTTCTGATCATGGGGTCTGATAAGCATGAGCCCACCTTTCCCCAATTTGCTCAAACTGTAGAATACCAGTTATGCAAAGCAATCACCGAAAGAGGGGTCGGATGATTTTTCTTCAAAGGTTCCAGGGGTATAATGATGCAGTGGCATTGGCCTTCACCCATAATTCCGATGGGAAAAGGGAAAAAGTTGGAAACTTGTTCCTTGAAGTTACAGAGAAATCACTAAGGCAGGCAATTGGGCTACCCATAGGGGGTGAACATTTCTTACAAGGAGGTCAATTAAGCATACCCAATTGCACAGAATTTTTAAAGCCAACATACCATTGATTAAATTGGGCTAAAATAATGTTACACAGTTGTATTCAAGACAAGTGGAAGTCATTGCTAACAATGATACAACATTATTGACTTGTGAGGGAAGGTATGCCATCATTTTCCTGTATCATATCAACTGTTGATGAATCTTACTGAAGATTTTTCTATAGATATTCCTCATTTTTTAAAACTGAGTTTGCACAAGATGGATAGAGGGGTTCAATTCGAAAGTAAGAAGCCAAGAACCTCACTCTACCATCACAACTTGATTAAAATCTTGGTTGTTTTTTAATTAAGAAAGATTAAGAAGTATTGGGAAGACTTCCTCATAGAAAAATTTCTTGGAGAAGAAATCCAAGCGAAATGGAGGCAAAGACCTATAGGTCAAATTGAGAAATTGAAAATGGAAACCCCTGTATTTACTTCTCAAACTACTCTTACTTCACCCAATTCACTTCCTCAATATGCCTCACTCCCTCTTAAGAATTCCAAGAGGCCAAACTCTTCCTTTAGCCATGAAGATGGGCCTCAAAGAGAAAATCAGATAGGAAGCATGAAGGAAAAAAAGGAAGAGAGGCCTTGTCCCCCACTGAAGAGCTAGCTGAAATGCCTTAAAAGTCCCCAATTCAACAGGACCAGAAGCCCAAGTCTAGAAAAATCTCGATTCATGCTCACAAGTCCTAAACTCCTATTATAGAAATTTTCACACCAGATAGAAGAAGGACCAGGAGCATGAGTAAACCTCCTCACACAACTACTAGTACTCAGCGTGTTTTTGAGGCCTCATCCCCTAATTCTGCTACTCCATCTCCCTCATCTTTCCCTAAAATCCCTTCACCTCCACTCCAGTCCCAAATCCCAGATGACATTGCCCAGGATATTAAAACCTTCACTCCCACTTGACCTTCAACAAGTCGAGATCAACAAGACCCTTCTCCAAAGAAAAGTGTGGATCATGTGCTAGAAGAGAGCCATTCCTAGCAGTCAATAGATCCAACAAAAGTACTCACTCCTGAGGAAGAAGAGAATTTTAAGATCAGATTGGCAAGGCTTCAAAAGAAAATTTCTAAACTAAAAGACAAGGCCCATCAGTTTCAGACACTATTTTAGTATGTCAGCAAGGAAAATGATTAGTTGAAAGATGAAAACCTCAGGTTGTGTACACAAAATTATGAGATCAAAAGGAAGGATAAATGACTTAGAACATGGAAAACATCCATACCTTGGCCTATAAGGAGAAAAAGTGCTCAGAAGTTAGCTGTGCAATTTACAAATTGCCTAGTTCCATTCAAAAAAAGTCTTGAAGAGTTGGCCAAAGAAATTGGCCTTTGATCATACACTTGATGCCTTGGATACATGAGGGTATGCATCAGATTAGGTGTGGGGGAGATGTTTAACCTCTCTTTTGTCTTCATTTCTTCACTTTCCCTGCCATTTTCAACCCTGTTTTGTTCAGTTATGAACTCCTTTATTCCATTTTTATCCTCCATATGGCCTAAATCACATCAGTTACCAACATAACGTACAAGCATTACAAGTAGGATTATTTTGACTATTCTATGGTTAATTTAGGTAGTTGAAGTTACATTCTTGTTTGTTAACTCATCACTATGGGATATAGCTATGAAATTAATCCTACAAGACTCACTCAACTAAAAGAAACATGAGCGTTGGCACCTAAGCTCGATTTGGAAGAACTATACTACCCAAATCATACTCTAGGCTCAACGTTCTAGCATACTTGATCTGAAAATGGAATGTACTTGAAAAGGGTGCAAGGTATCCATTTTCATTTATGTAAATGAACGCAAATACTCCAAATTTTAAATCTGAAAATGTGAGAACTTCTTATTTCTAATACAGAGATAGACTGTAGGGGCATTTACTGGATATGTCACCTTTCAAAGAAAAGATGAATCCAGAAGCTACCTGGCCCTCTTACAGACTCTACCTAAAGAAATAATAGAAGTAAAAACTCAAACTTAATCAAAATTACCTTACTCAAACTTGACATTATGCGGAATTTTTTCTTGAAAGAGGAGTATGTCTTTTCTTCTGTTTATGTGTTTTGAGTTTATTTGTTTTTGCTGAAACTTAACATGTATATCAACAACATAATTCAGCCATAGAATAAAAAAACACAACAGCAATATAATATAGGAGTTCACCCCAACTCTTGGGCTACATCTCCTTTGAGCTTCGTCAACATGACTAGACTCTTTGGGATTAAGATAATTAAATTCTTTTATAAGCTCCACACTTAACCACAATGAATAAAAAATGATTCAAAGGGCTAAGAATACCATTTTAAATCCATTTAATGGTTGTCCAATTCCTACAAACAACTTTAGGCTTCCATGGACACACATCCTTCTGTCGGTGCACTAAGCTTCTCTGAGCTTCTAAATGGCACAAAATCCCTCAGATTTCTATTTCTTCTCCTAAAACCACTACTTCTGCATCCAATAATGATCAAACATCCAATACCAACTGATAAATTTCTTACATTAAGCATAGCATCCCCAAAAATGGCTCTCCTCCACGGTTTTCCTAGGGCTGCCCACGACTTCACATCAACTTGTCGAGCTATAGAAGTACTCAAAATATTCTGAAACCACTTCCATTGGTTCCAAAATTACTGAAATAGTCAAGATAGAGTTTTGTTTCATCAGAAACGGCCTCCGGCTGCTCTGGTTTCGCCTACACACACTTAAACATAGAAACACAGTCCAATACACATCCTTCTCCTTCTAGGCCCTGATGGCTCCTTCATCTTCTTCGATGCTTAAACCTATGAAGAAGACCATTTTTAGATTTCAGACCTGCTCCATTGAGTCTAGAAGGTCGAAGAGACCCAAAATAAATAAAAAAATAATTCGCTCCGAAAGGATTCTCCTAGCTAAAGTTATGTCCAACTGAAGTTTTGCCCAGTTTTCCCTTGAAAAGCTGCACCAAATTTGGGAGGACTACAAGTTAACACCACCATTTTAGGAAAACGTGCCAATTTTGGCTCTTCGCCAACATTCCTGCCAACGTTTGGGGCTAACGGATAAGGTCCATGGGGGTCATGTGACCACGCCCGTCGAAACCAACGTTTTAGAATTAATGGTTTAAATTAATGTTCAAACCTTATTATATAACCATTATTCGTAACTTCCACCGAACCATATGACCTTATCCAAACTTTAATGCCACTGGATCTTTTGGTTAGCACAAGGACGTGTGCGCTGGGTTTTATGAAGGAGGGGCTAGCCCCCATGCCCTAAACTCTCCGCTCCACTACGTAGTCAACACGTAGAACCTTTTATATGCCTTGTTTAACCTTAGAATGGTGGGTTTTACAACTTAATTCAAATTTCAGATTTTAATAACGTATGTGTGATTTAATATTTAAATTTTAATAAGGTTTAATTAATTTTTTTTTAATAATTAATTAAAACATATAATTAATAATATAATATATGATTAATAAAAAATCATATAAAATATTAATAACTATATAATTTAATTAATTTATTAAACCTTAATAAATAACAAAATTATCCCAACACATAATATTAAAAAAAAATTCCTTTCAAAATTGAAGGTTATTGGGCGATTTCAAAATGCAATATCTTCTTCATACTATAACGGATTTGAGTGTCGTTTGTGGCTACAGTGTCGTTTTGACGAGCTCTTTCCTATCATTCAAGTTCCAACCAATTTTGATCAAATAAAATTTTGAGCATTTTTCCAATAGGACATGATCACTTGATCAATACTCAAGGCTCAATGTTCTAGCTCAACGTTCTAGCATACTCAAGGCTCAACGTTCCATCTCAAACGTTCCAAAAAATCTCTATGGGTTTGATGAGATGACCAGTTGGCCATTTTCCAAAAATCAAGCTCAACTCGATGACTTCTATGAATCACACTTCTAGATCATTGTGCAATTATGCCAGAGATAGGAATAGTTTAATAATTGGTTATCTCAAGTAGAGTGTAATGCTAATTGTGAACAGCTTGTAGGATCTTCACATCAGTTGGTTTTAATGATTTTCCATGAACAAAACTTGTGCTATTTTAAGATTGTCACTATGCCTATAAAGGCTGATATATGTAATAAGTCTAGTTAGCAAGGATTTTCATTCATTTTTTCTATCAAACTTGGAAACTGTTAAATTTTTTATTCAGTAATTAAGCAGTTTGTAATCCATCATGGCGTGTTGCTAATCCAATTTCGGATTGTTATGAATTTAATGAGTTCCTGAATCATATGCATTGGAGTGTAGTTAGTATTTGTGTTCAAGCCATCCCTGGGTGTGGCAAGGGCCCACCATAATCCAGATCCAGCTTCTATGATCATATGCCTAGGTAATTTGTGTGCATTTTGATTAATTCCTGCATTTTAGTTTAAATTCGTTCTTAAATATTTGATTTAAGTTTGATTTTGTTCAGATATTTAATACTGTGTGTGTGTTAATGTTGGAGTGGTTTCAGTTAGAAGAATGATCTCATGTGCCCGATCTCAATTAAACAAGCCAAGTGTGTAATATCCCAAAATAGGGAATCTCTACACTATTGGGAATATCTTAATATATTCCAAATGTGGAGCTGCAACAACACATGAACATAATAATGGATGTTCAATGAAAAATGTAATCATATGATGTGTTCAAAAACACATAGCCATCAAATGAGTAAAACAACAGCAGAAGGACATCTACACATTCCCAAGTGGGGAAAATGCAGCAAATAGACCTTGAAAACGTTATTTATGAATATCTGCATTTTTACTGGGTGAAATAATGCTTGGTTCCCTTAGCATATGATGTTAGGCCCTCACATACAAAAGGGGATCATAAGTAAATACCTTTTGATATGTTAAACGAACCTCCCGGCTTCATATCAGCTTAAAAATAGCCAAATCCCATGACTTATGTTATGCAGAAAAAGAATGAAGCATGTACAACGTTATTTTATGAGGTTTTATGTAGTATAATGATAAAATAACATCGTTCTAGAACTTTATGGAACAATATGCCAAGAAAATGAAGATCTGGCCTCCTTATTGCATTATGAAGGTAACCCAGTAAGGGTTTTTTGAAAGCATGAGTACGAAAAGAGCAGATCTGAATATTCAGCTTAGAAAATGTAGTCTTACTACAAAATTACAGAAATATAGCTGAATAATACAAAATAGGAATGAGAATCCCTTCCTCTAGCTTTCCAAGAGAAGGGTTGGCCCTTTCCCTATGAAACTAGCTCAGAAACAAGGGCCTTAACCCTGCTACAACAAATCTATGCAAAATTACGCAGTTCCTGCAAGGGACTGCACTGTAGGAGATGAGAAATACTCTAGCCTACTTCCAAGATATGAAATGTGCTCAAAAATATTCCTAGCTGATCCCTCAAGAGAAGGAAAATACCTTCTACTGAGAAACAGACCTGGAAGTGGTGTAACAAACCTCCACTACAACACCTTGCAACTTAGCAATATCCTGCTACAGAAATAATACCGAGACTAAAGAATGGTGCTTGGCCTCAAGCCTGGATGTGGAGCAATACAGGACAAGCTCTCCCAATAGGCCTCTCAAGGGAAGAGGTGGTATTACCGCTCGGGAACACCCTATGCTCAACAACACTGCAACCCTGCAAAACAGCAAGAGGAAGCCAAGTCTAAACAGAAAAGATAAAATGATCAAATACAAAGCATGCCTAAAAAAGGCTCCCATCCTCTCCATATATGGCAAGTGAACCTCTCCACATTGGGTCCCATCCACATGTGCCATCAAGCTCATGCAAGTTGTCCTCCACCAAAATTGCGTTGTCCATCAAGGAAGTTCAATGTATCTAGATAGCTTTGTTGACTTGGTCAAATTTGACTGAATCAACATGATCCCATCTCTGTTCACACCCAAGGGTGCTCAAATTAGCTTCTTAATCTTACTCCCTTCACATTAAGAGTGTTATTTATGCTTCTAAAGAGGTTAATGGGCCTCCCTACCCATTTATTCACCTACCTAGTGATAAAAAAACTCTAATATTCCATTTAGCTTGGAGGCTAACATTTTGGAATATTACAGTCCTCCCCTCCAAAATGTTGCTTGTCCTCAAGCATGTAATATTCCAAATATGGAACGACTAGCAAGGCATGACTGGAAGGTGCATTTTCCAGTAATAACTACTACAGGAATTTAAACCAGGACCTGGATCCCTTAGATCAATGTATCTAAGTCCTAAATCCAAGAGATGGCTCCAAAGAAATCCTTCTAGGGTGGTTAAACAGATCTACCACACTTAGATGTCCTCAAAAAGTGCCTAGTGAGGGGACTGCAACAATTCTTGAACAAAGATTGGATACACAGCGTTATTTTAATGAAGCATGGCACATGAAGAAGTAAATATCTGATCAACGAATAACATAGCAGCAAAAGAGTACAATGCTTTGAGGAATCACTCACTCAAGCTAGGCAATGAAAGCCTCAATCAGACATGTACACCAAATATGACAAAACACTGCTACATAATTATGCCCTAGCTATGAAATCGTTGTATATAGGAGACAATGCAACATATAATATGAAAATACAATGATATTATAATGATAGCTCAAATAAATGAGGGGGAGAAAGCTCTCAACCCCTGAAAATAACTATACAACAATCCTAAGAAGGATTGGCTGAAATACAAGTACCAATGGAAAATCTGCAGAAATGTCAGAGTTGCTGGGTAGCAGCTGCAACTCAAAACTGATACAATATGGATATGGCTGAATAGAATGTCCAATATGTAGCAAACCTCCTCCAATGGATTTCCTAAGTAAAAGGCTGATCCTAATACTAGAAATCTTGCCCTCCAAAATGCTGGTGCAACCTTTCACTGCAGATGCACTTTAGAATAACGCAGTCTAGTGAAGAGACTGTGCTGTCTATGATGGGAGAAGCTTGGCCTGATGCCAAGATATTAAAATCAGCTCTGAAATCCCTTTCACTAACCTCCCGGAGGAATAGGAACTCCCTCCTCTGAAAGATGAGCCAAAGAGAAGTGTTGTGAAACCCCTCCACTACAACACCCAACAACACTACATTATACTTCAATAGAAATAACAGAGTGACTGAAGAATGGATTTGGCCTTAAGCCAAGATGTGGAGAAAATTAAGTGCAGTCCTTCAAGAGGCTTCTCGAGAAGGAGAGGAAATCCTAAACAAGAATCACTCGTGCAAGGCAGCACTGCAACTCAGCTGAACAGCCGGGACTGCAAATATGTCTAAGCAGAAAATGATCAAATGCTCAAAATGTCTCACTATGGCTGCCTCTTCCTCCTTTATGCAAGTGAATGCCTATTTTCCCTGGACCCCACACATTAGGGTTTCTTCCACAAATAATATTCCTCCCTCCAAAATTGCATTGTCTTCTCTTGCAAGCTACACCTCTTAGGTGGCACTGTTGACTTGGTCAAACTTGACCTTGTCCTCATGGAATTTCCCTTTTTCACACTGTAAGGTGCAAAATTAAGCTGCTCCATTGATCCTTTTCACACCATGAATGATATTATTCCTACTCATGGGCCTTTTACCCATTTTATTCATCTCCAAGATGAAATAAGAAAAAATTAATATTCCAATTTGCTGCATGCAAATTTTGGAATATTACAGTCCTCCCCTCTCAAAGATTGCTTGTCCTCAAGCAAGTGCATAGATAGACTGAGTTCTCTTCTCCTCCTATCCCTATAGCATCTATTTATGATGATCTCCTCCAAGGAAAGTGATGCTATCTCATCAATCGAGCCTCCACATTTCCCCTCCTCAGCATGTAAGTTGGCTATCAAGCCATCATCATGTAAAGGTGAAATACTCAAGAGGATAGCAAAGTGATGTCTAAAGGTCCCTTTGAGGAATGGGATTTGAAACATAATGGGAGCTATCTCCCTTATATGGATCCTCCATCCCCAGGCTATTATCCATGCAAAATGAGTCACATTCCAACTAGGCAACTCCTGGAAACTGTCCTCCACCTTTAGCTCCGGCAAAGTAGGTGGGATGAAAATATGCTCATGGTAGACAATGTAGCCTACCCCATGCTATCCATCTCTCCACTTATGATAAGTGTAGAGTGTCTGCTGATCTTGGGCTGCAATAAGATTTCCCTCAAGTGGCAAGATGAGGATTAGACCTCCAAATATCTCTCCTCCAACACTGCAAATCATGCTGGCCCACATATCCCCATATATGATGAGTTGGAAGTCATCAACATATGGCATCTCATCCATTATATGGCTCACCTCATAAAGTGACAACTATGTTGTTAAGGTACCCATATCATATCTTGTGCTCCCCTTAGAACATGTAGTGCAAATAGTGTGGGAGGATTCTCCCTCAAAGGACACATCCACACAATGTGTCTCTCTCCCAAGCATGCTCCTCATAAAGACAACAACAATAGAACCATAGGGAGCAAAAATGAGAATCATGCTTGCTGCCATATGCAACAAATGAGAAGTACAATGGTCCCTCAAATGAAGCCAACGAAGCTTGACCCTAAACTTCCATGGAGGCTGATAAAATGAGTGGATTTTCAACCACTTGCTTGCTGATCCAATCTCCTCATAAGTATGGAGGAAGTGAATAATTTAAGGTGTACAAAGTGTATGTCCTCCATAATATATCTCTTCCCCAAGTCTCCCTAGGGAATGGCCATCAATCATGCTTATGGCCTCAACTAGACCATGTGGTCTAGAAAAAAGAATGCTCCTCCTTGGAGCATCATCCTGCACATGTATGGTTAAGGGACATATACATACATCATATAAATGCTCATGTAAACAAAAATGAATACCCTTACCATACTCTCTGCTCATACAAATGGAGTGGCTCATAGATGAGTCTCCTCTCATCTTCAAAGAGAAAAGAGGTGGTTGTGCTAACTCTCCTGAAGAGTCATGTATCTCCTCCATCTGCATCTGGTCCATGAATCTACTCATATGCTGATATATATCCTCCTCAAAGCCCATACAAAAATACCCCTCCATGATGGTGTGGTATGCTCTCATAGAATAAATGGGACTGAAAAGGGACTCCTCATGAGCTGCATGTAGCAACTTCTCCTTGAGCTTGGAATCTCTAGGAAAGAAGATCCTACCATGATAAAAGATGACCTCATCTCTGATTGAGTATCCCTCCTTATGAAACTCACCATCCAAGATCATGCAAGTAAAAAGATAGTTGGAATACCCCACCAAAAGTTGGGAACTTCAATGTGGATCTATCCTCCATAGTGACAGTGCTGATGATCTACCATGAAGAACATATATCATATGGCTGCCCCCTCCTTTGACATCTCCCATTTCAAAGATGCAAGTTGGAAGGCTGCTATCCTTCCCCTACTGCTTCTGCCACAACGCAGAATCTGAAATGGAAGTGGGTATTGATGATGTTGAGAGAATGCTCTCTCTCTCTCCTTGAGTCTACCCCAGACTCCCAGCGCTATATCAAGCTCTCCCAAGGTTCCCACTCCTCTGAAATCACTGAGTGGTGCCTCAACTGATGAAGCATCCATCCTCCTCTACTGATCCAGTGGTATCCCCGGAAAAATGTCTCCATGTAATGAGACATCATCATCAAGAGATGACTGAATAAATGAATGAACAAATCTGTCCATGCTTCCACTGCACAATCTAGTCACCTTCTTAGGTGTATCAACCTCCAGAAATGAATAGGGATGTGTACTCCTCATATTATGATGCTAGGTCTTCTCCCTACCTTCTCCTTGTGTCTCCAAGGTTTCACACCTCCTCAACAATGACACAGGTAAAACATGAGTTTTGCCTTGATCTCCACACAAGAGATCCTGGGGACTTCCTTGCAAAGATGCAAGCATCCCTCTGTCTGGAGCAAGAGCTTCTCCTTTTTCTATATGAGGTACTAGATCAACTCCAGATCTAACAGTGCTATTGCCCTCAATATTTGCAACATGAGTGGGAAACTCTCCAATGATTGGATCCCCTTTTGAAAAAGAGATCTCCATGCTCCTTTGCTCAAAGGTTTGAGATGAAAACCTTTCTTCTGGAAAAGTATGGTGCAAGTTTTCATGCAAGGGTTTTGCTTGAGTTTTCTTTTTTTTCTCCACCATATGTGTTTCATGAATCCTTCTATCAAATCTTTTCACTAATGCCTTAGTGAAACTTGAATAAGATGCAATTTTTACATTTTTCAAAGAAAAGGATTCAAAGATCCACCAGGCATAAGCCTTACCTCTCAAATGCATCGTTGAAACTCTGATGGCTTCTGCTTCAGGAATTTGGTGCTGCTGCAAGAAGGTCTCTAACTCCTCCACCCAAGCTTTGGCTGAAAATACGAGTGAACCCTCAAAGGTAGATAGATGAAATCTATCCTGTTGCTCTCTTCCTTTCACCTTCATCTTGCAAAACTCTTAAAAACTGATATGATCTCAGAATTTCTGAGTTCGAAACTCATACTTTCTCATGAAATCACTAAGGGTTTCCCTCCTAGCAACCTCTTCTTCTCTTTCCATCTCTCTTCCGGCAATCCTGGGCATGTGACTGCATTGTACAAGATGGTGTGTAGCTACTTGCTCACACTCCTTATGTGCAAATCTAGAGTTTGCCTATGGTACAAACCCTCTTGGAGATTATTCACACATCTCCCTTCAGATCTCCTTGAACTCTTCATGAATCATATGTACAAATTTAGGAAGAAGCTTGGTATGTTGAGATTCAACAAGATGATGAGCTAAGTGAAAAGAGTCGCCTTCACTAAGTGGGCTTGTAGGCTATTTTTGGCGCAAAGTCTATTTTTATACTATGCCTATTTTTAGACATGTCGATCATATTCTATGAGTTGTAGGATGCTATTTGTGGATGGTTGGTCAAGTTGGAAAAATAGATGGACTTCGATTTTTAGACATACTGGGCGGAATATATTTTTATATTGCCAGTCTAAAAAAAGATATGTCGAATATTATTAGCTCTTAATAATATTTGGACTCTAAATATTATCTTATTCTCTTGGAGCACTTCAGTTAAGTGCACATATGTGGCACAGGAGCTGACAGAAGGAATTATGCTATTCATGAGGGTTTACTAGAGCTAATGCATGGAGGACTTCAATTAGAACTCATGTGACAGAGTTTGGTAGAGTTGTAGAAGTAGTTGGTGGAGTTGTGTTCAGTTTAACTTAGTTAGACACAGTTGAGATAGTTGTATCTAGTCAAACTGATTGATACACTAGTGAGAGTGGTGTGAATTAATTAATAATCAATTCAATAAATATTAAATCATTAATCAACTGAAGAATACATCAGTTAACTAGAGTGCATGGATAGTTTCAGTGGAGACCAGTGGAGAGATAGGTGAAAGGGAAAGATAGACTATCAGTTGTGACTATAGTGATGCATTGATTGCATCCAAAACTCAGTGGAGATGACAATGAGGATTATTTAGTCAATCTTGGAGAAATTTGAGTTCATTCAGAGCCATTCTTCAGCAGGGATTGCGTAGTAGAGGCAGGCTAGCAGGTGATAGAGATCGGTGCATGGATTTACTAGATCAGACCTGATTAGTGTGTAACGATTGTATTGTACTGAGAGCTTGATATGATCAGATTTTAATGAGTATTGTTACATGATATCTATGACATATATTATATATAGATATTTGGGGTTTTCAGCTTCAGCCTTTCCCGTTAAAAAACTGTGTTAATGTGTGTGAATTTTTATGGTTTCATGTGTGCATTGCAATTGATTTAATTTCCGCATGTGATGATGAATGGTGGAATAGATTATGTATTGTGCATGAAGTTAAAATAGTGTGATCAGGAGAATCTTGGACATATAACATATAAGTTATATAATTTCTACATGGTATCAGAGCAGTTGATCATTGGAGCAGATTGCAATTATTGGAGCGGTTGAGTTTTGTGCTGGTGGAATTCGAATTTGCTGCAGTGTTTTCTTGGTGTCGAAGTTGAGCATTCATTGAAATGTCTTTCAACAAATTGCAATTGGAGTATGCCCTTGAGGGCAGCTTGAATTATATTGCATATAAGGACATGATGGAGGTGGTGCTGGATGATAATGGGTTGAAGGAGTTCATAGATGCAGAAATTCCAAAACCTGCTTCTAGCGATGCTGCCGCACTTGATGCATGGCAAAAGAAGACAAAAAAATGTCAAAGGATTTTGTTGGAAGGTGTGAAGGATCACATTGTGTCCAGCCTTCATGGTAAAGCTTCTCCATCCTTGATGTGGAAAGCTTTGACAAACTTGTTCCAAGGCAGAAGTGACCAGAGGAAGTTGGCGCTTAAAGACAAACTCAGGAAAATAAAAATGGAGAAAGGCGATAGCATACCCAAGTACCTCACGAAGTTTTTCCAGTGCAGGGATGAGTTGTTAGTTGTGGGGGTTACTTTTGATGAAGAATACTTGGTGAGATTGGCTCTCCTTGGGCTTCAGATGAGTTGGCATAGCTACGAGGACTTTGTCAATGGTCGGGAGAAACTGCCAGGATGGGAGCGACTTTGGTCAGATCTTGTGCAGGAGGAGATAAGGTGGGGTACCAGGGATGGATCTTCTTTGAAGAATGAAGATGAAGAAAATTTTTCTTTGGTTACCAAAGCAAGGAAGGGGAAGGGAAAGAAAAATACTTCTCAATCCGATGCGAAAGGAAAGAAGCATGACTTGTCCAAGGTGAAGTGCTTTCACTGTCACCAACATGGACATTACGCCACTAATTGTCCACAGAAGAAGAAAAATAAGCAGGCTGCTGGATCTACAGCTGGAGAGGCCTTAGCCTCACAGTTTGAGTTGGATTTTTTGCTGATCACATGCTTGGTTTCAAGTGTGATGGGATCAGTGTGGTTTATTGACAGTGGTGCGTCTTTCCATATGACCGGAGACAAATATTTGTTTACTAAACTGGATTGGAGTGCACATCGAGATGGGCGATGATGGTAGATACAGTGCGACTGGTATCAGGACCATTTCCTTTGAGAGGGAGTTTGGTAAACCTTTCATATTGAAGGATGTCATCCATGTTCTAGGATTGAAGAAGAATCTGATCTCTGTGGCGATGTTGGAAGACAAGGGATATTATGTTGTTTTTAGCGAGGGAAAGGCTTTCCTGCGCAGTAAAACAACTGGTGAAACTCAGAGGATAGGGGTTCGAGTTAAGAACCTTTATCAATTGTAGGTAGATGGCTGCGCAACAATGGCAGGAAAAGTAGAAGAAGTGGTGAGCTGGGATGAGGGAAAATTGTGGCACAGGAGATTGGGCCATCTTCACCATGGTCCTTTGAAAATTTTGCAGCAGGTTTCTACTAGGCTTCCTAAGGGTACACTTGCGCAGTCAGATCAGTGCAAGGGATGTACTTTGGGAAAATTTGTGAAGACCACTTTTCATGAGAAGGATAGTCTCTCCATGACGATCCTTGAGAGAATTCACATAGACGTGTGTGGAACTTTCTCAGTAGGTTCGACAACAAAGCACGTGTATTATGTGATATTTGTTGATGAATTTTCTCGTAAGTGCTGGATCTTATTCATGCTGAAGAAGAGAGATACATTCTCAAAGATCTGTGAGTTCAAGGCACTGGTTGATAAAGAGTCGGGGAAGCAGGTGAAAGCTTTTAAGAGTGATAATGGTGGTGAATTCATCTCTGGCGAATTCAAAGACTTTTGCAGCGCAGAAGGAATTCGAAGAGAGCTCATAGCGCCTCATAACCCACAACAGAATGGGGTCGCGGAGCGAAAGACTAGAATGATCGTGGGTGCTACACGAGTGATGTTGCATGATCAGGGCCTTCCTATACACTTGTGGGCTAAAGCATGCAACACTGTGGTTTATGTGCAAAACCGTTGTCCTCATAGAGTACTTGGCATGAGTACACTCGAAGAGGTGTTTTTTGGTAAGAAGCCTGATATTTCTCATTTGAATATTTTTTGCTCACTTGTTTACATTCATGTGACGAAGGATGCCAGGAAGAAGCTGGAGCCGACCGTAGAGGTTGGGATATTTTTGGGGTACATAGAAACGCCCCACAACTATCGTGTGTATTTTCCAGACAGTCGGAAGACTGTTGTGCAACGGTATATCAAATTTCATGAGGAGAAAGCCATGAAGTTGTCGCTTGAGAGGGAGCTACACTTGCATGCAGATGAGGAGCTACTAGCTCCTAAAGATGAGCCTCAGGATGTGGATCAGCCACAAGAGGAGGTTCATGGAGTGGAATAAACCACTCATGCAGTGCCAACCATCAGAGGGCAGAAGTGCACTACAGAAGCTGAGCGACTGAATCTTGATGCAGCACAGAATGTAGGAGCCCCTACATCATAGTGCAGACAGAGATAGTCACCTGACCAATTTACTGGATACATGGCTCTGATGAGCAAGTGTATCATGTCAGAACCATCCTTTTTCGAGGAAGCTGTGGAGGATCCTGCATGGGTAGATGCCATGGTGGAAGAGTATGATTCGATTGTCAGAAACAGTGCATGGGAGATTGTCCCAAGGCCGGAAGGGAAATCAGTAGTAGGTTTGAGATGGATCTACAAAGTGAAGCAAGCTACTGACGGGAACATTGAGAAGTATAAGGCAAGATTTGTTGCCCGGGGCTTCTCACAGATCAAGGGGATCGACTATGAAGAAACCTTTGCACCTATCGCAAGGTATTCTTCCATACGGACCATCCTTGCTCTCTCAGTGCAGATGGGTTGGCACATTCATCAGATGGATGTGAAGACTACATTCCTCAATGGAGTCATTGAGGAGGAGGTGTACATAGAGCATCCTGAAGGATTCAAAATATTCAACAGTGAGTCACATGTGTGCAGGCTCAAAAGAGCGATGTATGGGCTGAAACAAGCACCTCGTGCTTGGTACACATGGATAGACAGTTATTTCACCGGACTTGGTTTTGCCAAGAGTGAGGCGGATCCGAACCTATACCAGATTGTGGTGGAGGGTAAGTTTCTGATCATTTTACTTTATGTAGATGATTTGATACTAACAGGTGATGAACTGTTGATACACTCATGCAAGGCAGATCTTGCAAAGGAGTTTGAGATGAAGGACTTAGGTCTCCTTCATTATTTCCTGGGATTGGAAATTTGGCAGCGGAAGGGTGGACTGTTTGTGTCTCAAGGCAAGTATGCCCAGGAGATACTGGAGAAGTTCAACATGCAAGGCTGCAAGCCTATCGACACTCCTCTTCCTGGTGGTTGGAGGAAAGAGGATGCTACATCGACAGAGGTAGTGGATTCCACTGTTTATCAACAGTTGGTTGGTTCGCTCATGTATCTAGTCAATACACGACCAGACATATGCTATGTTGTTAAATAGCTTCCACAAGCTATGGTTAAGCCTACCAAGCTCTTTTGGAAGGCAGGCAAGCATGTTCTGAGGTATCTCAGAGGCACATTAGGATATGGATTATGGTACAGACAGTCGGATGAGGTGAAGCTACATGGCTTCACAGATGCAGATTGGGCAGGGAGCCCAACAGACAGAAAGAGCACATCTGGAGGGATTTTCAGGTTCAGGTCTACAACATTTTCTTGGTACAACAGGAAACAAAAATCCATGGCACTTAGTTCAGCGGAGGCCGAGTACATGGCAGCAAGTTTGGCTGCATGCAAGTCTATATGGATGAGGAAGATCGTGGTCGGGTTGTTCGATTCACACTTAGATCCTACTTTGATATATTGTGATAATCAGAGTTGCATTAAACTCTCGGTTAATCCAGTATTTCATGATAGATCTAAACACATTGATATCCAGTACCATCATATTAGAGATTGTGTGTAGCGGAAGATCATGTTGCTTTCTTACATTCCCACAGAGGATCAGGATGCAAATATTCTAATGAAGGCGCTCACTAGGAGAAAATTCAAATACCATAGAGACAGGATCGGGGTGGCAGATAATCCCTATCTTGTTGAGAGGGAGTCTTGAGATTCAACAAGATGACGAGCTTAGTGAAAATATTCGCCTTCACTACGTGGGTCCGCAGGCTATTTTTGGCGCAAAGTCTATTTTTAGACATGTCGATCATATTCTATGAGTTGTAGGATGCTATTTGTGGATGGTTGGTCAAGTTGGAAAAATAGATGGACTTCTATTTTTAGACATACTGGGTGGAATCTATTTTTAGTTTGCCAGTCTAAAAATAGATATGTCAAATATTATTCTCTTAATAATATTTGGACTCTAAACATTATCTTATTCTCTTGCAGCACTTCAGTTAAGTGCACAGATGTGGCACAAGAGATGACATAAGTAATTACGCTATTCATGAGGGTTTACTAGAGCTAATGCATGGAGGAATTCAGTTATAACTCATGTGACAGAGTTTGGCGGAGTTGTAGAAGTAGTTGGTGTAGTTGTGTTCAGTTTAACTCAATTAGACACAGTTGAGCTAGTTGTATCTAGTCAAATTGATTGATACACTAGTGAAAGTGGTGTGAATTAATTAATAATTAATTCATTAAATATTAACTCATTAATCAACTGAAGAATACATTAGTTAACTACAGTGCATGGACAGTTTCAGTGGAGACCAGTGGAGAGATATGTGAAAGGGAAAGATAGACTAGCAGTTGTGACTATAGTGATGCATTGATTGCATCCAACACTCATTGGAGATGCCAATGAGGATTGCGTAGTCAATATTGGAGAAATATGAGTCCATTCCGAGCCATGATTTAGTAGGGATTGCACAGTAGAGGCAGGCTAGAAGGTGGCAGAGATCGGTGCATGGATTTGCTAGATCGGACCTGAATAGTGTGTAGCGATTGTATTGTACTGAGAGCTTGATATGATCAGCTTTGTATGAGGATTGTTACATAAGATATATGACATATATTATATACAGATAGTTGGGGTTTTCAGCTTCAGGCTTTCCCGTTAAAACAACAGTGTTAATGTGTGTGAATTTTTATGGTTTCATGTGTGCATTGCAATTAATTTAATTTCTGCATGTGATGTTCAATGGTGGAATAGATTCTGTATTGTGCATGAAGTTAAAATAGTGTGTGATCAGGAGAATCTTGGACATATAACATATAATTTATATAATTTCTACATGGTAATATTATCCCATTTTTCTTTTTCTTCTCCAAAAGATGGAGTATTTTTCCTGCTTATTTCTTTGTCTCCTTCCCGATGAGAATAGGAAGTGCAGGGTGCTTCCTATTCTTTTTGCTTATCCTCCTTAGGGAGATTCTTAATGGATCTGAAATATGATGAGATAAATCCCATCCTCTTCAATCTTCTGATCTTCTTGGGCTTAGACTCACAGGCTGAGCCAAGAAAGCAGCTTTGATACCACTGTAATATTCCAAATCTGGAACAGCTAGCAAGGCATGACTGGAAAACACATTTTCTAGTAATGGCTGCTACAGGAATTGAAACTAGGACCTGGATCCCTTATATCAATGTATCTAAGTCCTAAATCCAAGATATGGCTCCAAATAAATCCTTCTAAGGTGGTTAAACAGAACTACCACACTTAGATGTCCTCAAAAAGTGCCCGGTGAGGGGACTGCAACAATGCTTGAACAAAGATTGGATACACAACGTTATTTTAATGAACCATAGCACATGAAGAAGTAAATATCTGATAAATTAATAACATAGCAAAAAAAGAGTACAATTCTTTGAGGAATCACTCACTCAAGCTAGGCAATGAAAGCCTCAATAAGACATGTACACCAAATGTGACAAAACACTGCTACATAATTATGCCCTAGCTATGAAAGCGCTATCTATAGGAGACATTGCAACATATAATATGAAAATACAATGATATGACAATGATAGCTCAAATAAATGATGGGGAGCAAGCTCTCAACCCCTGAAAATAACTATAAAACAATCCTAAGAAGGATTGGCTGAAATACAAGTACCAATGGCAAATATGCAGAAATGTCGGATTTGCTGGGTAGCAGCTGCAACTAAAAACTGATACAATATGGAGATGGCTGAATAGAATGTCCAATATGCAGAAAACCTCCTCCAATGGATTTCCTAAGTAAAAGGTTGATCCTAATACTGGAAATCTTGACCTCCAAAATGCCGGTGCAACCTCTCACTACAGATGCACTCTAGAATACCGTAGTCTAGTTAAGAGACTGTGCTGTCTATGATGGGAGAATCTTGGAACGATGCCAAGATATGAAAATAAGCTCTAAAATCCCTTTCACTAACCTCCTGGAGGAATAGGAACTCCCTCCTCTGAAAGATGAGCCAAAGAGAAGTGTTGTGGAACCCCTCCACTGCAACACCCAACAACACTAAGTTATACTTTAGCAGAAATAACACAGTGACTGAATAATGGCTTTGGCCTTGAGCCAAGATGTGGAGAAAATGAAGTGCAATAATTCAAGAGGCCTCTCAAGAAGGAGATGAAATCCTAAACAGGAATCCCTCGTGCTAGCAGCACTACAAATCAACTGAACAACTGAGACTGCAAATATTTCTAAGCAGACAAATGATCAAATGCTCAAGATGTCTCACTATGGCTGCCTCTTCCTCTTTTATGCAAGTGAATGCCTCTTTGCCCTAGACCCCACACATTAGGGTTTCTTCCACAAAGAATATTCCTCCCTCCAAAACTGCGATGTCTTCTCATGCAAGCTACACCTCTTAGGTAGCGTTGTTGACTTGGTCAAACTTGACCTTGTCCTCATGAAATTGCCCCTTTTCACACTGGAAGGTGAAAAATTAAGCTGCTACATTGATAATTTTCACACTATGAAGGATCTTATTCCTACTCATGGGCATTTTACCCATTTTATTCATCTCCTAGATGAAATAAGCAAAAATTAATATTCCAATTTACTGCATGCAAATTTTGGAATATTACAAAGAAACTGTATAAGGAGAGAAAAAATACTCCCCTCCTCTTCTTGTGGCCTCCTCATCAAAATTCTCCACCACTACTCAAAATTATCTACTACAAATCTATCCTCCAATGTTTCCTCCCAAGCATGCAAAACCATATGGCTTACATCATAGAAAGGTGGAAGATGTAAGTGGAAGCCTCCCTACTGTCCAATGGCCTCCTCAAGGTAGGAGTGATGATGAGCATGGGGATTATTATTCCCAATGAGTGACTTCCACACCCATGCTATCATTCAAATGAAATGAGCCAATATAGTTAGCTCAAAAATATCCTCAACCCCTGGTTCATACAATGTGTTGGGGTTGCATGGAGAGATTGGATCCTCCCACCCAAGTGGTTTCTCTCTCCATTTATGGTAAGTATGGGGATGTTGCTGCTATTGGGATAAAATATTATGACCTCTAAGAGTGGCCCAAGCTACCCAATCAAAAAAATAAACCATGAAGTGCCTCCTCCAAAAACTCAGGTTCTCCAAATGGCTCATCCCACATGAAGAAGAGAGATGTAATTTGGCAATCATGGGCTACCCATTGCTTCTCCTGAACATGCATCATGCAAAGTAGGGATAATCATGCTCCCAATGGATACCTTCAACTCATATCCCACTCTCCATACAAAGCTTCCCATGAACATAGAAATATAAGCAATACATGGGAGCAAAAACCAATAGAAACAAGTTGTCTTATGACAACCTGAAAGTGGATCAAGGTCCCACACAAGGAACCAACGCAGTGCATCATTTGCCTGCATCAAATCAAACAAAAACAAGTGCTTTTCCAGCCACTTGTTTGCTTCCACAATCATTTTACAAGATATAAACATGAAAGTATAAAGTGGTGTCAATGGTGCAAACCAAAAATCATGTGGCTTCCCCCACAAACCACTAATGAGATAGCCAATCTCAATGCTACGAATGGCTCCAATTACATCATTATACAATATGAAAGAAGGAATAATCCTCCTTGGTACAATATGTGTTGGTTTTGTAGAGGTGGTTTCTTTTTTCAACTCTATCGTTCCTTTATTTAATTGTCAACCTGGGGTTCGTCTTTCTGTTTCAAGGGTGTTGGCAGAGTATGTGCAAGTTAACTAGTCTAGGAATGCTTCTTGCTAATGCGAAGAAAAGATTCGTAACTGTGAAAGATGTTGTTTTCAAGGAAAATGTTGCTAATCTATAATTGAACAAATGTGTTGAAGCAAAGTGATTGCTAAATCGAACTGAGTAGGAATCTAAGTAAAATCAACAGAAATAGAAATAATGGAAACGAATTAGATAGAACAAAGTTCTAATTAAGTTGCTTCAAGAAAAAATTTGAATGAAATTAAATAATCCAGGAAGTAGTAATTTAGCTGTGCAATTCTGAAACTACAATATAACTAAAAAATGTGTGCAATTATGTAGTATGGAAACAACAACGCAATTCAAGCAATCTGAGTAACTGTGCGATAACGAAAGAACAGAGGACTAAACTATATGGCTAGCTGTGCAATCAAGAAGGAATAGAAGAAGTAAATCCCTAATAAGACAACAATATAGCTTAGCTATGAATTTCCTAACTTAAATGATTTTGCAATGGAGTTCTCTGTAAAAACTAACTAATCATCAGTGATCAACCAATTACTCGCGGTGACAGGTTAGAAGGGAAACGTGAGGTACAAAAAGTGTAACTACTGAGTCAGTCCTCTTTTACCCAGAGGTTAATAGTCAAAATAAACAAATAAACCAGACTTAACAAAGCAATTGTCATGCACAGAATTGTACTTATTGCTAGGAACACAATTTTTAGGAGTCCTATAAGAAAAGCTGTAGTTATATTACCAAAAGTATATGCTTCACCTGCATAGAATTTACAAATACTGATTCTGCAAAGTCTTAGAACATAAAATATGCGTAGAAATTCTGGAGGTTGGGCCCAGACCTACAGAAGCTATAGCACTACGGAAGCTTCAAGAGGGGATTGTTCAGAATTCTATTTCATTCAGGAATGCTCTTCAAAAAAGAATTAAACAAGTTGTATTAATATTTCATTGTGAACTCCTCTTCCTAGTTTGTTCTTTCCTTTTTAAAGGAAAATTCTCGAGAACGTATCTCAAATGACAGCCCATTGCGCATGGCTATCATTTGAGTTCTTAAACTCAAAAACTATTCAGCTGCGCTTTAGTTGGCTTCTTGGAATTGTTGGTGACCTCAATACATGCAATCGTTGATTGGTCATCATCTATATGTCCTTGCATTCCTGGTTTCCTGCAGATAGGGACAAAAAGGAGTCAATTCCTTGTTATGAATCGTTCTCTATGTCCTTAGTCTAATTGTTCCCATTTCTATGCTATTTCATCCCTTATTATTCATATGAAAGAAGATTTCCTCAAATTTATAAGATAATTCAGAGTATTTAGAGGGGAAAATCATACCTGAGCCTAGGCCCAACAATATGCTGCTCAAAACATAAGGTGAAATTGTATATCCTCCATCATGTACTTGAGGTTTTGAGCTGATATGGCTCAACTGGAGATTCTCCATTACCTCGAAAGAGTAGGGAAGTGGCTGTGACCTCCTCTTTGTTAGCTCCCTATAATTTTGTTGGGAAAAATACTGAGAGGGGGGGGGGGGGGTGAATCAGTATTTACTGCATGTTCAAAACTTTTTACTTTTTCACTCTCTAAAACCCATACGCTACTTTCCTTTAGTAAACTCGCGTATACACGCGGATATCCTTCATACAACTCGCGTATTAGTAGAGATCTAATTATGCCATTAGTTCTTCACTTATATCATTCCATCATTCATTCATTAGATGTTCTATAAACAGTAAACATGTGCAGTAAGAACAGAATAAACCATCACACAAAGCATCACACATGAACACCAGGATTTTTAGGTGGAAACCCAAGTCGGGAGAAAAACACCGCTGCAGTTGCTCAGCCTTCAATATTTTATTACAGAGAAAACATATTACAACATATGTGCTGGCGCAGACTTGACCAGCACGCAGGCACCCACCTGCGCTCGTTTACCAGCCTCTCCTGGAAGGGAGCTACGACCCCCTGACTCGTTTACCAGCCTCTCCTGGAAGGGAGCTACGACCCCTCGATCTCGTTTACCAGCCTCACCTGGAAGGGAGCTACGACCCCCTGATCTCGTTTACCAGCCTCACCTGGAAGGGAGCTACAACCCCCTGACTGAAGGCTACAACCCTCAGCACCTCTATGGACCACGTTTCATCAATTTTCACACTGGATCCAACAACTTCAAAAGAGCACAACTTGTAGGCCACATTTCATCATATTTTCAGACTGGACCCTCTCCATACATTTAAGCACAGTCAAACATCAACAACAGATAGCTAAAACAGAGCAGATCAGATCAGACATTTCATACCCCATACTTCAGCAAACCCTAGTTTGCATACGCGCTTTCCTTTCACTGATGTCGCGTATATACGCGCTTCCGTCCACATCAACCAGCGTATACCTCTGTAAAAATTACAGAGCTAATTTTCACTGCGCATACGCGCTTTCTCTTCAGTGAAGCCGTGTATATACGCGCTTCCTCTACGGCGAACTAGCGTATGGATCTTCAACCATTACAGAGCTGCATACTTCTTCAGATCAGATATTCAGTTCAGATTCAACCCTTTACTTCAGACAGATGTTCGCCTCATCACATATCTAATCACTCCATAAACAGATCTAGTAGATACAAATACATTTCAGATCTAGATATCCCGCTTCATCATTTCTTCATAGGTGCATCATAGATTCAGATCTATCATCAAACCTTTACCCTTTCCATACATATATACTTCACAGAGAAGTATTCATTCAAGTTCAGACATCTTGCTCCCACACTCATGATTTGCACAATGAATTTCTTCTCCTTATATAGGTTTATCCTTTTTCAATACCACGGGCCAAAGCAATACCATGAGCCTTCAATACCACGGGCCAAAGCAATACCATGAGCCTTCAATACCACAAGCCAAATCAATACCATGAGTCTTCAATACCACGGGCCCCTGTTTTTGCACTTTATGAGTACTTTTTGCCCATACGCTACTTGGAACGTTTATTCCCACGTGCATACGCGACTTCCCTTAGGCAAATCCGCGTATTCCTAGAGACATACTCTTTTCATCAAGATTTAGCACATGCTGAATTCCTTTCTTCATTGCCTTCTATACACACTGTAGATACATCAGATTTACTTCATCAAGAACAAGTTCTATCAAGCACAATTTCATCAAGTAAGTTGCCATCATATTCATCAAGTGGGTTGCCTTTCAAGGACAACACTCAACATCAAGCATCATATCATATCAGATTTACATCATTTACCAAGTCCATCAAGTCAAGAATAACTTCATCAGGTGGATTGCCATCAAGGACAACACATGTCAACAGTTGCATGTCTTCATCTTCATTTATTTCCAACAAATTTATGAGAGTGGCAAGAATAAATGTTGTAGGGGCCACATCAGAACCACTTTGGAATCCTAGGATATAGCCTTCCTAGATTCAGAGAGGGATCTCTCTATTAGTGTCTTTGAATGATATATATTTTTGCTTAATTATGATATTAGGCTAGTTATGAAGCTCAAAGGAGCTTGTTTGTTTGGTAGATTAGCTGGGATGGATATCAGAAAAGGAAAATGTCACTAGAAGGGTGAAGGTGAGAGCAAGTTGAAAAATGTTTCAGCTGATAGGACAGGTCAAAAGATAGTATCAATCCATTGGGCTATGGAGTCAAAAAAGGATTTAATTTTTCAACAGTTCTACAAGGGTTTCCATGGGGCAAGTCATCTATATCAAAGGATCTCTTTATATTGATTTGCGGCATGAAACATCAAAGTGTTGTGAAAGAAACAAAGATAATAACCAATTAATAATCTATTAACTTCACTAAACAAGAAAAGCCTTTCGAAGTAAATTTTTGAAGTAAGACAAAGGACAGGGCATACCATAGACTTCTCTGGACAAAATTTTACTAAAGCACACTTTTTGACAACAATCCAGTAATCTAAAAGACTACTTTCAGAAAGGAGAAAGCATATAAGAAAACAAAGGGAAGCCTAAGATCAGGTAATAACTTTGAATCTATCTTGCTTTTGGCATACTCTAAAGGGAAACTTTCAAAACAACTGTTAAAGACATGACCAGAGGACAGGGCTAACCATAGACTTCCCTGGTTTAGACTCTACTTAGCATGCAATGAAAATATCATTCAAGAACAATGTCTCAAGTTTTACATAGCAAGACATGGGCTCACCAACATTCCCTGACTGGTTATACTCTATTGAATCATTCCCAAATTAACTATTAGAAGAAAACATAGAGATAAAGCTTTCAGACAGAAATAGGGTACTTTGCAGTAAATCCTACTCGAAATTTTCTGTTCTTTATCAAAGAAAGTGGAAAGCATGAAAAACATAAGGAAAAAAAAATACAATGAGGAATAACATCACCATTAACATAGACAAGGATCCCATGAATCAGCTTGTATTATTGATGTTCAAACCAGTTACATTCTTCAGGTCCAAAAGGTCTTTACAACTCTAACTTCTCTTCTCAGCCTAGTATTCTTCAATTACATTACAACACTTCAGCAACTTCAACAACTATTTACACTTGATAAAAATTCATCTAACAACCAACCAACCCTTTAAAATGTGCTCCTCATGGAGTATTTATAGATGAATGAGGAGGTGAAGTGAAAGAAAGGGTTCTAATTTGTTCATTTAAGACAGAGTAAATTCTTCTCAACCTTAGGGAATTCACATAACCCGAGATAAAAAATATCTGATGTTTTAACTCTGTAAAAATGAATGTTTTATCGACTTCTGAGCTACTTAGTCACTTTTGTTGACTTTTAGGCATATTTGGTAGGCTAGCAATAACTTCTGAGCTGTCTATGTAAAATATCTCTGACTGTGCATTCAATTTGTATGCTTTTGAATTAAATAGGACTATGAGTGGTGTTTTTGGGTTCTAGGGGATTAATTGCTTCACTGATCTGACATTTGAAGCGGTCCCTTTACTGATCTGTCTTATTTTTTCACTTAAAACACTAATTTTGGCCTTAATTGTGCTTTAAGGCCTCATTAGGCCTTCTCGGATAATCTTTGACTTTATTAATTGTGCTTATCCTTTAGATTGTGGATTAAACCTTTGATCTTCATGCTTTGCGCTTAATCTTTTCTTTATATTTGATTTCTTTTGTTCTTCACTGTTTCTCTTTAGTTTGGTGTACAGGTGGCTTATGCAATTGGAGGGTTTCACTGAATGATCAAATACTCAGTTGTAAAATATTTGAATTTTAACCCCTTTGGTCCCTTTCTACGTTCAATCAGGCCTTTGAGGATCATCATCCTCGGCCTATGCAACTATTTACTTGCCATGGGACGGCTTTAAACTTCAACCGCCATGAAACCTGCAACACAAACAATTTATTAAATAAAACCCTGTATTTTGTGGTTGACTGCATTCAAAGGCTCGAGGGAGGCGGAGGAGTGATGTGGAGGAGGAACATGTGTAGAAGGGGTTTAAAAAATGGAAGCAGAAAGAACAGTGGGTTTTTTTGAAGTTTTGGTGTGAAATGGTGGAAGAGTGGTTTTGATGGTGAAACCAAGTGGTTTTAGCATGCGATTATGGTGGTTAGTTGTTTTGAGTGAATAAAACGTGATTCCACTCAAGGGATGACATATGTCGAACTCAAAACCACTTTTTTCACATTGAAAATGTGTGTTAAAGCATTTTGATGAAATGGGCGCAAAATCAATTGAGGACCGTCGGATCTGGGGGAGCCAGATCGACTTCGGAGAAAGGGTGCGGTGGGGGGGAGGTGCGCACTTGTGAAGAATGGTGGGGATAGGGTTAAAACAAGTGGGAAGACACGACAACCATCGGATTGGGAAGATCGACGGTGGAGACTACTCGCGGGGGTGAATGAATGGGTTATGGTCATGAAGACGGAGGGTGAAGGAAAATGCCCAATCACCGTTAGATCGAGCGCGATCAACAGTTGGGATTCATCCAGGGGAACATAATGCAGGGGATGAAAAATAAGAAATGGAGGGGCCAAATGCGGTGGAGAACACAATCCTATGGGGGATAACATGGGATCGGGGTTAGAATGAAAGGAGTGGAAGCTTTAGCGGAGGGTCTCGGGCTCCTGGTTATATGAATGAAGGGGTGGAGGACTTAAGCCCTCAAGGGCTTAAGGATTTTTTTATAAAACGGTCGGAGTTAGGCCTTAAAAGTGGATTTTTGGGCCCTTTTAATGGTTCTGATAAGTATAAAAAGAGGAAATTAAACCAAATAAAGAGTTTTTATTAGGATTTCAGGAGGTTTAACCAGGAAATGGAGGACAATGAAGGGAAAATGAGGGAAAAATGGGTGAAATAAAGGGAATGTTTTGAAATGGAGAAATGGTGGGAATTATGGCTTTGAAGGAAGTTTTCTTTTTTTGAATCAGGAGGGCTTCTTTGAAGGATTTTTAAGTGAAAACATCAGTGAGATGGGTCTTTTGGATAAGAGACACAACAAGGCTTCATGAACTCATATATTTGCTCCAAATTTGTTTCTTGAAGGCTCATAGACTTGTTTTATCCATCATTAGTTATGAGAAAATTTTATTGATGGCTAACAGTGGCTTCACTTGGGGAGGGAATCTCCTTGGAGGTGTCAAGAACCTCAGAGAAAAATATCTAGAAAGTAGACCAGTGCCTTGTCTTTTGTTGCATTTTGAGATTCCTCTTTGTCTTTGATCATGCTGCTTAAAAAGATGAGCTACAATATCACAATCAGATGATTTTCTCCCAAACTTCTACCTACACATCCTACCTTTCCTAACATTTTTTCTTCAATGGGTGCATTTGGACTTGCAAACCCTTTCAAATTCATTTTATTCTTTTATTTGAAAGTAGTAAACTGATCTATTTCTACCCTTATTTCTTCCATGAGTTTAGATTAAACAATTGAACTCAGTAATTCTCTACCTAAGCTACTATATGTCAAGATTAAGTTGTTTGACAGATCTGCATTCTCTATATTCTAAGACAGAAATTTAAAACATAGTCAAATCAGGATTGAATTGTCTGATATACTATGGTATCTATGGCTGTATGTACAAGCTGTACATAGACTTTATTTGAAGATAAATTGAAAAAAAAATTGTGAAGGTTTAAGATCTGAAAATTATGAATCATCCTTTTTCCTTTTCCAGCTCAGATTTTGATCTATTTAGAGCTATCTTTTCTTTTTCCTTGGTTCAGATTTTGGGCATTCTAGAACCATCTTTTCTCTATCCTAATCTATTATACTGATAAGCCAAGATTGCATTGTTTGGAAAATCTGTTTTCACTACCCTATCAGCACAAAATTGAAATTTACTTAGTCATGATTAGGCTGCATGACTAAATAATAGTTTCTTTCCAAGAAGTGGCATTTGGGCTTGCACACTTTTCGATTTTTCTCTTTTTTGGTATGGGGCGTACCTCTACTTTGTAATCTGCCCTATTTTCTCTTTTTCTCTTGTTTTTGTATTTTATTTTCAAACTTTATTTCAAGCTATGTTATTTACAATGAATTTGAAAAGAACTTTGAATACAAACTTTAACAAAAATAATGTTTGAGCATCCTGCCATTGACAGGACCTCCAAAAAGTTCAGCTCCATCCATTTCTTGAAGAAAAAATGCATTGTTGCCAATAGTAGACTAAATGAGATAAGGGAATTTCCATAAATTCTCAAACTTTCCATGTTTGCCCTTATCTTCTTTCCCAGAATTCCATTTTAGTACTTTTTCACCAATTTTAAAATCACTTGCCTTTGTTCTTTTGTCAAACAACTTCGTGATGTTTTCTTGTACCTGTTGTGCTCTGTTGTATACTTCCTCTCTGGTTTGCTGTAAATGTACAGTTTAGTTTATTCTTCTTTTCATGTCATCTTATTTAGACTGTACCTCTTAGATCAGCTTCATGATTGGCACTCCTAGATTGGTTGGAAATATTGCATCTGCTCCATAAACTAGGTGATAAGGGGACATTCCAATTGATTTTTTGACTGTCAATCTGTCTGCCCAAAGTGCATGTACTAGCTTGTTGTTCCATGATTTTTTATTTTCTTCCAGCAACTTCTTGATAATGTTTACCAAACTTTTGTTTGAAGATTCTGCCAGCCCATTACCTTGAGGATAATAAGCTGTGGAATGGCCCAATGTAATTTGATATTTATGACAGAAATCAACCATCTTTTTGGATCCAAATGCAGCAGCATTGTCTGTGATAATTTTCCTAGGACAACCAAACTTAGACAGTATATTATTTTCAAGGAATGAAATGATGACTGAGTCTGTGGAATTCCTAGAAGGGATGGCTTCTATCCATTTGCTAAAGTAATCAGTGGCTGTGAGGATCCATTTATGTTGGGTAGCTGAGGCAGGATGGATCTCCCCAATGAAGTCTAGACCCCATTGTCGAAAGAGAGCTTCAACAGTGATTGGTTGTAGAGGTAAGGGAAGCAATTTCCTTTTGCCTTTAAAGATTTGACATTTATGACAGGAAATGACCATTTTGTAGATATCTTGAAAGAGGTTGGGCCAGTAATAACCAGCTCTATGGATTTTGTTCACTGTAGTTTTCCAATAGAGGTGGCCTCCACATCTCCTTCATGGAACTCATGCTTGATCTTATCTGCATCATTCTCAGGCAAACATTTAAGCGATAATCCACTAGCATTTTTCCAATATAAACATTTATCTAAAATGCAGTAATTTACAACTTTTAACTTTAAAAATCTCGCCTTTGTTTTAGAAAAACCAGCAGGGAAATTTAGATTAAGCAGCACATACAAAATGTCAGCATACCAAGATGAATTCAGAAAATTATCTTCAATAAGTGGAGTTTCCTACTCCTCCTGTTCATCTAATGCATTAAACATGTTTATATCCAGAGCCTGAAAGTTAGACTCAGCCATAAGTTTTTCTAGTCCTTGACCTTTGATGAGCTTAGTGGGCTTAATTTCTAAGTCATATTCTAGTATTACAACAATCCACTTTCCTCTTTTGCCATTTGGATCTTGTGTCAAGATGCCCTTTACCACTGAATGAGGCATAAATGTTATGATGTGTGAGTGTAAAATGTAAAATCTGAAGTCTTTTAAAGCTTTGACTAAGGAAACGTCTCGTTTTTCCATTATATTATACTTCAAAGGTGCATCTCTTAATGCCTTGCTAAAAAATGCAATTGGCTTCTCTTGTCCCTTTATATCTTTTTGTAAGAGGACAACAACTACTGTGTGTTTTGATGCAAATGAAAATATGAAAAAATCTTTTGTAAAATCAGGACTAATGAGAACTGGTGTTTTAGTAAGTGCTTGTTATACTAGCTTAAATTATTTCTTTGCTTTAACTCCTTCCTTTTAAGCATATTTTTCATATTTCTAAGGAGTTCAGCTAAGTTGGGTATGAACCTTCTCAAGAAATTAATCTTTCCAATGAAATATTGGAGTTCCTTGATGTTTCTAGGATGATTGATTTGCAATATACCTTCAATCCTCTTTGGGTCTATCTTTATTCCCTCTTTAGATATGATATTCCCAAGAAGTTTACCTTCTTGAAGATGAAACAATGTTTTCTTGGGATTTAAGGATAAACCATATTTTCTGCACTTCTCAAAGACCTTTCTTAGGTGTATTAGGTGTTCTTCATTTGTTTTGGAATTGACTGTGATGTCATCTAAGTAAATCACAATGAAGTAACCTATTTATTCTAAGAATGCAATATCCATGGCTCTCTGGAATGTGGCACCAGCATTCGTTAAACCAAAAGGCATCTTTGCATACATGAAAGTACCCCAGGGAGTAGTAAAGGCTGTTTGAAGTTGATCATCAGGGTGTACCAATACTTGATTGTATCCGGAGAAGCCATCTAGCAAAGAAATTCTTCTAGAACCTACTACCCTTTGTAAGATATGATCCATTTTGGCTAAGGGATAGTTGTACTTTAAGGAGGCTTTATTTAAGTTTCTGAAGTCAATACAAAGCCTTGTTTCTCCTGTTTTCTTCCTAACTGATACAAGATTAGATACCCATTCTGAGTATCTGACAAGGACTATAATTCCAGCATCATACATTTTTCTAATTTCCTTCTCTACCAGAGGTAATTGAACATGGTTTATTCTGCGCAATTTTTGTCTATAAGGTTTCTGGTTTTCCTTTAGGGGTATCTTATTCTGAATTATTTCTATATCATATGATTTCAAATATTCATAACTCCATGCAAACACATCAGAAAATTCTCTAAACAACTCAAGGTATTTTAGTTTGATGTGAGCTGGCAGTGTCTTGGATAATTTGATCATTTTAGGCTTTTCTTCACTACCTATATTGCACTCTTCTACTTCAGCTTCAGTAGGTTCTATTTTTGGCCTCTTTGCAACATCATTAAAGTCGAACAATTTTTCTAAGGGTACCAATCCCTTTGGAAAGCTTTCAGTTTTGGATTGCAACACCTCTAGGTCTTCTTTTCCTAAATCTATGTATTTTTCTGTTTTGTGTTTGGGTACCTTGGTTAACAAATTTATATCAGCGATTTCAAGAGATTCTTCTTTTTTAAAAAGTGATTTTTCCTCGGCAAGACAGTCTCTTCATATTTTGAATCTAATTTTGGCACTTCAAATTCATTTATGGACTGTAGGAAGTCTTCTATTTTTTTATCTCCTTCAAAAGCTTGCCAATATTTTTCATTTTCTGGGACTGCTGGTCTATATTTGACTTGAACTGTGTATTGTTTGCTTTCATAAGGTTTCAAGCATGTACTAGAAACAAAGTCTAATCCATTGGCAAGAATGTTTTGGTTCGTAGGGACAAAAGTTAGTTGGAATTCAACAAATGATTTTAATAGGTCCATGAAATCATCTCTATAGGCTCTTAGTCTGGGATTTTTAGCAGTATATTCCCCATTTACTTGCCTAATTACCAATTCTGAATCCCCATGAACTGTTATCCTCTTGGCTCCAAGTTTTTTTAATAAATGTAGTTCTAAGAGGAGTGCTTCATACTCTACTATGTTGTTGGTACAATGAAAGTTCAATCTGTATGAATGACCTTTTGCGTGATTGTTTTCAGTATTGTGCACCCATATGCCTGCTCCTGCACCAGTTTTAGTACAAGACCCATCAAAACACATGCTCCAAAGAGGGCTGTTTTCAGATTTTTCATCAATTTGCTCTTTTTCCTCTCCGTTTTGTTCATTTTGATCATCACTGTGTTCTTTTTTAGGGTTTGCACTATGTTTTTCTGTGTCTTGTTCCTCACGATTTTTAATGTGTTGAGGAATTTCTTTTTGATGATTAGAATTGGCACAATGTTGATGACTGATTTGTAGCTCAAGGCCTTTAATTTGTTTGCTGTGATTTTCTGAAATAGAAAACTGTTTGGATGATTTTTCTTTCCCTTCCTTTTTTTCTATGGCTACCACTATGTTGGTGGATGTTTCATTTTCTAACCCTTTCTCATTAGGAATCTCATCATTGTAAAAAATGAATGAGTCAAGGTCAGTATGTATAGAATAAAGGGGGGAGTTTTCTGGTCTTTCTTGGCTACTCACCATGTATTTCGTGTGTGTTTCCCTATAAAGTCTTCTAAGTTGGCTGAAGACATGGATGGTGGCATAAGTCATATCCATTTGCATTATGCCCTGCAAGTTATCACCCCAAGATCTCGAAAGAAGCATACCATATTTGGGGGGTATATCAGCCACAACAATGTCCATTACTAGGCTTTTGGTTGGAATTTGTGCTAAATTGACACAAAGATATTTTATTAGGCCTAGGCATTTAACTCTTCTGGAATCAAAGGAGTATGAATCTTTATAAGGTTTGGTTACCTCAAGGCCTAATCTTTCCATTATCACTTTGGGCATTAGGTTATGTGATGCTCCTGAATCAAGCATAACGTTATGCAGAATGTTATCATGGATGTTTAAGCTGACATAAAATGGAAGAACTCCACCTTCTTGAAATTTTCCTTCAATTTTTGGTCCAAACATAAGCTCAGGTTTGTCATTATTCAAGTTAACAGAGTCATTGTGATCTCCTATGTTCAAAGCTTTTAAAAATTGGGACCTATATACATCTTGAGTGACTAACTCAGTGAGAGGGATGGGGATTTTTATCTTGGCAATTTCACTCTCTATGCTGAAAGGAGTTTGAGTTTTGGAATTGTTTAATTCAACCTTTTTAGTCACTGTTTTCTCAGCAAAATCAGTTTGTTGGTTTTTATTATGAACATTAGTTAAAATGGTTTTTTCAGGAGCATTAGCTGAGGTGCTAGTGCTTCTAGGGTCGCCACTATGTTGGTCATGAATTTAGGTGTTTTTTCCCTTGTTTTGATCAGAACTTTCAGCCACTATTTTTTTGTTTTGTGCTATCTTTTTTAAAGTATTTACAGGGAAATTTTTGGAAGAATTTTCAAAGGTTTTATTCTTGGGAGTTTCTTGTTTATTTTTACTTCTCAATTCATATTGTTTGTGTACTTCCATTACGACATTTTCAAAGCCTAGTTTATAATCTTCTGATTCTAGGCCTTCTTCCTCATCAGGTATGTATGTGACTTGTTCTTCTTCATTGAGGAAAATAGTATCCTCATTGTTTACTCCCAACATGTTCATGTGATTTTCCTCTATTTTTTCTATTGTTCTCCCCTCTTCATCAACATAATTTTGTTGAAAAGGAGGTCTGACTTGCTGATTAGGGCCTCTTTGTTTAATTTGAGGGGAATTCCTTCTAAAGTTCAAATTCTAATTTTGACTTTTGCTTTGAGGAGTTGTTTTATTTTCTTTAGGATAAGTTCTCTCATTCATGTTTATTCTTTCCATCATCATTTCCATGGTTCTGACCAAATTATCAATTTTGGAATCTGATGCGGAAGGTACTGCTTCATCTTTGTAGGTAACCTTTTTCTCTGCTTTCAGTCTTGCCCTTCTGGCATTTAGGTTAGCTTCTACACTTACTGCCCCCTTCTGCATGTCTTCTAATGTAAGGGGTTCTCTCTCCCTTAATTTATAACACATGTCTGGGTCAAATCCTTCAGGAAACTTTATTAAGGCTAAGCCTTGTGGGGGCTTCATTTGTGGAGGGAGTGCATTATAAACACTATTAAATCTAGTGCAATAATCTTGGACACTCTCTCCAGCATTTATTTTAAGCTCATTGTATTCTAACAGTATTTGAAGGGGTTTCTTTTGGCTTCCCATTTGTTTAGGAATAATTGATGAAAATCAGGAAGGTCATTGATATTGTTAGGGGTTAAGCCTTTGAACCATTTTCTTGCTTCTCCCCCTAAAATTTGAGCAAACATCCTAAGTTTAACTATTTCATCATCGATTTCTTGTCTGTCAAAGTATTCATTCATTATATACACATGTTATTGAGCTGTAGTAGAACTACTAGCATCATATAATGGAACCCTGCACTGATAGTCCTGTGGTAGAATAGGTAAAGGCAAAGGAGGACTAAGGGAGCATACCATGTTGCCATGATATGAGGTTGTGGAAACAATGGGGGATTTACAAGTGGAGGAGGGTGAGGAAGTGAAGTGGTTTGAACTGTGGATGTATGAATGGATGTAACAGAAGTACTTGGACCAGCTAAGTACTGTTAAGCAGATTTAGGATGAGAGAAACCAAAATTATGAATGATATGAATATCAGGTGGTGTAGATGGAGGGGTTTCTCTCTATCAGTATGGTCACCACTAGATTGGCATGAATGTTACAGGTCAAAATACCTCCTCATCGCTCAGAGGGGAAGACAAATATGGAAGAAGTACAAAGACCTAAATTAAACCTATTTATGCCAGGGTAACGCATATATAGAACAGAACAAGAGCGTTATAACGCAGGCAATTAGTACATTGGCCGCGTTAGTGGCTAGGGCAACGCTCTGTTTACACTGGAGGGAAGCGTTACCCGTGTTTTAAGTTTGAATTGGGAAAAGAGCGCGGAGAATGATTTGAATCTCTGACTTTCCCTCACAAAGGAGTCAGTTCACAAAGGAAACTGCAGAAGCACCAGTTCATTATTGGTCATTGCCATGGGAGACTGAACTCCAAAAGAGGCAAAAGCATGGAGATCAAAGAAACATCTAAGCTTTTTCCATTCCAAACTAGTGGAAAGAGAAGGGCAACAATGGCCTTCTCCCTCTCCTATAAGAAGGAGCTGAAGGCTCTTAATTGAAGGTCGAAGGATTGCTCAAGGTTCGTGTATACTTTTGGAATAGAGAATAGTGTGACATTGTGAAGGCCAAGAGTCAAAGAGGCTCCTAGAGAGCTTGTTGAATTGGAATTCTTCACTTGAGAGAGAAGAGAGATTGGGAGACTGAGGAGGGCTTGGTACAACCGATGGTTGTAATCCTCCTTCTTTCAAAATCAATAGAACTGTGTTCGTTTTGTCCATTCAATGCTTAATATTGTCATTATTGTTTGAACATTTACATAGTATGATATGAATGGCTGAGATGGGTATAATCTAGATGTTTATTGTATATTGATTTAATTGATAGGACACTTGTTATATTAGAAATTACGCGGGTGCTTTGACTGATTGCAGGACTCATATTTGGAGCCGGTGAAGAAGGACTCTTGCTTCGCTGCACATCGCTCTCCAAGGGATTCCAAGATTATCAAAGAGGTAATTCTCTATTGTATTCCTTCAAGTTATTTCAAGCTAATATGAACATGCTCATGCAATCTTTGTGAACAGCATAGCTAATCTTACTGTCTGCCTCAGGCACCGGAAAGCCCTGAGAGGGATATTCGAAAACCAACAACCCAAGCAGTTTACCCTATAGCAGAATTGGCGACTCCGCTGGGGAATTTACCCCATAGTTTCCGGACCATTTATTCCTTCCTTTCTTCTCTTCTTCTCTGTTCAAAGATCCTTCCGACCATTTTTTGATGCCCAGTAGACATACCAAACGCTTGCAGAGTTCAATCCTGTTCCTGTCTGGCCAACTGAAGAGCTTTTCCCTGGTTAACGTGACCTATGCAGGCTATCCAGTGCGTTATAACGCGGTCTATACTTAAATACAGTGCGTTATAATGCTGTATTTTCTCATAGACAGAGCGTTACTCAGCCAAAAACCTTGCTGTTCACTGCTGTGACTGTGTTTTAGCTATAGAGTTTTTTGGCCATCAGTACCTTTCACCGACTGAATCCCTGTGCTTGTATGCTAAAATGGCATTGTTATTTGTTTCTCTTATTTAGTTAGTGTGCAAAACATTTACTTTTTAAAAGAGAAAATATTTTTTATTTTTTTTATTTTTCTGCATCTAGCTGAGTTTATTCTGAAAGTTTTAGTTCACAGACTGTTAAAAGAGGTAGATAGAAGTTTGAATCTTCAAAAGTTGAGTTGTGTTATTTACATGTTGGTGCATGGATGATTTAAAAATAAACCTCTCCCTGTAGAAACACTCTTCATTGAATTTAATATTTAGAGCATGTTTTGCATGGTTTCTTGAGTCAGAGTCTCACTATACTTCATACGTCCATTCCCCCTCCACAAGACTAATAACAAAGTACACTAAAAATAAAGCGACACTAAAATCAATCTAATTACTCTTTTTGTGCTCACACAAACAGTAGTTCAGGCTAGGATCTTGGGTTAGGAAAGTGAGAAAACTACCCAAGATCTGAAAACTTGAAAACTAGAGTCATTAACGAGTGAAATCCAGCTGCACTCACATTATCGGGACCGTTCCTTTACCGGAGCTCAGCGCGAGACAACACTTGGGTGCACTAGAAGGTAGCCCGCCTTCGACTGCATCCTGTGGGTGTGTTATATATTGGGGTTCCCTTCAGGGATGTCGAAACTAGATCAGGGATCTAGGTATTCTGCCCATATAACACACTGTCCTTGACCATGGACCCCCCTGATGATGTCTGTGATTTGAGGTATCCTTAGTGGCCATACTTTGAGGGACTTACACAAGGTGACTAGGACGGGCTGTCTTGGTACCTGAAACATATGGACCCACTCTGTCTTCGGTCTTTAGGAGGGTACTCGTCTTCACGAGAGTGCTTACACCTATCATCTGAGGTTTGGGCGAAGCTCTAGAGTGACCGTAACTGTACTTTCGACCAACCCTCTCTGTATACTATTGCGATACTGGATTTCATCACCAGTGAACGGTAGTACTCAGACAGGGCACCCTATTCTGGCTACTTGCTGATTGATTCTAGAAAGTCCTTTTTCTTTTTGTTAAGTGTGTGGTTACTGTCATTTGAGACTTCATAATAAATCACAATTTAATAAAATTTGTTAAAATCAAACCAGCCACCGTGGCGTCCCCTGACCCACGCCATCTGTCTCGACGACAGCAAGGTCTACCTCCTCTCAACCTAGAGGAAGAAATGAACCTTGGTGAACCCGAGCCTTCTACAGAAGAGCAGTCTCCTCTGACTAATCTTGATTATCACATAGACCCTTATCAGCCGGAACTCCCAGAGGACCCTTTCACTGAAGGCGTTGTACCTAATTACAATCCTCCGCTCACTAATCCGTTAGGGCCTGTGATAATCCAAATTACACCACGCCGAGATATGTTTGCGACAACACCAACATCTATTTCTCCACCAGCATCCACAGGGTCGATACCAATGGCAACCATTCCTGGTTCACCACCATCCTCCCCGCCGATGGTCAGTTCTATGCCATTATTGGGTAACCCCAGTAGTCAACATACACCTACCCCCAATCCTATGGTCAACACAACTATCAGTAGTTTACCGAACCCTTCGGCATCTACTCCTACCGTGACCACGTTGGGGACCACGGTAGCTCCTCCCACGAGCATGACTACTTCGGTGCCCTTTAGCAACCCTTTCGGTTGGAACCCTCTGTTGAGTTCAAACCCCCTGGCCACTATACCAGGGGGTAGTGTTATCAGTACGCAGGTAGCAGGGAATATTTCTTTTCCTATGCAATCCTTAGGAGAAATGGGACAACCCATTGTAAATACTATCCCCTTAAGTGGTTCAAACATAGGTGTAGGATCTATACCGTTGCCAAATTATGCAAGTACTAGTATGCCTCCGGGAAACTCTATTGCATCCATTTGGACTAACCAACCCCAACCTCCATTTGGAGTGTGAGGGCACTTTTACGCTGGGGGCAACCAACCGTTTGCCCCGCAATACACTATGCCCTATGGAAAACAATCGTATGTTCCTACTCCTCCACCTATGGGAGGTTTTTATCAGAGTCCCACTTACCCTTTTGGTAACACGTGGATGGGGGGACCCTATGGTCCAAGTAGTCAGCCCATACTGCCTTGGTTAGACTCGGGGGCAACTCCATAATTGCCTTTCTTGGCAGCTTTGGACATACCCGACATCCATAAGCTGACGAACGACCCCATCAACCACAACTCGCTTTGGCCTCCAATACCGCATAAGATTCCTTCCGATATCCCAAAGTTCGACGGGAAGCATGGGGACGACCCGGCCGCACACATCACTACCTTCCATTTATGGTCCATATCCAATTCCATGGTAGATGATAGTGTCCGACTTCGACTGTTTTCTCGCACCCTTACAGGCAATGCCGCCAAGTGGTACATTGAATTACCACGTGCCGCCATCAATACGTTTGGCGCTTTAGCGACGGAGTTCTTAAAGAACTTCCAACTGCCAATTAGAGTGGAAACCGGAACAGAATTGTTAACATCGTTGCGACAAGACACCGCCACCCACATCTCCGACCATATTCATGAATGGAGACGTAGGAGGAGGCTCGTCAAAGCGCCAATACCGGACCATCTCTTGGCCAATTGGTTTTGCAAGTCTCTTTTACCCCACATCTCTAAAGACATTGGCCTTTCTGGTGCAGTGACAGAAGATCAATGTATTCGTCGTGCCCAACACCTGGATTTAATCTATTCACAATCCAGCACGCTTTACGATCTGCTTCCCCATGCCCCTGGTAACCCAAACCCTCCGGCTACTCAGAAAACCGGAGCTCATGCCGATGGTCTCTTTGGCAGGATCTCTGGTGTAGCCACCAATCAGTCTCGGGGGCAAACCTCCCAGCCATCCTCGGCTGCCACCGCCCCCCATCAAACGACTCCTCTTCCTCCCGATGAGATAAATTCGGTGCAAATCTCACAAAAACCTAGTGGGAAAAATAAGAAGAACAAGAAGAAAACGTCTTCTTCGTAAGAGCAGTCGGATAATCAGAATAACCCTAATCAGAAAAATGCTGCCAGAAATGACAGAGGAAAGGATAAACCCATGAAATTTCCTTGCAAAATCTGTGCGGAGGATCACTTGACATACAAATGTCCTCGGCTGCAGGACTGCACCGATTTTATTTCTAACAAGGATTCTGGGCGAACACCTGCCGTTCTTCACAATCCTTTCCCCAATCAACCGCAGCAACATCAACACATGGTTGACAATCCGCCACAACCCCATCAACGGGGCAACGGTGGTTCGTATCCTTCCGGCGAAGGACCATCTGCCATTTATGGCATCGAGAGTATTGACCTTCAAACTCGCGCCAACCTTTATGGAAATCCTACCATAGATGCTCAGGAACCTGGAACTAGTTCCAATCCGCTGCCGCCCAACGATTTACATATCGAAAGGCCTATTGTTGAACCTGTAATTCGTCCCCCCAAAGAGACACTTCGACGCACGACTCATAATACCTCTGCACGTGCAGCCCAAAAATACAATATTGTAGAAGATTTGGTGCAGGCATCGTCAGCTATGTCTGCTCTTGAAGTATTACAAACCTGTCCAACACAAAGGAAAGAATTGCTTTCGGCCATTGGTGGAATAGATCCCCAAGATTCCATGCTAGAAATATTTGATATGGAAAAGGCTAAACCTCGCCTCTCACATCAACTAGCATTCTAGGTGCAGGTTGTGTCGAAAGGGAGACCAATCCATCGCACTGTCATAGATGAAGGTGCTTCGACCTGCGTTATGTCACAAGCTTGCTGGCTCGCTTTAGGTTCTCCTACTCTAACCCCGCCGTCGAATTCCCTTAAAGCTTTCGATGGCCACAAGTTCCTCCCAAAAGGATACCTTGCTAGCTTTCCCATCACTCTGAGTGGGAAAACGATAACCGTGGACGTTGAAGTCATAGATCGCCATCTCGACTATAATCTATTGCTCGATCGCAGTTGGTCTTATGCCATGACTGCCATTGTTTCTTCGATCTTTCGACTCATCCTATTTCCATTGGATGGGAAAATAGTCACAGTGGATCAGTTATCCTTCTGCACCCCTGATTATTCCAGGTTACCAAGTAGCACTGTACCCCTAATAGGAGGCAGTTCTGACTCTTACGTCAGTATTGGTAACGGTCTTCTGAAGGCATCTTCCCTACTGGGTTGTTTTCCTCTCCCGCTGCCACAGATCCCAAACATGGTTGCAATGATATCCACCTTTTCAGATGGCTCTATCGACCCGTGGATCATTCCGGCACCTTCAGAAATGGATTCCTATGGAGATCAGATGCCGCTTTCGCCGGCAGAGTTGGCTTATCAAGCCATCCAAACCGCATCTGAACCCTCCACTAATATGGTTTCGACCGCAGGTACAAACCTCCCGCCCATCACGGTTCTCTCTAAGGATCTCCTCAATTAAGTCTGGCCTACAGATGAAGCTATTCGAGAGATCATGTCATTAGAAGAATGACCTTGGGGAGAGTTTCACCATCGCGCTTCGATGATTGACTCGGAGGCGATAAAAACTGAAATCCCGTCTTTCGACCAAACTGAGATAGTTCCCTCCTCTTATACGACTGTTCAAACTATTGATTCAGAAGGGAACATGGGTAATATTTCTAAGACAATGCTCATTGATATCTCGGTCAAAACGGGTATCGTGGAAAATATCCAGATTGGAGAAGATTGCAATCCTGAGGAAATTGCGCGCTTCACATCCCTTTTCAAAGAATTCCGCGATGTGTTTGCTTGGTCTTATAAGAAAAATTCCCGACATAGATCCTTCTATTGACGAGAAAGAGATCAAGAAATTTCGAGCATCCTTTTTACGGTATTTTTCTTGCTCGTTAATCCGAAAAACCTCGAGTTCTCTTCTTCGGACTCGTTAAACTTATACGAAGTTGGCATCGAGTGTTCTTTTTTTGGTCTTTTCTTGCTCGTTAATCCGAAAAACCTAGAGTTTTCTTCTTCAGACTCGTTAAAACTATGAAGAAGTATTGAGCATTCTTTTTAGGAATCTTTTTTCTCGCTCATAAAACCGAAAAAATCCCGAGTCGCCTTTGTCAGGCTCGTTAAACTATCAAGACAGAGAACAAGGAGCCATTCTTTTCCTCTTTTTTCAAAGCTCCTTAAACAGAAAAAGTATCGAGTTTTCTCCGTGTGACTCGTTAAAATTTCACGGAGGTATCGAGTTTTCTCTGCGTGACTCGTTAAAATTTCACGGAGGTACCGAGTTTTTCTTTGTTGGACTCGTTAAAATTTCACAAATAATATTGAGTTTACTTCGTCTCCTCGTACTCATAACAAAATGAGGTAGACATCCATTGAACATAGATTTCTCACTTTTCCGGATTTGATGGACTAACTTACGGAAAATGAACTGTTTCGGGCTTACTATTATCCCTTTTCCGTGCTCGGTTATCAAGACATGACAAAGGTACCCCAATGGAGTCGCCTTTTACGACATTTTTCAGAATCTCTAAACATGAAAAATTCACCAAGTTTACTCGTCTGGACTCGTTAAACCTAATTAGACAGGACATGGAGTTGTCTTTTATGACATTTTTCAGATTCTCTAAACATGAAAAATTCACCGAGTTTGCTCATCTGGACTCGTTAAATCTAATCAGATGGGGCACAGAGTTGTCTTTCCTGGCATTTTTCAGACTCTCTAAACATGAAAAATTCACCGATTTTACTCGTCTGGACTCGTTCAACTTAATCAGACGGGGAAAAATTTGGACAAAATGGATACTACCTCTGTTACATTTCCAAAAAAGGTCGATTTGGCAGCAAAATTCTTGAACATGGCACTTCCCAGAAAACTCTTTTGCAGTTAGCCGAACCCTACCATCTATGAGTATTAGCCTTCAAATCCCAGTGTCCCTGCACCGGTAAAATCCTAACACACTCTTTGGTGTTCAAACACGCTTCAGCTGCCTAGTACCCTGCTAGAGTGCCTTCTATTGTTCAAGCAGATCTCGTTATCTACTACTCCTGTTATCAACCAAACCGTTCATTATGCCAGAAATTATTTGTCGTCTGACGTTCCCATTTACTCTTCCTTATCTCAAATCATAAACAAAATTAGTTGGTTTCCGTTTCGTGTTGACTGATGTAGGACGCCTCAGTGCCTACCTTTCAACAGATCACTTCCTATCGACTTCAACATCTTATCTAGGAAGTTGATCCAGAAACCCATCAGTACCCGGATACTTGCAGACATCAGTGGCAGGTAGTCTTGTGTTTGATTAAGGGTCTTCATCATTGGCTCTTGGTTGAATGATTCTACAAGTGTTCGACTTCAACCCCTTTTATTCACACTCACTAGATTGTACTGAGCATCTTAGGGACCATCATCATTATCGGTGGCCACCTTCGCGTCTGTTAACAGTTTTCATTATCGACTGGTAATCAGACGATTTCTCACATGTTCGACGACAACTCCTTCATTCACATGTTGAGAAATATGCAGTTTAAGTGAATCGGCGGTCAAGACCTTGAGGCAAAAGGCTACACCATTAAAGTTGTGTTCCCTTCCCCAAGCTGCGATATTGTTTATGGAGACAGCTTCTTCAGCCTGATCCTGTTATGACAGACACTTCCACATTGTGCCTATTGGTGGACATATTCTTCATATCTCTATTCTAGAGAAATCATGTTGTTTAAGCTACTGAGCATGGGACATGCCTGACTCTAGGCAAATACTATATTTTCTGATATATTTTGTTGTTTCAGGTTTTCCTCAGTCTTTCAATCTCTCTATCTCTACAAATTATAAAGTATTTTGGCCATCGTCTTCGTCTCTAACCTCACACTTTAGGGGGCATCTGTTACAGGTCAAAATACCTCCTCATCAGCTCAGAGGGGAAGAAAAATATGGAAGAAGTACAAAGACCTAAATTAAACCTATTTCGGCCAGGGTAACGCATATATAGAACAGAACAAGAGCGTTATAACGTAGGAAATTAGTACATTGGCCGCGTTAGTGGCTAGGGCAATGCTCTGTTTACACTGGAGGGAAGCGTTACCCATGTTTTAAGTTTGAATTGGGAAAAGAGCGCGGAGAATGATTTGAATCTCTAACTTTCCCTCACAAAGGAGTCAGTTCACAAAGGAAACTGCAGAAGCACCAATTCATTATTGGTCATTGCCATGGGAGATTGAACTCCAAAAGAGGAAAAAGCATGGAGATCAAAGAAAAATCTAAGCTTTTTCCATTCCAAACTAGTGGAAAGAGAAGGGAAACAATGGCTTTCTCCCTCTCCTATAAGAAGGAACTGAAGGCTCTTAATTGAGGGTCGAAGGATTGCTCAAGGTTCTTGTATACTTGTGGAATAGAGAATAGTGTGACATTGTGAAGGCCAAGAGTCAAAGAGGCTCCTAGAGAGCTTGTTGACTTGGAATTCTTCACTTGAGAGAGAAGAGAGATTGGGAGACTGAGGAGGGCTTGGTAAAACCGATGGTTGTAATCCTCCTTCTTTCAAAATCAATAGAAATGTGTTTGTTTTGTCCATTCAATGCTTAATATTGTCCTTATTGTTTGAACATTTACATAGTATGATATGAATGGCTCAGATGTGTATAATCTAGATGTTTATTGTATATTGATTTAATTGATAGGATACTTGTTATATTAGAAATTACGCGGGTGCTTTGACTGATTGCAGGACTCAGATTTGGAGCCGGTGAAGAAGACTCTTGCTTCGCTACACAACGCTCTCCAAGGGATTCCAAGACTGTCAAAGAGGTAATTCTCTATTGTATTCCTTCAAGTTATTTCAAGCTAATATGAACATGCTCATGCCATCTTTGTGAACAGCATAGCTAATCTTACTGTCTGCCTCGGGCACTGGAAAGCCCTGAGAGGGATATTCGAAAACCAACAACCCAAGCAGTTTACCCTATAGTAATGAATGTGGAGGCTCAAAGTCTATATGATCTATATCACTAAGTGACTTGGTTCTAGATAGATTCCTTGTGACAGGTAATTCAACTTGTGTATTTTGCAGAGCTATAATATTTTCAGGAACAAAGTTTTCTTTATGAATTGGTATGAAAATAGTTGGATTCTTGGATTTAGGAGACTTCCTAAGGATGCTTTCTGGATTATCAACTATTTCAAGAGGATTTGGGTTAGGATGGGCTCTACTATGAATTATTTTAGAAGCCACTATGTTATGTTTTTAGACCCAATGATGAGAAAAGTTCAGCCAAGTATGACAGTCTTTAAAAGGCCAAATAATATTATGAAAGAAAACTTAATCCTCAAAGTTCTCTTAACTGGGTTTTTTATATTATGATAAAATAATTCTCACAGTGGATTCTGTGGAAAACCAGGGGAAATTAGCAGGCCTACTGAAAACCAGTGGAGTCACCAGGTGGAGGACTTTTACTTATTACTAAGGTCTAGTTGTTGTCCATCATCAACAATCAGAAACTACTCCTGGCAGACACTTGATTCATTTTAAGGAATGGGATTTTCCAAGTTGTGAAGTTATCTATTACTCAGTTTCTCCCCAGTATGGTCGCCACTATGTTGGCTCCCTCTAATTTATGAGAGTGGCAAGAATAAATGCTGTAGGGGCCACATCATAACCACTTTGGAATCCTAGGGTCTAGCCTTCCTGGATTCAGAGAGGGATCTCTCTATTAGTGTCTTTGAGTGATATATATTTTTGCTTAATTATGATATTAGGCTAGTTATGAAGCTCAAAGGAACTTGTTTGTTTGGTTTATCAGCTGGGATGGATATCAGAAAAGGAAAAGGTCACTAGAAGGGTGAAGGTGAGAGCAGGATGAAAAACCTTTCAGCTAATAGGATAGGTCAAAAGACAATATCAATCCATTGGGCTATGGAGTCACAAAAGGATTGAATTGTTCAATAGTTCTACAAGGGTTTCCATGGGGCAAGTCACCTATATCAAAGGATCTCTTTAGATTGATTTGTGGCATGAAACATCAAAGTTTTGTGAAATAATCAAAGCTAATAACCAATTAATAATCTATTAACTTCACTAAACAAGAAAAGCCTTTCAAAGTAACTGTTTGAAGTAAGCCAAAGGACAGGGCATACCATAGACTTCTTTGGAAAAACTTTTACTAAAGTACACTTTTCAGACAACAATCTAGTAATCTAAAAGACTACTTTCAAAAAGGAGAAAACATATAAGAAAACGAAGGACAACCTAAGATCAGGTAAGAACTTTGAATCTATCCTACTTTTGTCATACTCTAAAGGGAAACTTTCAAAACAACTGTTAAAGACATGACCAGAGGATAGGGCTAACCATATAATTCCCTAGTTTAGACTCTACTTAGCATGCAATGAAAATATCATTAAAGAACAATGTCTCAAGTTTTACATAGAAAGACATGGGCTCACCAACATTCCTTGACTGGATATACTCTATTGAATCATTCCCAAATTAACTATTAGAAGAAAACATAGAGATAAAGCTTTCAGACAGAAATAGGGTACTTTGCAGTAAATCCTACTCGAAATTTTCTGTTCTTTATTAGAGAAAGTAGACAGCATGAAAAACATAAGGAAAAACAAATACAGTGAGGAATAACATCACCATTAACATAGACCGGGATCCCATGAATCAACTTGTATTATTGATGTTCAAACCAATTACATTCTTCAGGTCCAAAAGGTCTTTACAGCTCTAACTTCTCTTCTTAGCCTAGTATTCTTCAATTATATTACAACACTTCAGCAGCTTCAACAACTATTTACACTTGATAATAATTCATCTAACAACCAACCAACCCTTTACAATGTGCTCCTCATGGAGTATTTATAGATGAATGAGGAGGTGAAGTGAAAGAAAGGGTTCTAATTTGTTCATTTAAGACAGAGTAAATGCTTCTCGACCTTGGGGAATTCACATAACCCACGATAAATAATGTTAGATGTTTTAACTCTGTAAAAATGATTTTTTTATCAACTTTTGAGCTACTTAGTCACTTTTGTTGACTTTTAGGCATATTTGGTAGGCTGGCAATAACTTTTGAGTTGTCTATGTAAAATATCTCTGACTGTGCATTCAATTTGTATGCTTTTGAATTAAATAGAGCCGTGGGTGGCATTTTTGGGTTCTAGGGGATTAATTGCTTCACTGATCTGACATTCGAAGCGGTCCCTTTACTGATCTATCTTATTTTGTCACTTAAAACACTAATTTTGGCCTTAATTGTACTTTAAGGCCTCATTAGGCCTTCTTGGATAATCTTTGACTTTATTAATTGTGCTTATCCTTTAGATTGTGGATTAAACCTTTGATCTTCATGCTTTGCACTTAATCCTTTCTTTATCTTTGATTTCTTCTGATCTTCACTGTTTCTCTTTAGTTTTGTGTACAGGTGGCTTATGAACTTGGAGGATTTGACCGAATGATCAATACTCAGTTGTAAAAACTTGGAATCTTAACCACTTTGGTCCCTTTCTGCGTTCAATCAGGCCTTTGAGGATCGTCATCCTCAGCCTTTGCAACTATTTACTTGCTATGGGATGGCTTTAAACTTCAACCGCCATGAAACCTGCAGCACAAACAATTTATTAAATAAAACCCTACATTTTGGGGTTAACTGCATTCAAAGGCTCGAGGGAGGCGGAGGAGCGATGCGGAGGAGGAACATGTGCAGAAGGGGTTTCACAAATAGAACCAAAAAGAATAATGGGATTTTTTGAAGTTTTGGCACGAAATGGTGGAAGAGTGGTTTTGATGGCAAAACCAGGTGGTTTTCGCATGCGATTAGGGTGGCTAGTTGTTTTGAGTGAATCAAACGCAATTCCACTCAAGGGATGACGCGTGTCCAACTCAAAATCGCTTTTTTCACATTGAAAATGCGTGTTAAAGAGTTTTGACGAAATGGACGAGAAATCAATTGACGACCGTTGGATCTGGGGGAGCCAGATCGATGGTGGAGAAAGGGCATGGTGGGGGGAAGGTGTGTGCTTGCGAAGAATGGTGGGGACAAGGTTAAAACAAGTGGGAAGACGCGACAACCGTCAGGTTGGGATGATCGATGGTGGAGACTACTCGTAGGGGTGAATGAATGGGTTATGGTCATGAAGACGGAGGGTGAAGGGAAATGCCCGATCACCGTTAGATCGAGCCTGATCAATGGTTGGGATTCATCCAGGGGGAACATAATGCGGGGGATGAAAAATAAGAAATGGAGGGGCCAAATGCGGCGGAGAACACGGTCCTATGGGGGATAACATGGGACCGTGGTTAGAATGAAAGGAGCGGAATATTTAGCAGAGGGTCTCGGGCTCTTGGTTATATGAATGAAGGGGCGGAGGACTTAAGCCCTCAAGGGCTTAAGGCTTTTTTTATAAAAGGGTTGGAGTTAGGCATTAAAAGTGGGTTTTTGGGCCCTTTTAATGGTTCTGATAGGTATAAAAAGAGGAAATTAAACCAAATAAAGAGTTTTTATTAGGTTTTTAGGAGGTTTTCCCAGGAAATGGAGGATAATGAAGGGAAAATGAGGGAAAAATGGGTGAAATGAAGGAAATATTTTGAAATGGAGAAATGGTGGGAATTATGGCTTTGAAGGCCGTTTTTTTTTTGAATCAGGAGGGCTTCTTTGAAGATTTTTTAAGTGAAAACATCAGTGAGATGAGTCTTTTGGATAAGAGACACAGCAAGGCTTCAAAAACTCATATATTTGCTCCAAATTTTTTTATTGAAGGCTAATAGACTTGTTTTAGCCATCATTAGTTATGAATTTTTTTTATTGATGGCTAACACTCTCTAAGATCATCTAGGATATGCATCTCTCCATATGCTAAATATGCCATACTGGATGCCTTCCTAGATGAAATCCTCTACCAAGGAAATATATGCATCAAAATGCATGGAAATAAGTCCTCATATGCTGCATGTAGCAACTTCTCCTTGAGCTTAGAAGCTCTAGTCAAGAAGTCTCTGCCATAAGAATAGATGACCATATTATCCACCATATATCTGTCATATCCATTAGGTCCATCAAGAATCATGCAAGCATCAAGATCCTTGGAGTACTCTACCAAAAGTTGAGACCTCCACTATGGATCAATCCTCCCAAGAGACAACACTGGTGATCTAGCATGTGAAGCTCTCCTCATGCTGATGCCTGCTACTTTGACATCCCCCATGCCAAAGACTCTCTCCAAACTCTTCACCTCTCCAAAATCCAAGAGTGGTGAATCAAATGGCAAGATTTCTCTTACCAACTTCAGATTTGGTGGCCTCCTTGGTGGAATGCCTCAATAGAGTGAGACATCAATGGTAAGAGAAGATTGTTCATGTGGGTCAAGTGGTTACCTCTCGCTGAATGGTGGTATAACACTTCCTTCCATATTGCAGCAAACATGACCCCATTTATGGCATTTTATGGATATCATCCACCATCCATCGCATCATCTTTAAGATAAAATTCGAAGGTTCAAGCAGTGGAAGATCACATCGAGCATCAACAAGAAGTTCTCCAACTCTTAAAGGACAACCTAAATTTGGCACAAAATCGAATGAAACAACGGGCAGATCAACATCGCAGTGAGAGAAGTTTTGATGTAGGAGACTGGGTATTTTTACGGCTACAACCATACAAACAAATGTCCCTCAAGCAAGCTAAGAAGGACAATAAATTATCGCCAAATTACTATGGTCCTTACAAGGTGTTGCAAAATATTGGTACTATGGCATACAAATTGGAGCTTCCTCCTTCTTCACGAGTGCTTCCAATTTTCCATGTTTCATGCTTAAAGAAGGTTATAGGAAAAAATATTCTAGTTTAAACAATATTTCCAGAACTTGATGAGGAAGGAAAAATCATATTGGAACCTAAAGCGATCACGGAAACCAGAATTTGACAGCTACGGATTCGATCAATTTCAGAGTATCTCATCAAGTGGAAGAACTTACCCACTGAAGATTCTACATGGGAGGATGAGAATTTTATACAGAAGCACCCAGATGATCCAGGTGGATATTGGTGGTCACCCACCTATTCCACTTGGGGCCCCACCATTGTCTCTTTCATTTTTTCAGTTTCAGCACAACTTACTATTTTTAGCAATTTTTCGGGTCCTCAACTTTCGGAGTCGTTTTGAGGCCCTAAACGACATTTTTTTGGAAAACAGGGAGAAAAATGGGTTCTCACTCAAAATTTGTAGTCCTCGGATGGATCTTTCTAATGAGCTATTGAGCGCATCAAATGGAGATCGGATGCCAAAGTTACGTCCTCGAGAAGTTGAAACACCAATTTACCCAAACAAGGCCCATAGTTTTGGTGCTTCATCTCATAGGGTTAGGGTTTTGGATGTTTAGGGTTTTTCATTGTTTCTAAATAACATATAGGCCCTCGAGCCTCATTGTAACTTAATTTAGAGGCCCGTAGCCACCACATCTCTTCTCAGAGATAGCTACCAGCACCCTAGCTAGTTTATTTCCATTCTGTCTGTAAGCAAATTTGAGTTCTTTGATATTAATGAAATGAAGTGTTATTTCTACTGCATCTTTGTATTTATGGTTATATGTTTATTCATGTTGCATTCTTGCATAAATCCAGATCAATGGTATCAGAGTGGTCTTCTTTTTCTCGATCCTTCTTTGCATGTCCCCTCGAAAAAAAAAGGAATGCGATGATGGATAATTTTTCCCAGATCCTTCAACGGCTACCCACCGACAGTGCATCTGCATCCAGCAGCCACTCTGGAGGTGCAACTCCTTTTAGGTACAAGTAAATTTTGACATTCCCATATTTGAGGGTCAAATAGATGCAGATGCTGCAGATAGATGGTTGAATCTATTAGAAGGATATTTCTCGGTTTATCACTTTTCTGACCAGGAGAAGATTATTTTTGCACTCCTCAAAGCTACCCCCCATGTCAAGGACTGGTGGGAAACCTACTGTGAGAAAAAGGACGAGACAGAACCCTCTCTGTTCTCAGTCATATGCACTTGGAATTATTTCCGAGATGCCATCAAGGAAAAATACTATCCCATGGGGAGCTATGAGGACAAGTACATACAATGGACCACACTGCAACAACAAATGGATCAAGATGTGCATGAGTTGATGAATCTGTTCCATACCCTGCACACAAAGTTGGGTATCAAAGATTCAGAGAAACATCTGGTGCTAAAGTATCGTAGTTGTTTGCATAGATACATTCGAGAGGAAATGGAGTTCCTAGACATCTCCTCGCTTGGTACGACATACTGGTATGCTTCCAAGATTGAGCAGAAATTCAAACAGAAGAAGCGAGACTTTGGATTTGCGAATCAAAAGCAAGGGAAAGGTGCTCCCAAACCGCAGAACAAAGGATAAAGCCAAGGCATGGTGGCTCAAAACAACCTGTTGAATCCACAAGCAAAGAATAACACCAAAAAGCCAAAGAAGAACACGAGAAAGTGGTGTGAGTTCCGTAAGAGCTCCACTCACAACACAAGTGAGTGTCGGGCCAAGCAGTCGCTGGTGGCCGAGATGAGGGCTTCCGAGTCAGATGCATGCTCCAACTCTGAATCAAAACCTAACAAGGGGAATGACAAAGGGAAAAATATTATTTATGCGGAGCCCAATGCCATTGTTGCCACTACGAAGATCCAGAAGGAGGAACTGGAAGATCCAAAGGAGGAGGAATGTCTCTTCCACTCCCAGATGTGGGTAAAGGGCTCCCTAGTACAGTTCATTTTCAACAATGGGAGCCAAAAGAACCTCATTTTAGCAGACGTTGTGAAGCATTTGGGCTTGTTGACCACAACTCACCCACATCCATACACCATCAGGTGGCTTCACCAAGGACGATATCTCCACGTCATCTAGTACTGCCGCCTTCCCTATAGCATCAAGCCCTTCACGAATGAGGTATTATGTGATGTTGCTCATATTGATTTTTTTGATGTATTATTAGGACAACCATACTTGTGGAAACGTCATGCTATGTATGAGTCTTGGTCTTGTGCTGTTATTGTTACTTTTGGAAATAAGTTGTACAGGATATCAAAGGTACCACCTCCTGCCACTATCTCTTTGGTTACTGCAAAACAATGTAGTAAGCTCATTTCCCAAACCAGGAAATTCATTTTCCTAATGATCCGCCCCCAGGGCAAGAAGAAGACTGTGGCCACAACCTCCAGACAGGGCTCCTCTTCATGACAACAACAAATGGACAAGGTTGTGGAGGAGTACAGGGACATCTTCATCTCATCCACAAGGGTTCCTCTACAATATCAAGTCAAGAACCCGATTGATCTGACACTAGGTGCGCTGCTACCCAATGGACCAATCTACCGGTGCTCTATTATGGAGAATGATGAAATCAAGAGGTAGATTTAGGAGCTGTTGCAGAAAGGTCACATCCAATCAAGTTCATCACCTTGCGGGAGCCCGATCGTGTTGGTACAGAAGAAGGATGGGACATGGAGACTCTGTATTGACTATCGGGTGTTCAACAAGATCATTGTTCGGAATAGGTACCCGGTCCCACTGATTGATGACCTTCTGGACCAACTCAAAGGGGAAAAACATTTCGGTAAGATCGAATTGAAGTCTGGGTATCACCAGGTACCAATTGAACCCTCCGATGTGTGGAAGACTGCCTTCAAAGCCAAGGAATGCCTTTTCGAATGGCTGGTCATGCCTTTCGGGTTGACGAATGCTCCCACAACCTTCATGAGGTTGATGGATGACATCTTGCAGTCATTCACAAACTCATTTTTAGTGGTGTACTTGGATGACATTCTGATCTTTAGCTAGACTTGGGAAGAGCACCTCCATCACATCCGACAAGTCCTCCAAACACTGCGGCAACACAAGTTGTGTGCCAATTTGGAGAAGTGCACTTTTGGCATGACCCAGGTTCAATATCTGGGATAAATTATTGATGAAAGGGGGGTGCATGTGGATCTAGCCAAGATCCAAGTCATTTGGGATTGGCTAGCACCAACCACTATAACAGAGCTTCGCAACTTTCTGGGTCTTGCTAATTTCTACCGTAGGTTCGTGTTGGGATTCTCTCATATCACTTGGCCCTTGAGTCAAGTCACCAAGGGAGGAGCGAGAGAAAAATTCTTTTGGTTGTAATCTCAACAGAAGGCGTTCACAGAATTGAAAAATTGCCTCTTTTATGCCCCAGTGATCACATTACCAGACTTGCAACAACCATTTGAGATCGAGACAGATGCCTTTTACTATGCTATTGGGGCCGTTCTTACTCAACAGGGACATCTAGTGGCATATCACAGTGAGACATTGTCTGACAAAGTTCGAAAGTATCCCACTTATGACAAAGAAATGTATTCCATTGTGAAATCTTGTCGACAATGGAAGCATTACATTTTGGGGAAGGAAACAATCATCCACACATACCATTGGCCCCTGCAGTTCATACAAACACAAGGGAAGTTGTAGAATGATCGCCATCAGAAGTGGTCCACATATCTGCAATAGTTTCATTTGAACATCAAGTACAAGAAAGGTAGCACCAATAATGTTGCAGACTGCCTCAGCTGACCACCGATCGTGGCGCTCACCACTGTTCTCAACTCCTGTGGGCATGAGACTTCTGATTCGCCTCTTCTCTACGAGAGCGACCCAGAATTCAGCCACACATACAAGGCACTCTTGGGGGGTACACAAGTTCCAAATTTTCACCACCAAGATGCACTCTTATGTCACCTGGGACACCTTTGTGTTCCTTCAAGCGAGCGTGCCAAGAAGATATGGGGAGCACACTACAGTCGAGTCGCTGGGCATTTCAGGGTCAAGAAGATAGTAGCAGTACTGCAGAAGTATTTCTATTGGCCGAACCTTCGAAAGGATGTTGGGAAGCACACCAGATCTTGCAGTTCTTGTGCCATTTCCAAACCGACCATGAAGAAGCAAGACCTATATACTCCGCTACCTACCCGTAATCGACCTTGGGAATCCATATCCATGGATTACATGTCGAGCCTGCATTCTAATAAGCATGGAAATGACTGTGTTTTCATGGTCGTCGACAGATTCTTGAAGATGGCCATTATGGCGGCCTGCAAGAAGAATATCATAGCAGAAGCCACTGATAAAATCTTTTTTGAATGAGTGTGGGTGCACTTTGGGATCCCACAATCTATCATATCATATCGGGATAGTAGGTTCCTCAGCACATTTTGGTCCAATCTTTGGTCAATGTTGGACACCAAGCTCACCAAGTGCACAGCTTTCCATCCCCAAACAAATGGCTAGAAAAAGGTCATCAACAGAATGATTGTACACATTTTGCGCATGTAAAATTCAAAGCATCCATGCACATGGGACGAGAGCCTCCCTTATATACAACATAGTTGTAACCGGGCTCTCCACAACTCAATCAGCCACAGCCCCTTTCAGGTGGGCTTGGGATTCCAACCACTATGTCCCATTGACGTAGCCATGCCATTTGCGGCTACTCAGGCCAATTTGGCTCATGTTCAGTCTGAAGTTGTCAAAGAAAATAGCTTCATCGAGCACATTAAACACATTTTCCAACAGGTTCATGACATATTGGACACATCCAATGCTATGTAAAAGCAATTCCATGATCAACATCGGGTGCCACACAACTTCCAGGTCGGCAAAAAAGTGTGGTTACATTTGGAGAAGGAGCGCCTCACTGGACCCCACCAAAAGCTTTTCTCACTCCAATACGGGCCGTACACCATCACCAAGGCTATAGGGAACAATGCCTTCGAGCTCAGTATTCCACCATTCCTTGGTTTGCACCCAGTATTCAATGTGGACTGCCTTCGTCCTTACTTCCCACCTCTACTGGACACCTCTGACATTGCAGAACAACTCACACCAATAGAGTTAAACCCAGACTACATGGAACAAGCCACCACAGATTGTATCATGGACATGCAAATCAAGAACACTCACCAACAAAATATCCAACTATATCGGGTTGTCAAAGCTGGCCAACTCTTGCACCAGGGAAAATGGTTCACCAGGGACCAAGTTCAGCAAACGTTTCCTCATCTGATGGAGGAACTTAACGCAATGGGGACCATTGCTTCCTAAGGGGGGAGGAATGATCCAGGTGGATATTGGTGGTCACCCACCTATTTCACTTGGGGCCCCACCATTATCTCTTTCAGTTTTTCAGTTTCAGCACAACTTACTATTTTTAGCAGTTTTTTGGGTCCTGAACTTCTGGAGCCGTTTTGAGGCCCTAAACGATGTTTTTTGGGAAAACGTGGAGCAACATGAATTGTAGACAAATGTTTCTCACTCAAAAGTTGTATTCCTTGGATAGATCTTTCTAACGAGCTATTGAGCACATCAAACGGAGATCGGATGCCAAAGTTACGTCCCCAGGAAGTTGAAACACCAATTTACCCAAACGGAGCCCATAGTTTTGGTGCTTCATCTCCTAGGGTTAGGGTTTTGGATGTTTAGGGTTTTTCATTGTTTATAAATAATAAATAGGCCCTCGAGACTCATTTTAACTCAGTTCAAAGGCCTGTAGCTGCCACATCTCTTCTCAGAGATAGCTACCAACACCCTAGCCAGTTTATTTCCATTCTATCTGTAAGCAAATTTCAGTTCTTTGATATTAATGAAATGAAGTGTTATTTCCAATGAATCTTTGTATTTATGGTTATATGTTTATTCTTTTTCGTTCCTACATAAATCTAGATCACCAGAGCTACTCAAGCGTTGAGGAAAACACTTTTTGAAGGAGAGGGGCATGTTAGGTCCCTATATTACTAGTATAGTCCCTTATTGTTGTTAGTGTAAACCCCTTATTGTTATTATTGTACCCTTGTTACCCCCATATTGTTATTATTGTGCCCTTAAATTATTATTGTTAGGTCAGCTAGGATTACATTGTGGCCCTATGGACTCCTATATATAGAAAGGAGGTTTTGTAATTTATATCATCCAAGAATTGTTCATTCATGTAATGTATTGGAGGTTGTCCCCTCGAAGTGGCTTATTTATAAGGCATTGATATCTCTTTTCTTATATTTCGGGAGCTGGTTTCACAACATTGTAGGTCCTCCCAACTTATGAAAAAGTTTCATTGGTTTGATTGTTTCATGTTTTTTATCAAACCTTTCTACCAATCTCTTAGTGAACTTTGAAAAAGAAGAAGTATTAACATTTCTCAATGAAAATGACTCAAATATCCACCAAGAATAGGCCTTACCTTCAAAGTGTAGTGCTGCAACTCTGATGGCTTCATCTTTAGAAACTTGGTGTTGTTGCAAATAAGTATGCAACTCCTCCACCCAAGCTTTGGCTGAAAAAGTTGGGGATCCATCAAAGGTTGACAAAGAAAATATATCGATGTCATGCAGCTTGCTCCTCTCCACCTTGATCTTGCAAAAATATTTGAAAGGGATATGATCTCTAAACCTTTAAATTTGAGATTCATACTCTTGCAGAAAATTAGTAAGAGTTCCCCTCTTTGGCATTTCCTCTTCTTTCGTCTCTTTCATTGCAGATCTGGGCATTTGACTGTGCTGTGAATAATAGGGTGTAGCTCCATGCTCACACCTATCATGTAACAATATAGATCTGGCTCTAGATCTTAAATCCTTAGGAGATGTCATCTCTCCCCTCATCTTCTTATGATCTTTATTGATGCACTGCATAGATTTTGGAAGAAGCTTTGTAAGCCTATCTTCCTTTCTTTCTCCGAATAATGGAGTCTTATTTCTATTAATTTCTCCTCCTTCTGATAGAATCATGGCTGAATTCCATAGGCTAAGCCAATACTATGCTTTGATACCATTGTAATATCCCAAAATATGGAATTTCTACACTATTGGGAATATCTTAAGATATTCCAAATGTGGATCTACAACAACACATGAACATAATAATGGATGTTTAGTGAAAAATGTAATCATATGATGTGTTCAAAAACACATAGCCATAAAATGAGTGAAACAACAGCAAAAGAAGGACTTCTACACATTCCCAAGTGGGGAAAATGCAGCAAATAGACCCTGAAAATGTTATTTCTGAATATTTGCATTTTTAATCGGTGAAATAATGATTGGTTCCCTTAGCATATGATTTTAGGCCCTCACATACAAAAGGGTATCAGAAAGAAATCCCTTTTCATATGTTAAACAAACCTCCCGGCTTCATATCAGCTTAAAAATAGCCAAATCCCATGACTTATGTTATGCAGAAAAACAATGAAGCATGTAAAACGTTATTTTATGAGGGTTTCTATAGTATAATGATAAAATAACATGGATATAGAACCTTATGGAACAATATGCCAAGAAAATGAAGATCTGGCCTCCTTATTGCATTATGAAGGTAACCCGACAAGGGTTTCTTGAAAGCATGAGTACAAAGAGAGAAGATTTGAATATTCAGCTCAAAAAATGAAATATTAATGAAAAATTAAAGAAATATAGCTGAATAATACAAAAGAGGGATGAGAATCCATTCCTCTAGCTTTTTGGGAGAAGGGTTGGCACTTTCCCTAGGAAACTAGCTCAGAAACAAGGGCCTTAACCCTGCTGCAGCAACTCTATGAAAAATGACACAGTTACTGCAAGGGACTACGCTATAGGAGATGAGAAATACTCTAGCCTGCTGCCAAGATATGAAGTGTGCTCAAAAATCTTCCTAGCTGATCTCTCAAGGGAAGGAAGGCACCTTCTACTGAGAAACAGACCCAGAAGTGGTGTAACAAACCTCTACTGCAACACCCTACAACTCAGCAATATCTTGCTATAGAAATAACATTGGGACTGAATAATGGTGCTTTTCCTCAAGCCTGGATGTGGAGAAATACAGGAAAATCTCTCCCAAGAGGCCTCTCAAGGGAAGAGGTGGGATTCCCGCTTGGGAACACCCTGTGGTCAACAACACTACAACCCTACTAAACAACAAGAGGAGGCAAAGTCTAAAAAGACAAGATCAAATGATCAAATAAAAATCATGCCTAAAAAAGGTTCCCATCCTCTCCATATATAGCAAGTGAACCTCTCCACATTGGGTTCCATCCACATGTGCCATCAAGCTCATGCAAGTTGTCCTCCACCAAAACTGTGTTGTCCATCAAGGAAGTTCAATGTATCTAGACAGCTTTGTTGACTTGGTCAAAGTTGACTGAATCAACATGATCCCATCTTTGTTCACACCCAAGGGTGCTCAAATTAGCTTCTTATTCTTACTCCCTTCACATTAGGAGTGTTATTGATGCTTCTAAAGAGGTTAATGGGCCTCCCTACCCATTTATTCACCTACCTAGTGATAAAACAACTCTAATATTCCATTTAGCTTGGAGGCTAAAATTTTGGAATATTACAAAGTGTTAATGCTGAAGGTCATGTATCGAATGGTCTCAAGGAGTTTTTTTTGTTGTGGGTGTGTGTTCGACAATTATAGAGCTTTGCTTCATTTTCTTTATGTTTAAATTTTCCAGTATTTTCTCGTATACAGAAAAAGAATTAGGTTTATGTTCTTTCCATCTAAAATCACTTCAAATCCAAATGAACACTTCCTATGTGTACTCAAACGAATATATAAAATCCAAATTACGAGCCTATGCACTGATAAACACAAATGGAAACAGAGTATGGGTTAATTAACATTGCCATGGGATTTCATTGCAAAGTTCGTAAAGAATTGTGTCACTTCAGTTATACCATAGGGCTTCATATTTCTAGCATACGGATTTGATATGAAATTTAAATTGCACAATATGACTTTAATATTATCAACTAATTGTGGACAGTGCATTTTTAATCCCTTTGATATCATCTTTCGAGTTGTCAAGAAGAGTGTGAAGTGCTGTGAGCAGTATAGTTTGAAGAAGTGTTTATAGTTGTTTCAATTTCCAGTCTTTTCAATTTAGTTTTGAAGTGTCTTTCCTTCATTAGACTCTGAAGCATTAGATCAACCATCTAGTTGTAATTGATTGAATAGTTAAGTGTGAATTTCAGTAGGAGTGAGATTGAAAATTTAGTTTCCAGCTTGAGTGTAATATCCAAAAATAGGGAATTTCTACAACAATGGGAATATATTAAGATATTCCAAAGTTGGAGATGCAGCAATGTAAGAACACATATTGGAGTAGCAGCATTATATCAATAGCTAAAACATGAGAAGATTCAAATATCCATCAAATTGATCTTATAGAAGAAAATGTATACAAATTCTTGAGGTAATGATCACTCAAGCTAGGCAATGCAAGCCTCAATAGAACATGTACAAGAGAATGAAGAACACTGCTACATATAGAAAGCCCAAGGCTAGGACTGTATAGTTTATAGGAGGCACTGCTATGGAAATAATTCCAATACATGGATATGGAAATGTATAGCTCAAACAAGTGGGGTATCAAAGCTCTAAACCCATGGAAACAATCTCAAGATAATCCTAGAAGGATTTCCTGAAATATACAAAATGGAAAAAATGCCGGAGTAGCAGGGCTGAGTAGCAGCTGCAAATCAAGAACTGGATGGAGATGGCTATAGATGATGCACAAGATGAATATACCTCCTCCAATGGATCTTCCAAGTGAAAGGTTGATCCTAACACTGAAGATATGACCCTCCAAAAAAAAATTGCAACCCTCACTGTAGATATACACTAAAAATAACACAGTCAATGAGAGGGACTGCGCTGTAGATGATGGAAAATGGTTGGCCTGATGCCAAAGATGATGGGAATCATCTCAAATTCTCCCTCACTAATCCTCCAAAGGAAAGAAGACTTCCTCCTTTGAAAAATAACTCCGAAAGTGGTGTTGTAGAACCTTCACTGTAACACCCTGCAACACAATGTTATACTTCAGCAGAAATAACGCTATAGCTGAAGGAGGTGGCTTGGCCTTGAGCCTGGATGTGGAGAAATGAAGTGAAAGCTCCCTCAAGAGGCCTCTCAAGAAAGGAGATGGGATTCTCACCCAGGAACACCTGGTGCTAAGCAGCACAACAACCCTGCTAAACAGTACGAGAATGCACAAAGTCTAAACAGACCAAGAAATCAATAATCCATAACATAACATGAATAACAATGGTTGCCTTCCCCTCCTTTTAAACAAGTGAAAGCCCTCTCACCATGGGTCCCACTCATTAGGGTTACCTTCACCAAAGAAACCTCCTCCCATTCATACTGCGTTGTTTCTCTAAGTGTGCTCCACCACCTATCCCAACGCTGTTGACTTCGTCAAACTTGACCTTGTCCACATGAAAATGACATTGTTCACACATGAGGGTGTGAAATCCAGCTACTTTGATGATCTCTTTCCACACTATGAGGGATTTTATTCATTTTTCTGAAATGTATGGGCCTCCTTACCCATTTACTTATCTCCTAATTGACATGAGTAAAAATTAATATTCCAATTAGTTGCATGCTAATTTTGAAATATTACATTGAGGTAGTTTCTATTAGCAGTGCCTTAGTACAAAGTGTGCTTGTTATACTTCGAAGTAGTTGAGGTTGAAATAAACAATATAATTTACCTATTTCATTAAGAAGACATAGTATTGGTTTGCTGAAGTTTTAGGCAGGTCTACTTGATCTTAGTTTGATATTTGATTCATGTTAAATGCAACTGTAGCATAGCCTCTCAAGTACAGTTCTGTGTGTCTTACAGAAATTCAGAGTTGTCTCATTTTTCTTTTAATTCGTCAAGGTAGAATTAGGGTTTGATATTTGAACCTGTCACAGAGTCGATAATATATATGCATATTGGTTGAGTGTGAAAGATATTGTTTTTAATTTTGATTTGTTAAGTGTATGAGATAAAGCATTCAAAACAGTTTCCAATATCATGATATTTTACTTGTTATTGAGACAATGGAATTGATGTGAAGCATTCTCATTCTAGGGTTTGAGTATAGGAAAAAATATTAAGTGTAAAATTTATTATTTAAACATAAGATTTATTTATAAATACAAGTAGATTAGATTTTCTAGTTCTTTCAAGTGTGACTTGTAAAAACCAGAAATGGGGTTTTGTATTTTTGAATGAATTGTTGATTTGTTGTGTTGAAGAATGAATTTTGTTGAAATTAGACATTTGTTTTGAAGAAGAACTTATGGAAATTAGGTTTTAAATAAATTTGGATTCCAGTTCAAGAACGAGATAGGTCAAATTTATAGAGATTTCAAGTGTTCAAGTTGAATTTGTTGAAAATGCAACAAGATGATGGAGCTTAGTGAAATGAAGTCACCTTCACTAAGTGGGCCCGCAGGCTATTTTTGGTGCAAAGTCTATTTTTAGAAATATGGATCATGGTCTATGAGTTGCAGGATGCTATTTATGGATGATTGGTCGAGTTGGTAAAAATATATGGACCTCTATTTTTAGACATTGGGCGGTTTCTATTTTTAGACTGTCGAGCTAAAAATAGAAACGGTATCTTATTTACCCTTAATAATATTTAGACTGTAAACAGCAGTTTATTCTCTTGGAGCACTTGTTTGATGCTTGGATGTGGCACATACGGCTGACAAGAAATACACTTTTCCTAAGGAGTTAGTTGAGCTACTTGGTTGACTTCAATACTTGGTTGACTTCAGTTAGAACTCATGTGGCAGAGTTTGGTGGAGTTGATGAGACAGTTGATGGAGTTGTGTTCGGTTTAACTTAGTTGAACTAGTTGTATGTACTCTAACTGATTAATACACTAGTGATGAGTGGTGTGAATTTATTATTAATTAATTCACTAATTATTAACTCATAAATCAACTAAAGAATACATCAGTTAACTACAGTGCATGGACAGTTCAGTGGAGACCGGTGTTAGAGGTGGGTGAAAGGGTGAGTGTGACTATCAGTTGTGACTATACTTGTGCATGAGATTTGCACACACATTGATGGATATTTCCAATGAGGATTGCGCAGTTGGAGCTAGTGAGATTCGAACTTGGATCTCATCATTAATCAACTTGGATTGCGCAGTAGAGGCAGGCAGACTTATGGAGGAGATTTGAACCTGTGACTTGTTCACTTTCGATACTAGTTTGTGTGTAGCATGTGAGATAGTGCTGAGAGCTATGAGAGATTTGTGCTATGTATTGTTACATGTTCTCTATCATTATATTATACAGATAGTTGGGGGTTTTTAGCTATTTCTTTCCCCATTACATACTGTGTTGATATGTGTGCTTGATTATTGTTTTATGAGCGCATGCGACTGTTTCTATTTCCGCATATTGATGATCAATTGTAGAAGAGGTTATGTATTATGCATGAAGCTTAAATAGTGTGTAATCAGGATAATATTGGTGAATAATTCAAAAAATTATTCAAATTTCTACATAGTATCAGAGCGAAATTGATCATCGGGATCTATTACAGTGATTACAATTTATTTCGGTAGACAGAGTCTGTAACGGGCCAGGTAGCCTCTGGATCCATCCTTTATTTGAAAGGTGATATATCCAGTAAACACCCCTACAGTTGATCTCTGTGCTAGAAATAATTTGTTCTCACAGATCCAGAAGCAGTTGAGTTTTAAGCTTGGAATTTGAATTTTGCAGCAGTTTGTTTTCTTGTTGCCGGAGTTGAAATGTCTTTCAACGGTTTGCGATTGGAATATGCCCTTGAGGGAAGTTTGAATTATGTTGCATGGAAGGATAGAATGGAGGTGGTATTAGATGATAACGGGCTAAAGGAGTTCATAGATGCTGAGATCCCAAAGCCTACTGATGCTGCTCAAGTTGAGGCTTGACAAAAGAAGATGGCAAAATGTCGAAGGATTCTGTTGGAGGGCGTGAAGGATCACATTGTATCCAGCCTGCATGGAAAATATTCTCCATACTTGATGTGGAAAGCGTTGACAGATCTATTCCAGAGCAAGAGTGACCAGAGGAAGTTGGCGCTCAAGGATAAACTCAGAAACATTAAGATGGAGAAAGGAGACAGTATCGCCAAGTACCTCACGAAGTTCACTCAATGTAGAGATGAGCTGGGAAGTGTGGGGGTGACTGTCGATGATGAGGACTTGGTGGACCTGGCTCTCCTTGGTCTTCTGAAGAGTTGGCATTCCTATCAGGACTCTGTCAATGGTCAGGAGAAGTTGCTGGGATGGGAGCGACTTTGGTCGGATCTCATGCAAGAGGAGATAAGGCGGACTAGTAGGGATGGATCTTCATCAAATGCATCTAATGAAGAAAATTGCACTTTGGCTACCAAAGCAAAGAAGGGGAAGAGCAAGAAATCTTCTCAGTCTGGTGCGAAAGGCAAGAAGCAAGACATGTCCAAGGTGAAGTGCTTTCACTATCACCAGCACGGACATTATGCCACAAATTGTCCGCAGAAGAAGAAAAATAAGCATGCTGCTGGATTTGCAGCGGGAGAGGCATTGGCCTCCCAGTTCGAGCTGGATTTTTCATTGATCGCATGCTTGGTTTCAAGTGTGATGGGATCAATATGGTTCTTGGACAGTGGTGCATCATTTCACATGACTGGAGATCGGGATCTGTTTTCAGATTTGGAGGAAAAAGATCTTGGAGTGCACATTGAGATGGGCGATGATGGTAGATACAGTGCGACCAATATCGGTACCATTTCCTTTGAGAGGGAGTCTGGTAAACCCTTCGTATTGAAGGAATTTTTGCATGTTCCAGGATTAATGAAGAATCTGATCTCTGTGGCGATGTTGGAAGACAAGGGGTATGATGTGGTCTTCAGCGAGGGAAAGGCTTTCCTGCGTAGTAAGACAACTGGAGAAACCTGGAAGATAGGGGTTCGAGTCAAGAACCTTTATCAGTTACAAGTATATGGCTGCACAGCAATGGCATGCAAGGTGGAAGGAGTGGTGAGCCGGGATGATGGCGAGCTGTGGCACCGGAGATTGGGCCACCTTCCCCATGGAGCTTTGAAGATACTGCAGCAGATTTCTACTGGGCTTCCTAAGGGAAAACTTGCGCAGTCATATCAGTGAAAGGGGTGTACCTTAGGAAAATTTGTGAAAGCCACCTTTCACGAGAAGGATAATCACGCCACGATGATCCTTGAGAGAATCCACACAGACGTGTGTGTGTTAGGTCCCTATATTACTAGTATAGTACCTTATTGTTGTTAGTGTAACCCCTTTATTGTTATTATTGTACCCTTGTAACCCCCATTCTGTTATTATGGTGCCCCTAAATTATTATTGTTAGGTCGGCTAGGATTACATTGTGGCCCACTAGGATTACATTATGGCCCCATGGACTCCTATATATAGAAAGGAGGTTTTGTAAATTGAATCATCCAAGAATTGTTCATTTATGTAATGTATTGGAGGTTGCCCCCTCGAAGTGGCTTATTTCTAAGGCGTTAATATCTCTTTTCTTCTATTTTTGAAGCTGGTTACACAACATTTGGTATCAGAGCTTTGGGATTCTAGGGTTTCGCTGCTCCAAACAGGTCATCGTGGCATTTTCGCTATAACTGTTTTTCTACGAAGCTTCAAAAGCTGAAATTTCTAGGGTGCGAAGCTGAAATCTTGAGGAAGGTTGTCTAAAAATTTCAGATCTTGGTTCGCAATATTTGAGGAGATATCATCTGTGGAAGTTAGGTATTTTTTCAGGCTCATAAACAGGTCATCGTAGCATTTGCGCTATAAATTTTTTTGTACGAAGGGTCAGAGTCTGAAATTCATATGGTGCGAAGCTGAAAGCCTGAGAAAATTCGTCAAAAAATTTCAGAACTTGGTTCGCAATATTTTTGGAGATATGATCTGTGGAAGGTAGTGCTTTTTCAGGCTCCTGAATTTCATCTCAAAGAGGTGATCGTGGGAAAAGTTCAATAACTCTCTCTCTCTGAAGATTGGATTGGAGTGCCGTCAAAAGTGGTTGCAATTACACGGCCTGTAGTTTATTCGCTATCAATTTCAGACACAAAGGACAAAACAGTGACACGTGGCAAGTCGTACAAGTTCGCTCTACTGAACCAGTCCAGAATTAGGTCATTGTGGGAGATTGGACACAACTTTGTCTTGGAGAATCAAAATCAGGTCAGACCTGTGGCATTTGAAAGAAGCTTCAGAGGGCTACTACAGGGCTGAATTTAAGATATCGAAGATTTTCAATCACAGAGATAATACAATTTCAATATCGAGCTCCTCAAAGCTAGTAAAAGGTGTGTATTTTTTTTCCGAATTGCATAAGTCTTGTTTTAAGAATCAAGTTGAATTGATTCCAAGGGCATATTGTAGAATAGATATCAATATTGAATTCTAAAATGGCCCCTAAAAAGAATTCAACACCCATCAAGCCTTCAGAAGGCTCTACCATGACTCATGAAGATGAAGAATTGCAACATGATCTATCAAAATTAAAAGAACAAGTGCAACAAATTTCACTCTCGCAAAGAGCAGCAAAAAATGAAATGGAAGTTTTGAAGAAAGGTGTGGAAGTGAAGATGGATGGTTTGAAGAAAGGCATGGAAGCTAAGATGGATGGCGTGGAAGTAAAAATGGAAGGTTTGAAGAAAGGCGTGGAAGCTAAAATGGATGGTGTGCAAGCTAAGATGGATGGCGTGGAAGCTAAGATGAATGGCATGGAAGCTAAGATGGATGGAATGGAAGTGGGCATGGAAGCTAAGATGGATGACATGAAAGACAACATAGAAAACATGAAGAATGATCTAAAATCATACATGGAAGGCTTGATGACAAGCTTAAAACCAGAATTGATTCCTAATGGCGGAAATATAGGAGAAGAACCTCAAGATGAGAACAAAATAAATGTTAATCATGATTTCATAAACTCGAATGTTGGTGGGAAGAACCACCATATTCCAAAAATGGATATGAGGAAGTTTGATGGAAAGGATCCTGTAACATGGATACTACAGATGGAGCAATATTTTGATCTCCATAACGTGCAAAACACACACAAGGTACGCATTGCAACTTTACATTTAGAACAAAATACATTTGTATGGTATCAATGGCTTTGCTCCCGTAAAAAAATTGTCACTTGGTCAATTTTTACGGAGGAAATGATAGCACATTATGAGGATACAAAGAACAACACCTTCTTTACCCAATTGATAAATCTCAAACAAAAGGGTTTAGTGGGGCAGCACATTGAGGACTTCCAAAAATTGAGTATAAGGGTAACTGATATTTCAGAGGACCACAGGATTGATCTCTTCTTAGGCAGTTTAAAGGATAACATTCAACATGAAGTTCGTGTTATGGAACCTGATTCATTAGAGAAGGCATTCAGGTTGGCAAGAAAAGTTGAATGTAAAATTATGGCAACAAGGAAGTCTACTACTCAATTCTATAAAGAAGGAAGTGTGGCTGCATCTAGATTTCCACAACCTACAAGGTTGACACCACAACAATTGGAAGAAAAAAGAGCAAAAGGGCTTTGCTACAGTTGTGATAGCAAATACACTAAAGGTCATAAGTGTGCTGAGAAGAAATTATTTTGCATAGATTGTGAAGAGGAAGAAGAAAATGAACAAGAAGAGGATATACACCAGGAACCAACCCTAGAAGAGGAAGAAATGAATCCGACCATATCGTGTAATGCACTGGCAGGAATTACCACTCCTCAAACTCTCAAGATACAAGGACAAATCAAGAAGAAAAAGGTACTAGTGTTGATTGATTCAGGTAGCACCCATAATTTTATTCATTGTAAGGTAGCCAAGGAATTAAATTGTTTCCTATACCCAGCACCAGAATGTCAAGTGATGGTTGCAAATGGAGGAACTATAAATTGCTCTGGAAAATGCCATAATATCAAGCTAACCATGGGGGAATATGTATTGACTAGTCCAATGCTTTCCATTCCTATGGGAAGTGCTGATGTTGTACTAGGAGTACAATGGTTACAATCTTTGGGGACGGTAGCTTTTAATTTTCAAGAACTTTTCTTGAAATTTTTTTCAGAAGGAAAGGAAGTCGAACTACGGGGTATTGAAGGGAAGCCAGGAAGGATAATAAGCTCTAATGGCATGACAAAGCTTCTAAAGAAAGAACAACGAGTCGTAATTGCACAATTATGCTCACTAGAAGTTCCAACATCAAAATCATCTATTTCTGCAGATCTCCAACAAGTCTTGGACAATCATTCCAAGGTGTTTCAAACTCCCCAAGGACTCCCACCTATTCGTGATCATGATCATGCTATTCATTTGATTCCAGGAAGTGTTCCTCCAAACATCAGGCCTTATAGATATCCTTACTTCCGAAAGAGCGAAATTGAACGTATGATTGCAGAAATGTTAGAGGCGGGTATAATTCAACCCAGTCAAAGTTCTTTCTCTGCTCCTGTAGTATTGGTACACACGAAGGATGGATCATGGCGAATGTGTCCGGATTATAGGGAGCTCAATAAGCTCACCATTAAAGACAAATTTCCCATTCCTGTGATTGATGAATTATTGGATGAATTACATGGAGCAATTTATTTACCAAGTTGGATCTTCGTTCAGGATATCATCAAATTAGAATGAAGACTGAAGATATTCCAAAAACAACATTTCGAACTCATGAGGGTCATTATGAATTTTTGGTCATGCCTTTTGGCCTTACCAATGCACCTTCTACATTTCAAGGGTTGATGAATTCCATTTCAAACCCTTCCTTAGAAAATTTGTGCTAGTATTTTTTGATGATATACTAATCTACAGCAGGTCTTGGAAGGATCATGTTGAACATGTTGACAGGGTGCTCAAACTATTGCGGGAGAAACAATTATATGCAAAAACATCCAAATGTTTCTTTGGAGTACAAGAGGTGGAATATCTGGGTCATATTATATCTCACGAGGGTGTTAAAGTAGACCCTAACAAAATTAAAGCCATTAAGGAATGGAAATTCCCCAAGACAATAAAGTAGTTGCGAGGATTTCTCGGGTTAACAGGCTATTATCGCAAGTTTGTTAAGAATTATGGGAGAATAGCAGCACCTCTAACAACATTATTGAAGAAAGATGCATTTTCATGGACTCCTAAAGCAGCTAAGGCCTTTGAACATCTTAAAGAGGCAATGTGCCTAGCACTGGTCTTAGCTACGCCGGACTTCACAAAAACCTTTATTGTGGAATGTGATGCCTCAGGAAATGGAATTGGTGCAGTTTTAATGCAGGAAGGAAGACCCATTGCTTTTGAAAGTCGTCCAATCAAAGGAAAGTATTTACAGAAACCTATTTTTGAGAAGGAAATGTTAGCAATACTGCATGCACTAAAGAAATGGAGAACTTACCTAATGGGAAGACACTTCAAGGTAAAAACTGATCATGATAGTCTTAAACACTTTTTGGAACAAAGACTATCTTCCGAAGAGCAGAAAAAATGGGTCACAAAGATGTTGAGTTATGACTTTGAAATAATCTACAAAAAAGGAAAGCTTAATGTTGTTGCAGATGCACTCTCAAGAAAGAATGAAGAGGTGGAAGCATTTCTTTGTGCCATTCTATTATCCAACCAGATTGGATAACCGAAGCAAGAAATGAATGGAAGAAGGAAAAAGATGTATGGACACTCATTCAAAAGTTGCACCAAGATCCTAGTACATCTGATACATTTAGTTGGAAAAATGATTCCTTATGGTACAAAGATCGCTTATATCTTTGTAAGAATTCCCAACTAAAACAAAAGATTCTTCTGGAATTGCACACTTCTCCTTTAGGAGGACACTCAGGATTTTTAAAAACTTACCACGGGGTGAAGAAAGAATTTTTTTGGGATGGCCTTAAATCTGATATTCAAAAGTTTGTGGCGGAATGTTTGGTTTGCCAGCAGAATAAAGTGGAGACAATTAAGACCCCCGGACTTCTACAACCTTTATCCATTCCAAGTCAGCGTTGGGAGGAGATTTCAATGGATTTTATCACAGGTTTACCTAAGTCTGAAGGAAAGAATGTCATCATGGTGGTAGTTGATAGACTTACCAAGTATGCACACTTTTGTGCATTATCTCATCCATTTAAAGCAAGTACGATTGCTACTACATTTGTGGACAGAATTCAAAAGCTACATGGAAGCCCAAGGGTTATTGTGAGCGACAGAGATCCCATTTTTACGGGAAATTTTTGGACAGAGTTATTTTCTTGTTTGGGTACTAAATTAGCTCATAGCTCATCTTATCATCCTCAATCTGATGGTCAAACTGAGATAGTAAATAAATGTTTGGAAGGATATTTTCGTTGTTTTGTATCTGATAAACAAACACAATGGGTCAAGTGGTTACCTCTCGCTGAATGGTGGTATAACACTTCCTTCCATACTGCAGCAAAATGACCCCATTTATGGCACTTTATGGATATCATCCACCATCGATCACATCATCTTTAAGGGAAAATTCGAAGGTTCAAGCAGTGGAAGATCACTTCGAGCATCAGCAAGAAGTTCTCCAACTCTTAAAGGATAACCTGAATTTGGCACAAAATCGAATGAAACAACAGGCAGATCAACATCGCAGCGAGAGAAGTTTTGATGTAGGAGATTGGGTATTTTTACGGTTACAACCATATAAACAAATGTCCCTCAAGCAAGCTAAGAAGGATAATAAATTATCGCCAAAGTACTATGGTCCTTACAAGGTGTTGCAAAAGATTGGTACTATGGCATACCAATTGGAGCTTCCTGCTTCTTCGCGAGTACATCCAGTTTTCCATGTTTCATGCTTAAAGAAGGTTATAGGAGAAAATCTTCCAGTTCAAACAATATTGCCAGAACTTGATGAGGAAGGAAAAATCATATTGGAACCAGAAGCGGTCATGGAAACAAGAACTCGACAACTACGAAATCGATCAATTTCAGAGTATCTCATCAAGTGGAAGAATTTATACAATGAAGATTCTACATGGGAGGATGAAAAATTTATACAGAAGCACCCAGAGCTACTCAAGCGTTGAGGACAACGCTTTTTTGAAGGAGAGGGGCATGTTAGGTCCCTATATTACTAGTATAGTACCTTATTGTTGTTAGTGTAACCCCTTTATTTTTATTATTGTGTCTCTGTAACCCCCATTCGTTATTATGGTGCCCCTAAATTATTATTGTTGTGTCGGCTAGGATTACATTGTGGCCCACCGGGGATTACATTATGGCCCCATGGACTCCTATATATAGAAAGGAGGTTTTGTAAATTGAATCATCCAAGAATTGTTCATTCATGTAATGTATTGGAGGTTGCCCCCTCGAAGTGGCTCATTTCTAAGGCGTGAATATCTCTTTTCTTCTCTCTTTGGAGCTGGTTACACAACAGTGTGGACCTTTCTCAGTAGCTTAGACAACAAAGCAAAAGTACTATGTGATCTTTGTTGATGATTTCTCTCGGAAGTGCTGTATCTTCTTCATGCAGAAGAAGAGCAAGACATACTCAAAGTTATGTGAGTTCAAGGTTCTGGTTGAGAAGGAATCGGGGAAGCATGTGAAGGCTCTTAGGAGCGACAATGGTGGTGAATTCATCTCTGCTGAACTCAAGGACTTTTGCAGTGCAGAAGGGATTCGGAGAGAGCTCATCGCACCCCATAACCCACAGCAGAACGGGGTTGCTGAGCGGAAGAACAGAACGATCATGGGTGCTGCACAAGCGATGTTGCATGATCAGGGCCTACCCCTTCACTTGTGGGCGGAGGCATGCAATACTGCAGTATATGTACAGAACCGTTGTCCTCACAAGATACTTGGCATGAGTACACCAGAGGAGGCGTTTTCTGGCAAGAGGCCTGATATTTCCCATTTGAGGATTTTTGGCTCACCTATCTACATGCATGTGATGAAGGATGCCAGAAAGAAGCTGGATCCGACCGCAGAGGTTGGGATATTTGTGGGGTACACTGATACGCCCCACAACTATCGTGTGTATTTGGCAGACAGCCGCAAGACTGTTGTGAGATGGGATATCAAATTTCAGGAGGAGAAAGCCATGCAGTTTTCGCTTGAGAGGGAGCCACACTTGCATGCAGATGAGAAGCTATTAGTTCCTAAGGATGAGCTTCAGGATGTGGATCAGCCACATGAGGAAGTTCATGGAGTGGAAGAGACCACTCATGCAGTGCCAACCATCAGAGGGCGCAAGCGCACTACAGAAGCTGAGTGACTGGCTCAAGATGCAGAGAAGGTTGTAGGACCACCTACAGCACAGCACAGACAGAGACAGTCACCAGACCGGTACACTGGATACATGGCTCTTATGAGAAAATGTGTCGTGACAGAGCCATCCTCTTTCGAGAAAGCTGTGGAGGATCCCGCATGGGTAGATGCCATGGTGGAAGAGTATGATTCGATTGTCAGAAACAGTGCATGGGAGATTGTCCCACGACCAGAGGGGAAATCAGTGGTGGGTTCGTGATGGATCTACAAAGTGAAGCAGGTGGCTGACGGGAGTGTGGAGAAGTACAAGGCAAGATTTTTTTCCTGTGGCTTCTCACAGACCGAGGGGATCGATTATGAGGAGACCTTTGCACCTGTCGCAAGGTACTCTTCCATACGGACGATCCTAGCTCTCTCAGCGCAGATGGGGTGGCACATCCATCAGATGGATGTGAAGACTGCGTTCCTCAACGGAGTCATTGAGGAGGAGGTGTACATAGAGTAGCCCAAAGGTTTCGAGATCTTCAGCAGTGAGTCGCATGTGTGCAGACTCAAGAGAGCACTGTACGGGTTGAAGCAAGCACCTCGTGCTTGGTACACACGGATAGACAGTTATTTCACCGGACTTAGATTCTCCAAGAGTGAGGCGGATCCAAACCTGTACCAGATTGTGGTGGAGGGGAAGCTGTTGATCATCGTACTGTATGTAGATGATCTGATTTTGACTGGCGATGAGCAGTTGATACTTTCATGCAAGGAGGATCTTGCACGAGAGTTGGAGATGAAGGACTTGGGCATCCTTCATTATTTCCTGGGATTGGAGATTTGGCAGCGCAGTGGAGGACTGTTTGTTTCTCAGGGCAAGTATGCCCGTATATCGAGAAGTTCAACATGCACATGACCGCAAGCTCGTTGATACTCCTTCGGAGGTTGGAGGAAGGATGCTACTTCACGTGAGGTGGGTAGTGGATGCCACTGTTTATCGACAGTTGGTGGGGTCGCTTATGTATCTGGTCAATACACGACCCGATATATGCTATGCTGTTAACCAGATTTTGCAAGCTATGGTTAAGCCTACCAAGCTCTTCTGGAAGGCAGGAAAGCATGTATTACGTTATCTTAGAGGCACATCAGGATATGGTTTGTGGTACAGACAGGAGGATGAGGTGAAGCTGTGTGGCTTCACGGATGCAGATTGGGCAGGGAGCCCAACGGACCGAAAGATCACATCTGGAGTGATCTTCAGTATTGGGTCGACAACATTTTCTTGGTACAATAGGAAGTAGAGATCCGTGGCACTCAGTTCCGCGGAGGCCGAGTACATGGCAGCAAGCTTGGCTGCATGCGAGGCTATTTGGATGAGGAAGATTCTGGTCGGGTTGTTCGGGTCGCATTTGGAGCCTACTATGATTTATTGTGATAACCAGAGTTGCATTAAACTCTCGGCTAATCCAGTATTTCATGATAGATCCAAACACATCGACATTAGGTACCATCATATCAGAGATTGTGTGCAGCGGAGAATCATGTTACTTTCATATATTCCCACGGAGGATCAGGATGCTGACATCTTGACGAAGGCGCTCACCAGGAGAAAATTCGAATTCCATAGAGGCAGGATAGGGGTTGCAGATAATCCATATCTTATTGAGAGGGATTGTTGAAAATGCAACAAGATGATGGAGCTTAGTGAAATGAAGTCGCCTTCACTAAGTGGGCCCGCAGGCTATTTTTGGCGCAAAGTCTATTTTTAGACTATGTCTATTTTTAGACATATGGATCATGGTCTATGAGTTGCATGATGCTATTTATGGATGATTGGTCGAGTTGGTAAAAATAGATGGACCTCTATTTTTAGACATTGGGCGGTTTCTATTTTTAGACTACCGGGCTAAAAATAGAACAGTCAAATATTATTAACCCTTAATAATATTTAGACTATAAACATTATCTTTTCCTCTTGGAGCACTTCAGTTTGATGCTTGGATGTGGCACATGCAGCTGACAGAAGGAAATACGCTTTTCCTAAGGGTTAGTTGAGCTATTGCATGGTTGACTTCAATTAGGACTCAAGTGGCAGATTTTGGTGGAGTTGATGAGACAGTTGGTGGAGTTGTGTTCGGTTTAAATTAGTTGAACTAGTTGTATTTAGTCTAACTGACAAATACACTAGTGATGAGTGGTGTGAATTAATTATTAATTAATTCACTAATTATTAACTCATAATTCAACTAAAGAACACATCAGATAACTGCAATGCATGGACAGTTTAGTGGAGACCAGTGTTAGAGGTGGGTGAAAGGGTGAGTTTGCTATCAGTTGTGACTATTAGTTGTGCATGAGATTTGCACACACATTGATGGGGATTTCCAATGAGGATTGCACAGTTGGAGCTAGTGGGATTTGAACTTCGATCTCATCATTAATCAACTTGGATTGTGCAGTAGAGGCAGGCAGACTTGTGGAGGAGATTTGAACCTGTGACTTGTTCACTTTCGATACTAGTTTGTGTGTAGCATGTGAGATAGTGCTGAGAGCTGTGAGAGCTTTGTGCTATGTATTGTTACATGTTCTCTATCATTATATTATACAGATAGTTGGGGTTTTTCAGCTATTTCTTTCCCCATTACATACTGTGTTGATATGTGTGCTTGATTATTGTTCTATGAGTGCATGTGACTGTTTCTATTTCCGCATATTGATGATCAATTGTAGAAGAGGTTATGTATTATACATGAAGCTTAAATAGTGTGTAATCAGGATAATCTCGGTGAATAATTCAGCAAATTATTCAAATTTATACAGAATTTGATTATTGATTTTGCTTGTAGTGGCGTGATGGATTGATTTAATTTCTGTAATATGTTTGTTCATAAGTATCTGTGTGTTACATTACTTATTTGATCATTATAAAGGAATTATTTAAACTCCAACTCAGAAACTGAATCTAGAAAGTGCAGTGCAGCTCTTGTTTATGAGCCCGGATTGACATATTAATATTGGAGGATTAATCTAAAAATTATTCCTCCCAACACCCTTATTGATGTTCATAAATGTCTGAGAGGGATTTTTCCTTCATGAATGAGTTTCCTGTAGGATTTACAAGAGTTTCCTGTAGTGTTACAATAATCCTGTAGCTCTGGATTTTCCTGTAGAAATTGCTGTTTAGGAAGTTTTTTTTTTTTCCCCTATCTGAAGGGTGGAATGGATGAATGGATCTATGATGGAGTGGCTACTGGAGTGTGAAAGCATAGGAGAAGAGAAAATAAAGATAATTTTCTCCTCTGGATCCCAAAAGAATATTTAATCAATAACCAACAAAACAGAAAAACACATAAGTGGATAGGTAATTTTCTTCTTTTTCCTTTTATTTATTTTATTTTTCCTTTTTCTCTTTTTCTCCTTTTTTTGAAGGTAGGTGGGCTGCCTCCATAGAGGTTTTCAACCCATAGGCCTGCCCTGGGTGCCTCATAGAGGTTTTCACCCAAGGATATTTTATTCTCTTTTTTCTCTCTATTTCTTTTTTATTGCTCTAGGACTACCTCATGGAGCTTTTCAACCCTAGAGTTGGCCTACGGTGACTCAGAGAGGTTTTCACCCATGCTTATTTATTTTTCTTCTTCTTCTTTTTTACGAGGCGAAGGCACTAGAAACTATGGATTTTCCCATGACATACACCTCCCTGTTTATGGAATTCATAAATTATGCCCTAGATAGGGGTTTCTTGTAAACCTTAAGCTTGTAACCATTGAAAAGTAGGCGAATTCCTTCATCACCTATGGTTTTGATTTGAATTGAACCATTATCATAACATTTGTACACTTTGTAGTGTCCGAACCATATTTTCATCAGTTTTCCTTTGAAATCCTTAAACCTTGAGTCATACAATAATGCCCAATCTCCTTCTTGAAAGTTATTTTCCTTAATGTAATTGTCATGCAAGACCTTCCTTTGCAGCTGAATCACTTCTGTGTAAAGTAGTGCTTGCATCCTGAAATCATCCAATCCATTTAATTGCAACAACCTCTCTTTTTGGGCATTTGATATATCTAGGTCTAACTTAATTGCCATCCTTAAGGTGTTGAATTCAAATTCAACTAAAAGCAGATCTTTCTTTCCATAAACCACATAAGGAGTGAATCATGTTGTTGTTTTCTAGGTAGTGTTGTAGGCCTAAGTAGCTTCTACCAATCTATTTGCCCAATCTTTCCTACTGCTACTCACAACCTTGGTGAGGATATTCTCCAAGGTTCTATTGGTCACTTCCACTTGGCCATTCACTTGAGGGTGGTAGGCAATAGAAGTCTTATCCTTTATCTTGTGCCTCCTCAGAATATTCCTAATGAGATGAGATGTGAATTGTGCTCCCTAATCAATGATTACTTCTTTGGGGTATCCAAATTTTTAAAACACAGTCTCCCTCATAAATTCTTCTACTTTCTTCTCGGTTGCTACCTTCACAGCTTTTGTTTAACCCACTTTGTGAGGTAGTTAGTGCATACTATGATATACTTTTTTTGTCCATATGGTGGATCAATAGGTCCTATGAGGTCCATGCCCCATTTTTCAACTGGCTCAAGAGCCACCTGAGAGTGCAAAGGCATCTCATCCCTTTATGTAGGTTTCCCCATCCTTTGGAACTAATCGCACCAGCTAGTGTATCTTCTGGAATCCTGATGAAGGGTAGGCCAATAGTATCCTGCCTGCAAAAATTTGAAGGCAATCCATTTTGTAGAAAAGTGGCATCCATAAGGGCTATCATGAAATGCAAAGAGGATATCAAAAAATTATTCCTCCCTCACACATATTTTGATAATTTGGTCAGGGCCTAGCCTGAATGGATTTCCCCTAATCCATGTGAAAGGGTCTCTTTTTTTGATGATCTTACTTTTCTCCACGAATGAGAGATTAAGGGGGAACTTTCCAGTAGCCAAGTAGTTAGCTATGTCAGCAAACCATGGTGAGAGTGTTGATATAGTGAATATATGTTCATTTGGTAGCTAGTCATCCACCATTCCTTCTTCATCTGTAGATAGAGCTAACCTGGATAAAAAATCTGCAACAACATTCTCCTTTCTAGGTTTATCAAAAATGGTTAGGTAAAATCGTTCTAATAGTAACAACCATCTAATTATCCTAGAATTAACATCTATTTTTTTCATTAAATATTTGATGACTGCATGGACAATGGCTAACATCTCCTTCTCTGTGACAGTATAATTGAGTTCAACCTTAGACAAGTTCTTACTGATGAAATAGATTGCATAAGGTAATTTTTCTTCTAACTACCTTACTGCTTCCCCCACAGCTTTTTTGGATACATCTGTGTGGATGTAAAAAGGTGGAGTCCAACTTGGACCTTGAGGAATGGGGGAAGTAGTTAAATTTCCCTTAATGAGCTCAAAATCTTCTTGAAAAATACTGTACCAAGTAAACTCAGAATCTTTGGCAATAAAATAAATAGTGGCGAAGCCATATTACTGAAATATTTGATGAATCTTCTATAATAGCCAACTAACCCTAAGAAAATCCTGACATATCTCTGCTTTTGAGGAGAAGGTACCCTTTTGATAATAGTGATTTTTCTCAGGTCCACCTGTATTCCTGCTTGGGAGGTTGAGTGTCCCAATAAAACCCCTTCTCTTTTAAGGAATTCACACTTTTTTGGGCTCAAGGAGAGATGCATCTCAATGCATCTTCTTAGCACTATTCACAAATTGGAGAGAGCCTCCTGGAAGTCATCCCCATAGGGTGTGAAATCATCCATATAGATTTCAACTGAGTCATGGACTAGCTTATAGAAAATGTTCAAGACATCTCTTTGGAAGGTATTTGGGGCATTGCACAACCCAAAGGGTAGGAATATGTAAGCGAAGGTACCCCGGGGGAAGGTGAAAGTATTCTTGTCCTGGTCTTCAGGGCTAATTTGGATATGGCTATACCCACTGAACCCATCTAAGAAGGAAAATAATTTCTTTCGTGCAAGGCCATCCACGACTTGGTCTATAAAGGGAAAAGGGAAATGGTCCTTTTTGGTGGCTTTCTTAAGTTTCTGATAATCAACACAGATTCACCATTTTCCATTCTTCTTCAAGACTAGGACAAGAGGAGATACCCTCTCATTGTTTGATATAGGATAAATGAAACCTGTCTCCAACAGCTTCTGCAGTTCTTCCTTGACTATGTCCTTTAGAGCTGGGTTCATCCATATTTGGGATTATTGCACAGGCTTGCATCCCTCCTTAATGTAAATATGATGTCTGCATACTGAAGGATGCACCCCTTTCATATCCTTGTAATCCCAAGAAAATGCATCTAGGTTTTCTTTTAGAAGTTGGCATAACTGCTTTTCTTCTTCATTTGAGAGGTTTGAGTTGATTTTCAGAGATCTGGATGGGCCAAAATCTATAGCCTCAGCAATTTCAGAGGTTGAATCATCTAAGTGAAATTCCATCCATGGTTGGATTTCATATTCTTTGACTAGGTTTTCAAGTGGACTGTTAGTAGGGGACTGGTTTTGAATGAAATGGTTAATGAGTTCGTCTTCATCAAGTTGCCCCCTCTAAGAACAACATATATGGTACAAATGGGGGTAGTGTTATATACCTCACCTACTTCATCCTCCAACCATATAGGTAGATCATGATCCGGGCTAGAGGATATAATACCAACTATTTAGACAAGGGTTCATTCTTAATAGTAATGTTTCTAGCCCGAAAACTAATATAAGCATCGACAATGGATAACCAAGGTCTCCCTAGGATGAGAGTATATCCATTGAAATTGTTTTTTGGCTACAAAACCAAGAAATTTGTAGGATACTCCCAAGAGTCAATTGAAACCATAACATCCTCAACAATTCCTTCTAGATTTACTCTGGACCGATCTACAAGTTGCAGAAATGTTGTGGTTTTCATCAAAGTCACTTGGATTTTGAGTTTCAGTATAGTTTCCTTGGTCATGAAATTGATGGAAACCCTAAGATAAATCAGAGTATTGGGAACTATGACACCATCTATGTGCACATATACAACTAGATTTCTAAGGTCCAGTAATATGAAAATATCACCCTTCCCAACATTAAGTGAAACAACTGTCCTACTACATTGATGGTGGGGGTATCCTTCTTCTTTCTCCCAGGGTTATTGAAGCAATTTTCCTTGATGAGCCTATTGTAAACAGGGACATCCTTAATGGCCTGGAGAAGCGTTATCTTTACACAAAAATTTTTCAGTTCTCATAGAAGTTCAGTCTCCTCTGGGATGTTCTGACTGTAATGGATCAAGCACTCAGGAAAAGGAGCTGTTGGATATGAGTGTTACTTTATTATTTTTCCTCCTCAACCTCTACAAGTGAAGATGGAGGTTTTTTGTTTGGGAGTACTCTTCCTGACCTGAGATTAATCTCTTGTATCTCCATAGCATAAGCTGGATAGGATGTCTCTCCACTATAAACCTATTGTGCCTGTCTGTTTTTCAGGTTCGGATTGGGCTGTGCAGGAATATGAGGCAACTTGGGTGGAGCAGCATGAGTAAGCTAATGTTGAGGTTGGGGTGGAGGCATTAGAGCAGGTGGTTGATTATGTTGAGGCCTCCACCCTTGGGATGGATTTTTCCACTGAGGTTGTTGAGGAACATACTGCTGAAATGGTTGGTTCACAGGCTGAGGATGATATGGAGGGTTGTAAGGCCAAGTAGGAGGTGTAGGCCATTATGGAGGAGTTAGGTTGTACCAATATTGCATGGGTGCACTCTAATTATTGTGATATTAAGAGTAAGGTGCACCTTGCATACCCTCTTTATATGACCTAAAGCATTAAGGCATTCTCTAGTTGATGAAACATAGTTACTCTGGTCCTACTTCCCCACCTTGATATACAACTTTGAGTCCAGGTAAGGAGGGACACTTTTCTGTGGCATGATTCTCCTCAAAAACTAAGAAAAACTCTATGAAATTTAATGGACATTCATTTATAGGGTGTTTTTTGGTACATCTAGGGAAAAATATAGCCAAGGCTCTTTTTGCTTCCTCTTTCTTCCTTTTGAACTACATTGTGTCCATTTGCAAAGCAAAGGTGTGAAGCATGTCACTCTTGAAGTCCTCCAACATATTTCCAATCTCATGTTTGATGGAGGTGGAAGAGGAAGGGGTATTGGTTGTACTTTGGCCAACTATTTCTTTCTTCCTAGCTGCCCTAGAATGGTTCATGAAGATAGTTTTGATTTTTTCATAAGGCAGTTGGTAGATATCTCCTCTCGATAACATATTGAGGGTTTCTATCACCTCCTCCGTGACCCCTCAGAGAAGTACTAGTTTAATTGATCCTAGATCAAGATTATAGTTGGTTCTCTTATATTTTAACTGAAATCTCTCTTCATAGTGTTCTAGGGATTCATCAGGCCCTAGAGTCATCCTGAATAACTCATCCTTAGTTTCCTTGGACCTACAGTAGTACCTGTACTTGTTGTTGAAGGCCTCTTACATCTGTGCCCAGGTAGTGATGTTTTTCCTAGGTAGACCCATGAACCATCGCATAGTTGCATCCTTAAAGGTAGATGGGAATAGCTTCAGCTTTTGATCATCCGATTCATAGTCATAGGTCCTACAGAAAACAACAAATTCAAACATGAATGTGTCAGGATCTTCTGAGGTAAGTCAATGAAAGTGTGGAAGGGCTGAGGGGATAATGTTTTTCATTTTAGTTTCCCCATATGCCTCTCTAATGGGAAAGGCTCCCTGAGCTTCAATTTCAGCCATGGTTGAGGAAGGTGAAGTAGGTTCCTCAAGTGAAACAATATCTTCTTCTCCAATAGGTTCTTCAAAATTTTCAGAAGGCTCACCTATGGTGTGTTCAACCTCAAAGCCACTGAAGAAGAGTGAAGGGTGACTATGTGGTGATGTGGGAGTTTTAGGTAAAAACTTTCCTTGAGTATCCATACTCCTACAAGGCATGAAAATCATATTTTTTGTATTTTTTTCAATATTTTTGAAACATCATGTAAAAATGAAAGCAAAAAAGAATGCTAAAAAAAATCAAAGCATCTACTATACACCTCCTTGACAACGACACCAAAAAGTGGTGAGCCCTGGTATTGCACCAAGAATGCTGCAACTCCCAGAGGTTTCCCTACTTTACTTTATCAACCCAGGGTTCATACAAACTTGGAGGTGACAATGCTATATACACAACAGATGCATTCTACTCATGTCATCCTCTTCTGAGCTTTACGAAAGGGTGCTACTTCTATGGTTTCTCGATGAAGTTTGTCACACTTTTGAATTTAGGCCTAGGGATACAAATGATTCAAATCCATGGTTCTATTAGCAAGTACCAAACTACACTACAAAAAGCAAGCACATATAACTACTCTGCAATGAAAGAAATCTAAATATTATCTATGATAAGAAATGAAAGCAAACTAGGAATCTTGCATGGAGTAAATTGATGAATTGAAATTGCATAAAGGAAACTAACCTAATCACACTTTGATGAGCCAAATGGCTAAACACACTATACTTACTTTATGCTCTATCTATCATGCTTTTAATCATGAAACTAATCAAGACCTAACTATGCTTGTAAATGTGTTGTTTTGCAGTTATGAGAAGAAAGCGCTAAGGTGGCTTATGGAAGGTGTTGGCTCGAGGGGTCCTGACCCAGGTTTGGAGGTTAAGGTTTACAAACAAACCCCTATACTACTAGCCCTTTTGGCAATGAAGTTCTTGCGTAGGCCAAATTCTCACCTGAAACAGTATGGGAGGGTGCTGGAACCAAGTTTCCGCACCATGAGAGAGAATAAGTAAGTCAAGCAGATCCACGTTCGTAATCTATCGGGTTCGCAGAAGATAAGTCTGTTCGCAAGTTTGTTAACAATATAATCCAGAATATAACGGAGCTATTACCATGCACAAATATATTCAATACCTTCATAGCCATGTGTGTATCAACAGTTACTAGAACACCATATCGTAACACATCATTAATAATAGATTATAGATACACTTCATACCATAACATAGACAGATTCCCAGCTAAACAATTAACACAACTGTATTCGTAACAGTAACACATCATATCAAATAACACAGAGATACTTTAACTATATTCACATATATTAGTATCAAAAACCCAATACAATCCAAACACAGCTTGTGCACATAGCCAGCAGGGTCCGCACACAGCAGGACTGAGGATCTTTGTGCACATAGCCAGTAGGATTCCTTACCTGAATGATCCAACACAGATCTAGCAACTCACACTTAGCATCAAAATTAATGGTCCACAAACCATGGTTTGCAGACTCTTAGTCTACCCTCGACCCATTACAATGCATTTGGGGCTTTAACCCACCCCAAAACCCCTGTGCTAGACTAATTGAGACCAAAAATATACAAAATTATACAAAATTTGCAGCTTTAGTGGACCCTGTTCCAACAGTCCCCCAACACAATCTTGTGATTCATCTCGAGTCACTGTGGTCGTGGGGTCTCCACCTACGCTTGCAGCAGCCTGATCACCTCAACCAGTGGGGGTAGAACTTCTTCACTCTGAGCAGCAGCATTCTGAGAAATATCCACCAATTTTTGCGAGGTTGGTCCCTCTGTCGCAGCTGTGATGCTCTCCAGGTTCTGGTTCAGTTTTTTAACAAAAACATCAATATCCTGAGATAGCTTGAGGGCTTCATCAACCCATGGCTTAAGGCGGTTGCTGAGAGTCTTCTTCTTTTGGCAGAGTTCGTCAATATCATCCCGAAGGGTGTGGCTGGTTCACAATTGTGCCAACCATTGAGTAGGAATCAGAGTAGGCATAGTGGCTTCTAGCTGCTTGAAAGATTCTTCCTTCTGTCGCAGGTCCTGGTTGATTTCACGCAGGAGCAGGTCGTGCTGCACCTTGTTCCATAAATGCATAGCTGTTTCTAGTAATTGGGCACCTTGAGAAATCTATCATGTAATCACATTCATGGCCGCCATAACCAGTGTAGCTAGCTGGACCCGTACCTCTCGTGGTGTCTCTAGCTACAACTTGGCCTGCAAGTCTGTGATCTGTTGTTCCATCTTTGTTTTGACAGCCTGGATCTCAGTCCTTGAGGCCCGTAATGCTGCAACCAACCCCTCAATCTTGGTCTGGGGGGTGGAAGAATCTGGAATATCTTTGGAGACGCCGGTGCAGAGCCTACTAATGAGGCATTCTAGCTCCATCTACTATGCGGTGGTGAGGGTACATGCAACCTATACCTGGGAAACTTCAACATTTTTTTCCTTAATTTTTTGCTTAGCTATACTAAGTTGCTAGTGCACTCGATGGTCCCTGTGTTGAATTTCTTCGAACAAGGAGGTGTAGAGAACCTGTAATGATTCATGTGGCAACTTGGCTATATCTAGTTGTACCTCTGCACAGGCTTGGACTTGCGCTCCCAAGTCAAGTGGACTTATCACGAGGGCTACGCCTGGCAAGGAACAGAGGAAGCTTTCCGCTGTAACAAGTGCCGTGCTGCTAGTTGTTGAGGCCATTCATACCTGAATCATAATTTTTTGTAGCATGTTTGTATTCGGTTGCAGAGCTCAGAGCTCGGCGAGAAGTGTATCGACCGCAACTTTCTGCTGTTCTTCCAGAGCCAACCATTTTTCTTCTGCAACTAAAGTGACCGCATCTGTGATTTGCTTGAGGTCCCCTTCAGTCAGTGTAACCGCTTCATCATGCTGTGGTCATTGGGAGTGCTACTTCTTCTGTGGCCCCTTAGCAGGTTCACTTGTTCACTTTGTTCCTCGAGGGGATTCAGCACCTCCTGCCTCTTGACCTTTAGTACTGAGATCCTACTATGCATATTTCTACGTTGTTGCTTCCGCACCCTTCACCGTACTCTTATCAGGCTGCAAACCCTTCTGCGATGCAGCTTTGACGCCCTTCCCCATGCTTTTTCTCGGTGTTCCAGTGTCTTTAGTGATGACAGGCGGGGTAACCTTCGTGGTTCTTGTTCCTTCAATGCTCTTCACACCTCTTTTGAAGCCGAGCTTCCAGTGAGGAGGCCATTGTGCAATTAAACGGTCAATCTCTTCATCGACAACCATATAGGGGAGCGAAACCCATGTAGGATCCTTGCGACCTCGGATTTGAACGTTAGTCACCTAGAATGCAACAATGATTTTATACTTATCATATATGGCTTGTGACAGACGTAGCCGGGAGTTGATATCTGCTACGAGCCCACTCTGAAATAACACCTAGAAGACTTGATTGTTCTCAATGCACTGCGCATCCTTAGCATCCCACAAGTTTGTATACCAAGCTCCCTCACACATGTCTAGGGTGAACTCAGGGAGGACCGATTCCTCAGGTGTTTCCTAGGTAACCAACGCGATGTGAACTAGTAGCCAGGAATAAAAAAATGCTCGTCCCTACTCCTGGGATTTTCGGACATTGGCCAAAAACTTGTTGCACAATTACTGGGACCAATTGAAGTAGACCCCTTTCTCACACTGTCTTGCCAACTAAATTAAATATGTGGGGATAGAGGCCACCTGGAATTTTCACATCATCTTGCGTGCCAATAGCAGGGTACCCAACTGCGTACCAGGGTCGCTGATGGATTTTGTCATGAAGACTTGAGTTTTCCGCTCCACATGGTAGGTTTCGCACATGTGGTCAGCGATCGTCCCTTCATACTTCTTACCAGTGCATAGTAGAGGGTCCGACCCTTCCATGGGGAGACCAGTAATTTGATGAATGAGCACAACATTGATGGGGATTCGATCCTAGATCCATTAGCAACCATCATGGAGTAGGGAAAGAAACTGACGTACCAGACGGTTCGTGATGTTGTAGTGGTCAAAGTGTGGCATCCTTAGCAAGTTTAAGAGCCTAGACCCTGCCAATCCGTGTACCCAGCGCATGGGGAAAATATTTATCCCTTCGTCTTCCTATATTCTGTGAAGATATAATTCAGGTGCCAACTCAGGGAAGGCCTCCAGATTGGCCAAGTCATGATCATCAAATTTCACCTCATGGAGCCTTCCAAAAGGTTCGCCAATGACGGGGACCTCACCTAGGGTCAGCGGCATCTGTAGGTAGGTGCGCAGGCCATCGAGATTCTTCGATGTGCATGTCAAGGGCCTGCGGGGCTGAACAAAGGGTGGTATTCAATGGTTTGGTTCAGCTACCTAGGCCTCTTCCTGTGCAGACAGAGGTCACTTTACTGGGTTGGGCGAACATCCCTGGGGCACCATTTGTGGGGACTTTACATTTCGTGGGGAATTACGAGCCTTCACCCCAACCCATTTCTCTGGTTTCCCCGACCCCTACACTTTTTCTTTCCCCTTCTTCTTGGCTTGGCTCGGTGTAGATATAACTTCCTTGGCTTCTAGTTTGACTTCCACTACTTCCTCGGATTCTTGTTCCATCGAGGTCACTAGTACTGAGGCTTTAGCAGGATTAGTGGCCGTTATTCTGGCACGAAAAGTGAACTCCGAGTTGCTACTGTCAGAGGGTGCAGGATTCTCAGACATGAAAGGGATGCAATAGGCACATAAACTATTACATCACAAACTTGCCAAGGACAAACATACCATGTAAAAACTATTAAAGTGATACAAAACCCTTGTCTAATCTATCCTTCTTCTTTTATAGTCACGGGGATCGATAAACTATTGGGTGAACCTTACTTGGAACTTACCATCAAGTAAATGGTAAAAAATATTCAGAAATTGCCTCATTAAATGTCAGCCGCCCGCTTCTTTCAATGGTAACTTTTTCCTTTTACCTGATTTTACTATTCCAACAGCTAGTTTTCGCACCTCCTGTGTGCCCAACGCACCCCTGCACTCCCAACGTACCCCCTATGCTCCTAACGCACCTTTGCGCTTCTAGCACACCCTCTGCACTCTGAACATGCTCCTGCACCCCTCGCACACCCCTCTGGGCTTCCAAATCTGCAGCCGTGCCCTGTGCATATCATGGTCGTTACCTTCCCTGGTGGACGTACTCCACCCCATACAGCTACTCTGGCCATATAGTCATTTAATCCGATACGGTTTGAGCTGGCTGCCATTGACAAAGCCAGGTAACATATCGCTGCACAGGGCAGCTAATCGAACAGCTCTGCCATTTGTGACTTCCTTTACCGTATAGGGACCGAGCCAATGCTAACAAAACTTCCATGGGTGTTTCACAAAATGGCTATCATAAAACAAGACCAATTCTCCCTCTGCAAATGCCTTTTGTCGAATATGTCGATCATGCCATGCCTTATCCTGAGCCTTCAAAACCTGTTGGTAAAAATGAGTAATGAAAAAATCTTCTTCCAAAGCCACAAGCTGCACTAAATGATCCTCCATGATATCAAGCTTTGCCAAATTCATTAAGGTTGTGATGCGCAGGCTAGGAACAATATATTCTATGGGAATAATGGCCTCCTTGCCATAGACCAACCTAAACGATGTTTTCCTTGTCAACATATTATAGGTGGTTCGTTAGGCCCAAAGAACAAACGGGATGCGCACATCCCAGTTGCTGCGATCAACGTTACAGACCTCAGTCAGTGCTTGCTCCAAGGTTTTATTAAAATTTTTGACCGCTCTGTTTCCCTAGGGATGATACGGCATGCTTTTCGCATGATGGATCCGAAATTCTTCTGTTAAGGCCTGTATTGTTTCATTAATAGAATGCGTACCTCTATCGCCCATCAAGATTTTTGGACATCCAAATCTGGTCAGAATAAGCTCAAAGATGAAGTGCGTAGTAGTATCCGCAGTGCAATCCTTGACCGCTTGTGCTTCGGCCCACCTAGTTACATAATCAATGGTAGTTATAATGTAACACGCACTTGTCTTCTTTCCAGGTGGGTTGATAGGTCCTACAAAATCAATGGCCCATTTGTCAAATTATTGCAGGGCCATTTACGTTTGAAGGGGGATTTCATCTCTGCATGACGGCTTTCTTGTTCATTGGCATGTATCGCAAGCATTACAATAGTCGTGAGAGTCATTATGTAGGGTAGGCCATGATAGTCCAGGTCTCAAGATATTTTTCGTCGTTGCTTTCCTTGCGTAGTGACCTTTGGCTACCCCATCATGCGCTTCTGCCAAGAAAGCATGAAGTTCATGCTCCAAAACGCACCTTCGCAGAACTTCATCAGCTCCCATCTTATATAGATGACATGAGATGATGGTAAAATTTACAGCGTGGGTTACCAACTCTTTTTTATGTTGTACCAGATACTCTATAGGTGCCATGCCTGTAGTCAGGAATTGAGTGATGTCGGCGAAGTGCGCATCAACTAACTTAATAGAAAATATCTACGCATTAGGAAATCCTTCTTCCAGGTTGGTCAGTTCCTCGTTGCTCTCAATTTGGGACAAGTGACCCAACCCAGAATTCAAATTCCCCAGCTTGACAATGATCTCAAAGTCGTATTCCTGAAATAGCAGAAGCCATCGACAGATTCCCCCCCCCCAACCCATGCTTATTCACCAGGTACTTTAAAGTCGAATTATCTGTAAACATTTTGAATTTTCCTCCTAATAGATAGTCCCAGTACTTCTGTAATGCATAGACCATGGCCAATTCCTCTCGCTCCGTAGTGGAATAGTTGCGCTCTGCACCAGAGATTTTCCTACTAGCAAATGTAATCGGGTGATCAATGTATCTGTCTCCAGGCTGCATAAAGACCGCTCCCAGGGTGATTCTTGATACATCTACATGAACATGGAATACCTTCACCCAATAAGGAAAGATGAGAATAGGCGGAGAGACCATCTTCTCCTTGAGTAGCTCGAAGTTTTTCTGACACTCATCATCCAAAAAAAATGAAACATACTTCTTAAGAAATTTTTCCATAGGCGCTATAATCAACGTGTATCCTTGAATAAAATTCCTGTAGTAGCTTGTATTTCTGAGGATTGAATGCAGTTGTTTCTCAGATGTAGGTACTTCCAGATTTATGATAATTACGACTTTCGCAGGGTCAACCATCAACCCTTGTTGGCAAGCTATATGTCCAAGAAATATTCTGAAGGGTACGCAGAATATTCACTTCTTGATATTCAGGGAAATTTGGTGTTTTCTATAGGCATCCAACATCATGCATAGGTTCAAGACATGCTTCTTCACTAATCCGAAGACAATCCAATCATCAAAATAAACCTCAAAAAATTTGTGTATGAACTCTTTGAACACTGCGACTACTACTTGTGAAAAGATGGCAGGGGCATTCTTGAGTCCAAACTTCATGACCGTATACTGAAAGGATCCCCATTCAGTAGCAAACATAGTTTTATTGCAATCTTCAAGTGCGATTCTGTTATGATGGTAGCCCGAGAACTCGTTAGTAAATGAGTACACTTCCTGCCCTCTTACGCTATCAAGGATTTAATCTGAGAACAACGCGAGAAAGGGATCATGCACACATGCATCATTCAATTTGTGCAATTCCACACAAATTCATATCTCCCCCTTCATATTTTTCTCCTGAACCACCATCAGACTTACCTAGTATGACTGTTCGACTGGTTCGATGATACCTGCGGTGAGCATTTTATCGATTTCTTCCTTAACCTTTTGCTTATACTTAGGATTCAGTCGATAAGGGCATTGCTTCACAAGGCGTGCATCTAGTTTTAACATGATGCGCATGACCCCTAGGTCCTCTGTGATCCCCTTAAGCTTTGAAAACTTTTTAGGGAATAATTCATGATATTCTGTGAGCAGTTCTGCAAATTTGACTACTATATCATCATCCTAGTAATCCCCAATTTTAGCCAACTTAGGCAGCTCTTCCATGCTAATGTTGACTTCTCACAGCTTCAGAGACTTAGTAACATCGACAGTTTGTAGTGGAGATCCAGAAACTGCGTGCTCTCCCTCGATTCTAGGATAGAGACATTACGTGGATCTTCATCGCACTCTTCTATTGCTATATTGTGGCAGTTGAAAATATCCTGCATCTGCGCTTCCCATGTTGGTTTCCCAAGTGCTACGCAAGGGTGAAATTCCTTAAATACGAAGGTATCTATATCCTTCAGAGCTTCGTCAAGCGCCTCCGTTCCCCCTGCTAACCCAAATGTTCCTACAAATTCATCCTTTAATGTTTCCCAGTGGTGAGTGCGGTGATGTAGCTCCACATCTAGGTACCATGCGGTGGGAATTGGTCCTAAGGAATGAATAAACAAGTGAAACCATTATTCTATAGTCTGGTCACACCATTTCTCCATCCAAGTGAATAAATGCTCGCATGGGTCCCCTCGCCCGAGGAATGTCTTTACATGTAAGTGAACCGGAGGTTCAAATCACAGGATCATCATATCCCGACACTCTTCCCAGTCCTGGAATGCCTCATGCGTATCCCACCACCTCGCAGTTGTTGCATGCATGGCTAGATTAAGGGCCCATAACCTTCACTCTCTCAGAACCTCAGCTTCCAATGCTTGCAAAAAATCCTTAATACTACCGGAACCATCAAAGTAGGGCAATTATCTTACCTCGGAGGAGATGCATCGGAAGTCCTTGGTGATTCTAAGACACCATAGCCTAAATACATCATGTAGCTAATTCTTCCAATTTTCCATCTCTCCGTCGGAGTCAGAGAAACATTCACTATCTTTTTCCCAGCAGAGTACACCATCAGCCGTGGGATTGATCCAATCTTTGTCTCGTGCAGTTAACTTATAGATATGATCCACACTCTTCTTCATGCACCGGCTTTGTATACCGTTCTCCTTCCACAGGGTCTAATGGTACTATCACCCGCGTACCTTCAATTTCAAACACCATGCTTCTTTTCTTTAGATTGATGATACCTCCCATATCTATGGACCAGTCTAATCCTAAAAGTGCAGGATAAGGGTCTGCATCTTCTACAATCTGAATGACCTCAAAGTTAGCTTGGACCTTAACTCCTGTGATATCTACCATGATCTTTAACATCTCCCCAATGGTATGATCTTCTGATAATTGGCCGTGCACAGCTGGATAGTGGACTATTCCAACTTTGGTTCTCCCATTCACTACCAATTTTTCTTGGGCAGTATGTTCGCATCTGATCCTAGGTCCAAAATAACCTGATCCATCTCACAGTCACCAATTTGCGTTATTAGCCACATTTCCCTACCAGTGCATTTCTTATGCTTGTACATTTTGTGCACATCCTTAACTTCCAAGGGTGGATTAATTCTTTCTGCGCAACTATATATTAATGTTTGGAGGTTTTCACAGCCCATTGGTTGTGTAGGAGCTTCATACATGCCTGTAAAAATGGTTTGACTTTGTCATCTGCTTTGAGGTTTGTGGGGGCTTGAGAAGTATATGCCTCATCCTTAGCAAAGTCTTAGCGAGTTGCGACAAAGGTTTCCTTTTCCTTTTGTAGGTCCAAGCCTTCTTGTTTGATGGCTTCTTTCTAGATAAGAGGCTCAGCCACAACTTTTTCGTCATCTCCCCCAGTGGCCATGCTAATGCGTGTTATGAAATTAATGCTTGGTCCTTCATCTCAAGGTTTTGCCTTAACCCTCTATACATTCTACGTAGGTTTCTGCTTCCTTTCTTACATTTTTTCTACCAGAATGGGGTAGTCTTTAATCACATGGTTTAGTTGTCTATAGTATTTGCAGGATTGTCTTGCAGGGTTCGCACAGTCCCTCGTAAAATTCCCTACCTCTTCATAGTTATAGCAGATCAGTTGTCCTCTTCCCCTACCTGTGATTCCAGCTTGGCCCACTCCCCTGCCCCTAGCTAGGAAGCCACCTATGCCTGAGGGAGATCTTGGTGAAGAAGGGTCCAATTGTACCCTATATAGGTTTCCCCGATCTATCATTAGATCATAAGTTCGGCAATTCTGCTCATCATGTCCTATTGAATGGAAAAATCAGCACCATTGTTGATTTAGTTCTGGTACATACGCACCTAGATGGGGGCAATGGTTAGTATCATGCAGGCTCGATATGCGACAATCATCGCACCACAACGCTAGTCCACTTGCTCCCAGGCGCAACGAACTGGGTCCCCCCACCTGTAGGTAGTCAGCCAATAGTGGGCACTGATCCTTGGTATGGCCAGATACCCTACATTATATGCACCATACGTCTGGGATAGCTTCTTTCTCTCAGTCCTTTCACAGGTTTTGGATCTCCATGTACATCGCCTCCAGTTACCCTTGGATTTTTTGTACTCCCAACTAGGTATCATCTCTTGGCGCATCTTCTAACTTCATAGCAATCTCCAAAGATTTTTCTTGCGATTCAATGGCTTGCTTACCCATCGCAGGTGAGGTAGTAACATAGAAATAAACCATTCCTTGTGTTGTCTGTCATCATACATAAATTCCCCTTCCCTAATCACCTTCTTTAATCACTGGTCAACTTCCCATACAGACTCAGAGGGTCCTTGCTTGAAATCTTTTAGATCATTAATTATTTGAGAGTATGACTTAGGCTTCCGAAAATACTGTTTTAGAACATTCTTAACCTCTTGAGTGGTCACATTCGCATGTGAGCTACGTATCCCATATACCAGTCTAGGGCTCTTCCTTCAAAGGCATGGGACAATTGTTCCCTTTTCACAGCATCGCTAGCCACATTTTGCACAGTCCATACCGACTCTGCGACGAACTGGAACCGATCCATATCTTCGTCCCCTATGCCCTTGAAAGTAGTTAGCTTCATGTGAGAGGCCATCTCATCTTATGGTGGAGGTACGGGTGAGTTCTTACCTCTATGCTGGTTTGAAAGTGGTGTAATTGGAGGGCTATGCACAGCCGAATCCTTACTGGACTATAGACAGATCTATTTCCTTCTTGATTAGTTCTATAGTATTTACCACTTCGTGTTGTACCCTCACTCTGATTGAAGCTCATTCACTCAGTATGTCTGCACAAAATGCCCTTTTCGCACAACAATATTTTAATCAGTAATGGCAAGGTTTTCAGAAACTTAACCTGGAATGCCTTGAAGAACCTCCATTATGCCTCAGAATAGGACACGAATTGATCGACTGCGAACTTCGTCACAAATCCTCCCATACACTATCTACCTAGTGATCTATCGTTTGAGTGATGATGTTATCAGTCCTTTCTAACTGCTGGATCAACTCTGGAGTCCACTGCATGACCCGTTCGTCCTTCCAACACATATAGAAATATACGAGCCTTGTGAGCCACTCTTGAAGCTTAGTCACAAATGTCACAAAGAAAATTTCATAGACCTTTTTGAAAATGTAATTATTCTTCCACTTCTATGTTGTCAACTTTGCGCTGTGATTTTCTTTTACCGCAAATTCCTAAACCTATTTTTCAAACCACACTTAAATTTATTTCTTCTCAGGTCTCCCATGTTCTCTTGGCATTACCCGATCTCTATCTCAAAATGCTCTTGGTCCCGGCAATGGAACCATTTTTTTTCTTGAGAGGTCTTGACCTAGGTTCAAAGGTTAAGGTTTGCCAATAAACCACTATACTACTGGAACTTTCAGCAGTGTCCTGCATGCACAGGCCAAAGTCTCACCTGAACTAGTATGGGAGGGTGCTGGAACTAGGTTTATGCACCTTGAGAGAGAATAGGTAAGTCAAGAAGATCCACGTTCGCAATCTATTGGGTTCACAAAAGATAATTCTGTTCACAGGTTTGTTAACAGTATAATCCACAGTGTAACAGAGCTATTACCATGCACAAATCTAGTCAATACCTTCGCATCCACGTGTGCATTAGCAGTTACCAGCACACCATATCATAACATATCATTAATAATAGATTACAAATACACTTCATACCATAACATAGACATATTCATAGCTAAACAATTAACACAACTATATTTGTAACAGTAGCACATCAGATCAGATAATACAGAGACATTTTCACTATATTCACATATATTAGTATCAAAAAACCAGTATAATCCAAACAAAGCCCGTGCACACAGCCAACAGGGTCCACACACAACAGGACTGAGGATCTCTGTGCACATAGCCAGCAGGAGTCCTTACCTAAGTGACCCAACATAGATCTAACAATTCGCACTTAGCATCAAACTTAATTCTTGCCTACCTTAAGATTCAAAATCATCTATTTATATCAACTTAGCCTACGCTCCAAATGGTCCGAAAACCATGGTTTGCGGACTCTTGGTCTACCATTGACCCATTACAATGCATTCGAGGTTTTGAACCACCCCAAAACCCCTGTGCTAGACTAATTAAGACCAAAAATATACAAAATTGTACAAAATTCGCAGCTTTAGGGGACCCTGTTCCAACAGAAGGCTTAAATACATGTGTGCAAGGTTGAAGGTGTATGGGTGGTTTTAGCATGTTGGCAATATGATGCAGAGTGTTGTCCTTGATGGCAACCCACTGAATGAAGATGAAGACATGCGACTATTGACATGTGTTGTCTTTGATGGCAATTCACCTGATGAAGTTATTCTTGACCTGATAGGCTTGGTAAATGATGTAAATCTGATATGAAATGATGTTTGTTAGCAATATGATGCCGAGTGTTGGCCTTGATGATGACAAAATTTTCATCACAACAGTTTCGATGGAATACATCTTCATGATCTGCGAGAAACAGATGTAAATCATGTATCTATTAGCAAGGTGCTTAAGGTGATACAGTGAATTCAGTGTGCATGATAATCTATGGTAAAAGAGTATGTCTTAAGGAATACACGGACTATCTAGCGGAAGTCGCGCGTATGCACGTGGGAAACAACGTTCCAAGTCGCGTATGGGCAAAGCGCTCATAAAGTGTGGTGCAAACTGTGGTAACCATCATGGTATTGAAAAAGGGGCCCGTGGTATTGAAGGCTCATGGTATTGTTTTGGCTCATGGTATTGAAAAAGGGGCCCGTGGTATTGAAAAAGGATAAACCTATATAAGGAGAAGAAATTCATTGTGCAAATCATGAGTGTGGGAGAAAAATGTCTAAGCTTAAATGAATACTTCTCTCTGAAGTATATCTGTATGGAAAGGGTAAAGATTTGATGATAGATCTGAATCTATGGTGCACCTATGAAGAAATGATGAAGCGGAATATCTAGATCTGAAATGTATCTGTATTTGCTAGATCTGTTTATGGAGTGATTAGATCTGTGATGAGGCAAAAATCTGTCTGAAGTAAAGGGTTGAATCTGAACTGAATATCTGATCTAAAGAAGTATGCAACACTGAAATGGTTGAAGATATATAGGCTACTTTGCCGCAGAAGAAGCGCGTATATACGCGGCTTCGCTGAAGAAAAAGCGCGTATGCGCAATCAAATTTGGCCTAATAATAAGTACTGAAGTATACGCTTGTTGATGTGGACGGAAGCGCGTATATACGCGACATCAGTGAAGGGAAAGCGCGTATGCAAACTAGGGTTTGCTGAAGTATGGGGTAAGAAATGTCTGATCTGATCTGCTGTGTTTTAGCTATCTGTTGTTGATGCTTGACTGTGCTTAAATGTATGGAGAGAGTCCAGTTTGAAAATATGATGAAACGTGGCCTGCAAGTTGTGTTCTATTGAAGTTGTTGGATCCAGTGTGAAAATTGATGAAACGTGGTCCAAGGTGGTGCTGAGGGTTGTAGCCTTCAGTCAGGGGGTTGTAGATCCCTTCCAGGTGAGGCTGGTAAACGAGATCAGGGGGTTGTAGCTCCCTTCCAGGTGAGGCTGGTAAACGAGATCAGGGGGTCGTAGCTCCCTTCCAGGAGAGGCTGGTAAACGAGTCAGGGGGTTGGAGCTCCCTTCCAGGAGAGGCTGGTAAACGAGCGCAGGTGGGTGCCTGCGTGCTGGTCAAGTCCGCGCCAGCACATATGTTGTAAGATGTTTTCTCTATAATAAAATATTGAAGGCTGAGCAACTGCAGCGGTGGTTTTCTCCCGACTTGGGTTTCCACCTAAAAATCCTGATGTTCATGTGTGATGCTTTGTGTGATGGTTTATTCTGTTCTTACTGCACATGTTTACTGTTTATAGATCATCTAATGAATGAATGATGGAATGATATAAGTGAAGAACTAATGGCATAATTAGATCTCTGTGTATACGCGAGTTTTATGAAGGATATCCGCGTGTATACGCTACTTGGCTTCAGAAAAGTAGCGTATGGGTTTTAAGGAATGAAAAAGTAAAAATTTTTGAACATGCAGTAAATACTGATTCACCCCCCCCTCTCAGTATTTTTCCCAACAATTGGTATCAGAGCAGGTCCTTGTGCAGAAGCTTGATCGCTTAAAGGAGATTTGTCGCAATGGGAAGTCAAGAAGGAGTAATGTCTATAAATCCACCTCTATTCAATGGAAGAAATCTGATATTCTGGAAGGTACGTACAAAAGCATATCTGCAAAGTCTTGGTGCAGATGTATGGGCAATCGTGGAAGAAGGTTATCAATACCCAGCAAGTATTCCTACCGATGCAACAGAAAGGAAGAAGTATGAAATCAATGCCAAAGCAGTGAATGTCTTGTTAGGAAGCATGTCTGAATCTGAATTTGCTAAAGTAATGCAGCTACATTCAGCAAAAGAAATATGGGACAAAATCATTCTGAGCTATGAAGGAGATACAAAGGTAAAAAGTGCAAAACTCCAAACTCTTAGAATTGAATATGAAACTTTGAAGATGCATAGTGATGAAAGTGTTGCCAGTTTCTTTCTTCGTCTGGATGATATTGTAAATCGAATGAGAAATTTGGGTGAAACCATAACTAATACTACTCTGGTAGAAAAAGTCTTAAGATCCTTGAATTCAAGATTTGACTCTAAAGTTTCAGCTATTGAAGAAAGGCAAGATCTGCAAACTCTTACTATTGTTCAATTACATGGTATTTTGACTGCTTTTGAAATGAGACAAGGAGGTCCTTCTCAAATCAGAGAAGCTGCTTTTAAGGTGTCTGCAAAAGGAAAGGAAAAGGAAGTTGTCAAAGAAACCAGTTATATATCCGATGAAGAAGAAGCAAATTTCGTGAGAAAACTTCAACTAGGAACTGGAAGATTCAAAGGTAAGCTTCCCTTCAAATGTTTTGAGTGTGGAAAAGTTGGTCACTATGCTGCTAAATGTCCTTATAAAGAGAAACATGGTAAAGGAAAACAATTTGAAAAGAGGAAGAGTTATTATGCAAATGAAGATGATGATGAAGTGTCCAGTGAAGATGAAGAAGATTCTGACGAAGCTCTACAAGTGCTCATGGAAAAGAAGCAAAAGAAGAAGGTTACTCGAGGAAAGGAGATACCTTAGAAATCATGTATAGCGAAAATTGAAGAAGATGAATCTAATAGTGATTTGGGCCCTTGTAATCTTCTTTGTGCAAGCAATGGTGAAGAAAGTGAAAGTAAAGTTGTGGATCTAGAACAAGCTATCAAGATCAAAGTCGAAGAACAACAAAAAGAAATTGATAAGAAAGATTCTATCTACAAAGAGATGATCTCTCAAATGAAAGATCAAATAGAAATTCTGAATGGACAGGTGGACAAGTATCAAAGGTTTCATACCTATGCATCCAATCGAATTAAAGAACTAGAAGCAGAAATCAACGATCTAAATGCAGATCTCGAAAAATCAAGCAAGAAGAATGAAGGACTTGAAGCTGCAATCATCTTTCTACAAACAGATCTTGAAGCATCAAATAAGAAGAATGAAGAACCTATGTCATTTGAAAAGGAAGGCCTTGAAGCAGAAATCATCTCTCTCAAAGAAGATCTGGAAAAATCAAATAAGAAGAATGAAGAGCTAGAACAAACATGTGAAGAAAACGAAAATTGGTTGAAAGAAGAGATCCTAAATTTGAAGGATCAAGTAGAAGATGGAAGAAGGAAAGAAGAAAGCATGACAAAGCAATGTCAAGCCTTGGAGGTTGAGGTAAACATTCTCAAAGGTAAATTAGAAGAAAAGGTTAAACTTTTGAGGTTTCATGATAGTACTAATATTTTGGACAATATTCGGAGTAATCAAAGGTCTCCTGCTATCAAACTTGGTCTTGGTTTCCATGAAACTGTTAAAGGAGAATCTAGCTCACAAGGAAGTGCTAAAACTTCAGAGGATGACAATGCGAAACCTGAAGTGTTGAAAGAGACAAACGGTCAACCAACAATGATGAAATCTCAAAGGAAATCAATCAATGATGTTGAATGCTTTAAATGTCATAATCATGGGCATGTTGCAGCAAATTGCAGGAGCAGATCATTTCAGCCTCAAACAAACAGTTCCTACATAGAAAGGTACTCTGGTTTCTTCAAGGGATATTGTTTTTCATGTAACAAGTATGGACATAAAGAAGCTGATTGCAAAAGGAGGAAGATTAGAAATACTCATTATGATTCTTATGCTTATTTCTCTAGACACATGAGATGTTATTTCTGTAACAAGTATGGACATGTAGAAAAGGAATGTAGGTTGAACAGATATGAGAAATTGGATAACTTCCAGCACACAAATAGAAAGTTCAAACAAATTTGGAAAAAGATGGAGGACAGATCAGAAACGTAGGGAAGTTTGACCCTACTGCAGTCATCCGCTTCTGAAGCTTACTTCTCTGATTGACTGCAGGAATGATGTGGGATACATTATGAGATTTAGTAATGTATCGTCACAGGGGGAGCAATGTATGATGTCTCTCATGATTGTTTTGATTATTCTGGTTATATGTATTTCTGACAAAGCATCTGATATGAAGAAGACAGGTACAGGAAGTGCAAGTTCAGGGGGAGATGAAGGAATGTGAAAAATTTCTATGCTTCACTTTCCATACGCGGGTTCTATTAACAAAAGTCGCGTATACACGCTAGTTCCAGCGAACACAGTCGCGTATGCATTGATGATAAGAGAATTTATATGAGAGCTGAAGATCTGGAGCAAAGGTTCAGGGGAAGCATTCGTCTGACTATTAATAACTGTATTATTGACTAAATTTCAGCTTAGTTTCTCAGTTCTAAATAATGAGGAAACGATACATGGTGTCTTGTGTTGAAGATTGTGGATAAGTCCTATAATTCGGAGATAAGGGCAGCCCATGCAGACATTGTTGCTGATGACTTGCTGATGAACATTTTCAGGTTGCACAAGAAGGAGCACTGGTCCAGGGGGAGTAGCAGGTTGAATACTAATGATTGCATTGTTGGCAATATGACTGCTTATTCTTGGTTTTTGTGATACTCATGCTCAAATGATGATGACTTGGTACATAGTTTATTATGATGATATTTTGAGCCCTGGTTGCTGATAAATATCTTTTGTGCTCACAAATGGATGAGTTGGATGTCGTTTGATTCAGAAATAAGAATAGATCATGCAGAGTTTGTTACTATGGTTGAAATCTTTTGCCTACACATGTTACTTCATGTTAAATCTTGAAGATCTTGATGGTATTGGACCACATGGATGATTGCTTGACACATATTTGAAGATGTTGTTCTGGTATGAAAATCTCTCTTGGAAAGATTGTATTGATGTGACAAAGATTGTATTATGCTTATGCTACAACCGTTGGATGACGCTTGAAGACACAACTACACTGTTCTATCTATCTGTAATCCAGGGAAGCATTCAAATATCCCAGAAAGAAGTTGAACACTGTCTTTTTCTTACAGAGGATCAGATCTGGTTAAAATTTAGAAGATGGAATTGGATACGCGGGTTTCCTGAAACACAGTCGCGTATATACGCGAGTTCATTCACAGAAAATCGCGTATGTCTGATTGCTGACAAATTTCTGCTTGGAGTCAGCTCTCTTCAGCACAGCTGCAGTGCTGTTTGGTATCTCTGATACTGTTTGGTATCTCTGATGGTGTTCCAGTTTTCATAATTATATTTCTAATGTTTTGATAAAGATGCCTTGATGATTTGTTGGTGAAAGTGTTCAAGATGCACAAACTAAGGGGGAGCCTTAGTCATATGAAAAAGTTACTTGGATGCACAGTTTTAGGGGTAGCATTAGCTTTGCTGAGTATAATGCATTGTTGGCACTATAATGGTTCTGAAATATGTTCTCTTTCTTGAGACTTTCTGGTGTTGGTTATGAAAAGTCATATATGTATCTTGATGAAAAGGTCATGTTGAGACCCATGATGTAATATTGTAATTTTCAGTCATGTAAGGACTTGTCAAAATTTGTAAACCCACTTGGTTGGGTACTTGAGTCTTATATGTAAATCCACTTTTTTGGATATTTGATGTAAGTATGAGTCTTTGGTGATAGGACATTCATAGAGTCATGTACTTCATTGAAAAACATGTTTGAAGATTCAGCATGAACTCAGGGGGAGCTTGGCCACTTCAGTATATATCAGATCTGTAGAACGCTTCTTCCACATGCAGAGAAAAGGGGGAGAGTATGTTGGTTTTGATCCACCCTTTGCCCTTGATGTCAAAGGGGGAGAGTGACATGGTGTTTGAATGAAGAAAAAGAATGGTGTCAAAAATGGGGAATGTGACATGGTGTCATTGTATTCTTAATGTACCTATCTGTTGTGGTAATCAAACACCATCGTGGTTGCCATCAAGTCCAAAGGGGGAGATTTTTGGCAATATGATGCAGAGTGTTGTCCTTGATGGCAACCCACTGAATGAAGATGAAGACATGCGACTGTTGACATGTGTTGTCTTTGATGGCAATTCACCTGATGAAGTTATTCTTGACCTGATAGGCTTGGTAAATGATGTAAATCTGATATGAAATGATGTTTGTTAGCAATATGATGCTGAGTGTTGGCCTTGAATGACAACTTACTTGATGAAGTTGTGCTTGATGGAATACGTCTTGATGATCTTGTTAAATGATGTAAATCTGATGTATCTACAGTGTGTACAGAAGGTAATGAAGAAAGGAATTCAGCATGTGCTAGATCTATGGTAAAAAGAGTATGTCTTAAGGAATACGCGGATCTGTCTAGCGGAAGTCACGTATGCACGCGGGAAACAACGTTCCAAGTCGCGTATGGGCAAAAGCGCTCATAAAGTGCAAAACCAGGGGTAACCATCATGGTATTGAAAAAGGGGCCCGTGGTATTGAAGGCTCATGGTATTGTTTTGGCTCATGGTATTGAAAAAGGATAAACCTATATAAGGAGAAGAAATTCATTGTGAAAATCATGAGTGTGGGAGCAAAATGTCTGAGCTTGAATGAATACTTCTCTCTGAAGTATATTTGTATGGAAAGGGTAAAGGTTTGATGATAGATCTGAATCTATGGTGCACCTATGAAGAAATGATGAAGAGGAATATCTAGATCTGAAATGTATCTGTATTTGCTAGATCTGTTTATGGAGTGATTAGATCTGTGATGAGGAAAACATCTGTCTGAAGTAAAGGGTTGAATCTGAACTGAATATATGATCTAAAGAAGTATGCAGTGCTGAAATGGTTGAAGATATATACGCTACTTTGCCGCAGAAGAAGCGCGTATATACGCGACATCAGTGAAGGGAAAGCGCGTATGCAAACTAGGGTTTGCTGAAGTATGGGGTAAGAAATGTCTGATCTGATCTGCTATGTTTTATCTATCTGTTGTTGATGCTTGACTGTGCTTAAATGTATGGAGAGGGTCCAGTTTGAAAATATGATGAAACGTGGCCTGCAAGTTGTGTTCTATTGAAGTTTTTGGATCCAGTGTGAAAATTGATGAAACGTGGTCCAAGGTGGTGCTGAGGGTTGTAGCCTTCAGTCAGGGGGTTGTAGCTCCCTTCTAGGTGAGGCTGGTAAACGAGATCGGGGGTTGTAGCTCCCTTCCAGGTGAGGCTGGTAAACGAGATCGGGGGGTCGTAGCTCCCTTCCAGGTGAGGCTGGTAAACGAGTCAGGGGGTTGGAGCTCCCTTCCAGGAGAGGCTGGTAAACGAGCGCAGGTGGGTGCCTGCGTGCTGGTAGGAGTCTGCGCCAGCACATATGTTGTAATATGTTTTCTCTATAATAAAATATTGAAGGCCGAGCAACTGCAGCGGTGGTTTTCTCCCGAATTGGGTTTCCACCTAAAAATCCTGGTGTTCATGTGTGATGTTTTGTGTGATGGTTTATTCTGTTGTTACTGCACATGTTTACTGATAACTTAACATCAGATGAATGAATATTGCAAAGAACTAAGCTAATAAATATCTGCATATTTAGATCTCTGCTAATACGCGAGTTGTATGAAGGATATCCGCGTGTATACGCGGTAGGTGCAGTTTACTGAAGGAAAGTAGCGTATGGGTATTAAGGAATGAAAAAAGCAAATTTTGAAGATGCAAGAATACCCATTCACCAAACTCGCATTTTTTCCCAACATAGCAGGCCTAAAGGATGTGGATGGTTGTTTCTAGACTTAAGGAGGGGCCCACTGGTTCTGCTTCAAGTGCTGCTACGAGTTTCTTGTAGTGTTACAGGGCAGTCCTGAATTGCTACAGAAAACAGTTTGAGGGAAATCTGAGGCCAAAAATGGGTGTGAAAAGGGTAGGGAAGGTGGAGTGAAGGTGGTTTTATATGATTGGAAGGTGGCCCACCCCTTGGACAAGCTCAAAACCTCTTGGGAGGCATTTCTCACACACCTATAGTTTACTCACGGTGTAGGGATGAAAAATAGGAATACAGGGGTGGTGGTGATTTTGATGATGTAATATTCCTAATTAGCCCAAGCTAATAGGAATATTCACTTTCATTTTCATTTTGTCAATTGTTGAATAAAATGTAAGGAGGACATGAAAAACTCCTTAAATCAAAGAATAAATACATGCCTAATGTTAAAAGGGATAAATCTGGGCCTTTGTAATAAAATCCACTTGTGTGTGAAACAAGATTGAGACATTTGATTGGGTCAATAGGACCAAATCTCAGTTCTGTCCAGATTCATTGAACCTCCTAGAAAAACTGCGCAGTTCTAGAAGGAGGACATCACTGTGAAAAGGGGCAATTCATTTGAGGTGGTTTAGGGTTTGTGCACACATTCAAGTTATAAAAAGGAGGAGAGGGCTCATGTAAAGGTTGTTGAAGGATTTTCGAAATAGAGGTTGCTTGAGCAACTCTAGCTCTCTTGGTTGTTTAGCATAAGGGAAGAGGATTTCCTGTTTAGGAATCCTCCCTCCTTCCTTGAGTAGCTCTTGGAGGAGATTGTACTGAAATGAGCCACTATCAGGTTGAAGACCAAGCTCCATCTCCATTAACAACGCTGATCCTGTTGAGGGTTTTGCAGCTGCTTGAGTTGTAGCAAGTGGTATCCTAGATCTACAGAGATCTAGTGTTTTTGGAGGAGTTCTCTCTCAAGGAGGGTGTCTTGTGACCACCCAGAAGAGGATATCTCTCCCATTTTGTATTCAGATCTATATTTTATAGCATTTGCTTCATTTCTCTAGAGCTACTATGGATTCCCTCTCATGAACTGCATTTTCTGCATTGGGGTTTAATGTAAATTTGATTTCTATGCAATAGAAGATCTCCAGTGATTGAGGCTTGCCTCTCACTTTGTAAATCTTTGAAGTAGCTACTGTTCTAAGCTATTTTAGATATGATCTCTGTTATAATAAAGTTATCTTCAGAAATTCTGAGTATTCTGCAGTCCTGTAGCTTATAAGTCAGATCTACACTTATTCATGCATTATTTTGATGAAATCCCAAGGGGATCTTGTGGAGAAGGCTGAGTAGTTTCCAGATCTGGTATGGATTTGATGTTTCAGCCATAGATATGTCATAGATATGAGTTTTCACTTACAACGGATGAATCTTCAGAAAAATAACGCTGTAATAGTCTCCAATATTTTTCTATGCATTGCAGCAACTCATTTTGGGGGTTTTCCTTCATAGAAATGTCTGTTTTTCCTTGCATAAGCCATATGAATCTCATTCTAAACCTGAATACTGAAATTTATGCATAAACTCAGCCAAGCCCTTCGGAAATTATGCTATTTGTTGTGGATCATCTGCATATCCTTTTTCTTTAATTTTATTTTGAAAGTCAAAAATACAAAAAATCTGAAATTCTGAAAAAGCATATGTTATGGTATAATGTTTTTATACTATAACACAGAAAAAGAAAAAAGAAATGTTTTTCCAAAAAGTGTATCATTAAGTTTTATTTGGATGTATGTTATAAGTCTCGTGTTTAAGCCGCGAGCAAGTTTCCAAGCAGAAACAACACGCCTTGAAGATTAAAATCTGAAGATGAATTGCGGAGGTGCGAAAATCTCGAGAGTTAATGAATCATGAACCCCCGCAGTTGACCCGTTTGACCACGGGTAAATGATGATCAACGGTGTGGATGTATTGCGGGGAGGTCCATCCGAAGTCTTTCGCCGTACTCCAAGAACCCCTGCGATGACGTCATGAGGTGACATGGAAGACAACTGTAATTCATAACAACAAATTTTACAAGTCATCCCAGGCATTTAATTTGAGGTGATGCAGACCCTTAAGCACAGATTGTTCAGCTCAGCACATAATTGAAGATGGTAGAAAGAGATCGTAAGCAGGCTCAATCAGAGTTGGAAATGGATACCAAGATTATGCGAGAATGGGAAGATAAAGCGAATGAAAACAAGCAGAAATTACAAAAGGTTGAGGATGAAATTAAAGATCTCAAGGAGAAGTTAAAGGGTAATATCTCACTTATAAAAGCTAAAGATATCATTTGGGGTGAGATTATTTCAGAGATGAAGTCAAATTGGAATTCCCTGAATATAGTTGCTCAAGAGAAAAGCCTCATCTCAGAACATGAAGAGGAGATATTATCTAAAAAGCAGATGGCCATTAAAAGAGAAAATTGGTATAAGAAGTTTATAAATTTTATCAATTCCAAATCAGACGAAGAATTAGAAGATATTGGAATACAAGACAGATATTTTTATGCTGAGGAAATTAATAAGATGATAATTAAGAATGATCTTCGGAAGGTTGCAGAAAAGTTTACTTCTGGGAATCAAGGAGACAGAAAAAAGTTTGATATATCATTTGAAAAATTGACCGACCAGGTTTACCTTCGTTTTAATTCCTAGAAAGGAAATATCATGTCATGGAAAATTTTAAGGAAGAATGTTTAACAGTTAACATTTGCAAAAAGTAAGGCAGATAATAGGCACGAAAAGACACAGATCTTGAAAGGTGAAACTGTGTTTAAATTTTTGCATAGGAATTTCAATTTGCTATGGATGGTGAAGACTCTCTTTACAGGAAAACCTTCATACAGTCAAGTTGTGGCATTCAGGATAGAATATCAAAGTTTCAAAAATTCCTCGACAACTCGAAATGAGCTATGAAAGAAGTGCAAGACATTTTCAATGGACTCAACAAAAGAGATCCCAACGGCTCAATCAAAAGTAGCCGTTGATTCAGCAATCACTTCAGGACCAGCTGTTCTCATAGACTAGAAGTTTTCAAATTCTCATTATGTTATTTCTCAAAATTATGTAAATGTAATAGGACTTTTTCGAGGCATGTGCCTCCATAACAGTTAGTAGTTTAAGCAGTTAGAGTTAGTTAGAGTAGTTAGAACCAGTTTCATTACTGGAAACTGTCTTGTGATACTGTATTTAAAGACAATTTCAAGAAAGATGGAGGTTCCGAGTTTTGGGAGCCTGAAAGAAAAAATTTGTACTAGAAAATTGCAAATCAATGAAAGAAGTATGCAAGTTTCCATCATTCTGTTTATACTGAAATTTTTTCCAGTTTACATAATGTTTTCATGTCTGTGAATGAAATAGAGTAATTTGAGTAGCATGTCTCTTTATGCATGTGCATTTAAGAGTTGAACAAACCTTAATATGCGCTCCTTTATTTTAAGTTTATCTTTACATAATTCTTCTGGGTTTTAAAATGGTAGATTCTGCTCTAAACATCATGTCAATCTAAGATCCTCTTCTCATTTTCTTCCATTCATTCATTTCAGCATAAGTGGGATATGGCATTGCAGAAACATGTATTGGTTTGATATTTGATGGTTACAAGATATATGTTTATGGGTTTTTAATACAGAGACAGAATATAATCATTTGTGACAGAATTAGATAATGTCTTAAGCACATATTTTTTTTCATAGCAAAATAATTGCTTCTTAAGGTACAACATTAATTGGCGTCGTTGCCGGGGAACAAAGATTCAAAGATTTTCCCTGGGTTTTGTTTGATATTTCCTCTTGTTGTTCAGAGAGGAGGAAACAATAAGCTTTGTTTGTTTTAAAATAGCTCTGGCTCCAAAGAAACCTCACACGAGGTCAGATACCTCTCAGCAAAAAGTTCCTGTTTTGTCTGATCCTGAGAAGCTTGTTTCAAAGAGGGGCCAGAAATAAAAAATATTCGATACACCAGAAGCTACACTGCTTGCACCAGGCAACAGCTCATGCACTCCCTCATCCAAGAATATTTCTAGGAAACTCACTTTCCCGGAAAAATAATCCTCATCATCACCCATTCGTTTTCAAGAACCTACATTAGAAGAGCAATCTTTGGAGTTTGTGTCTTTCCCTTTTACAGAAACTCAACCTCATATAGTTGCCAGCTCTTCTGCAATCGTTCATACACCAACTCCTATATCAATTGTGCCACCTCATTCACCCCCATCTACAACTGGTATTCATTTCACCCCCGCTCAAGGAGCAGTTAACCCGGGCGTAAACATGGAAGCCCCTGTAGCCCCTGCTTTCTTGATGAATAGATATGCACCATTAAATCTACCTCAACCACTGCATGATATGCCTTAGGAGTATCTCAAGTTTCTCCCTAGATTTACTGGTGAATATGAAATAACTGCAGAACAACACTTGCCCCTGTTTTGCACATTTGCTGAGAATTTAAATGTTGAACATTTGGACGTTGTAATGAGACTTTTTGTTCAGTCTCTAAGTGGAGAGGCAAGGAAATGGTTTAAAGGATTTCCCAATGGTACCATAAATGATGAGGATGCCCTAGAAATGTGTTTCATTGAGAGATGGGGTGAAAAAATGGACCATGGCTATTATTTGACAAAATTCAATGCAATAAAGAAGAAATCTGATGAAAACATGAAAAATTTTGTGAAGAGATTTAATAAATTGTATAATAGTTTTCCTGTTGAAATGAAACCCCCTCCTATTGGAGCAAGGGTCATTTTTGCTGGTGCATTTGAACCAAAGTTCAGTTTCACATTGAGAGAAAGAAGGTCTCCTACTTTGGAGCAGATTCAAACTAATGCTTTGGAGATTGAGGCTAATATGTCTACTGCTGGTAAAGTTCAAGATAAAGGAAAAGCTAAAGAAGAAGCCTCAGCTCATGACCAGAGAATTGAAGATATGACTAAGGTCATAAAAAATTTGTCTAATAAGTTGGTGAAGTTGGAAATAGACAATAATAAGCCTGCAAGACAGAATAGAGGGGTGTTTAATCCCCAGTTTAAAAAATAGCCCCTGCAGATTATACAAAGACAGAGAAAATATCAAGATCAGGTGCAAGCACCTTTGTATATAGAGGTAGCTCCATCCCGTTCAGCAAATAATGATGATGAAAAAGAAGATGACGCTCGAATTTCTGCTGTCTACATGGAAGATGATGAAACAGAAGAAGAAACAGAGGAAGAAGGAATGGAAGAAAATGAAGAAACTGACCTTTCATTCGATCAAGAAGAGATGAATGACTATTGCAGACAGTTCACAGACTTCATGCAATCAGAATTACATAAAAAATACGATTTGAGGTCAAAAAAGAGGTTAAGAACTCAAGATGATGAGGAAAAGGAACCAGAAATAGTACCTGCTCCGATGGCGACTCCATTACCGAAAAATCAGATTAAGAAATCAGATAAGGGGAAACAACCCATGAATGAAGAAAAACAACAGGTAGGGGCTTCTTAAACAAATATTAAGGACCCTAATATTTTGGAGAAAGTTGTTACTGTTTCGAATCAAGGTCTAAATTCCAATAAAAATCAAGAAGAACCTTAAAAGTTGACAAAACAAAATCAAACTTTCAGTTTGTCGAAAGAGTTGGAGAAAGTAAAAATCCAAGTACCTCTTCTTGATTTAATGAAAACACCTGGTTATAAGAAGGAGATTGCTGAATTTATCAATTTATCTCAGTCTGATGAAGTGGGTGATATAGTAAATCTACAAGAAGAAAAACTAGTGGTTACATTTGGGCCTCATGTTGAAGAGGTAGATTCATCTGTCCCTCCTTTTTATATATCACTTCTGTTACATGATTTTGTTTTGCATAATTGTATTCTAGATTCTGGCGCATCCCACAATTTGATGCCATTATGTGTGATGAAAGAGTTGAATTTGAAAATCACTAAGCCATACCGAGATCTTTATTCTTTTGATTAAAAAAGGGTGAAGTGTGTGGGTCTTATTAAGGATATGGTTGTTTCATTGACTCAAATCCCAGCCAAGAGCATTATGATGGATGTGGTAGTGGCAGAAATTCCAGCCAGATTTGGTATGTTATTATCTAGATCTTGGGGGGCAAAGCTTGGAGGAGTTTTGAAGCTAGATTTTACATATGCTATCATTCATGTTTTTAATGGGGAAGAAAGGAGGTTGTACCGAGAAAATTGATTTCAAAAAACTGCCACCAAGAAAGATGTAGGTAATTCACCTATTTATGGCCAAGAGAAGGATGACCTTTCTTGTTTCATGCTGCATGAAGATGCAGAATTTGCTGAAGAGTCACAAGGGCAGCTCCCTTCAGACATTGTACATAAGGAGCTGCATTCAGACAGACTTTGGAAGTGTTATTTTGATGGAGCGTTTTCTAAAGAAGGCACTGGAGCTGGTTTCATTTTTGTATCTCCGGAAGGTAATCTTGTACCTTTTTCTTTCAAATTGGAGTTTGGGTCCACTAACAATGTAGCGGAATATGAAGCATTAATCATTAGTCTGTAGACTGCTAAGCAAATGGGAATTCAGTCTATGACCGTGTTTGGGGATTCTGAATTAATTATAAGACAGATTAAGAATTTGTGTCAAACTAAACATCCCAGGTTAAGAGCATATTGGAATGAGGTCTGGGATCTAATTAAAAATTACTTTGAAGCTTTCAACCTGCAGTTTGTTCCAAGGGAAGAGAATAGAATGGTTGATTCTTTAGCAGTTGCAGCTACTACATTCAAACCTCCAATCAATCCAAGACTAAGATATGAAATTGAAATGAGACATAGACCTTCGATCCCAGACAATATCCAACACTGGCAGGTTTTTGAGGATGATGAACAGATTAAGAAATTTTTGTTGATGATTGAAGATTTTGAAGATCATCAGATTGATTTAGAAACTAATGAAGATGACTTGGCTGATATGTCTAGCACTTTGAAAAAGAAGATTGGTGATCAGGAGATTATTCAGTTGAAAGACAATGTTTTGCCAAGAGGCTTGGTGCCTCTCGAAAGACTGTTTGATGCAAATGATGTGGCAGTGAATCAGAAGAAAGCACATCAAGATGAGAATTTGGAAGATTGCAATTTAGGAACTCAACAGGAGCCTAAAATGATCAAATTATTCAAAGGAGTCCCGAAGGAATATAAAGAAAGGTACATAGATCTGTTCAAACAATTCAAAGATGTATTTGCTTGGTCTTATAATGATTTGAAGACGTATGATAAGAGTATCATACAGCATAAAATCCCACTGAAGGATGGAGTCAAGCCGCATAAACAGAAGCTCAGACAAATCAATCCATTATTGTTGGTTCCGATTGAAAATGAAGAAAAGAAATTGCTGTAGGCCAAAATAATTGTTCCTCTCAGATATTCAGATTGGGTTTCCAATCTTGTACCAGTCCGAAAGAAAAATGGAGAGATAAGGTTGTGCGTATATTTCAGGAACTTGAACAGGGCTTCATTGAAAGATAATTATCCTTTGCCGAAAATGGATTTTGTCTTACAAAAAGTCACTGGGGCTGACAGATTATCTATGGTGGACGGTTTTTTAGGGTATAATCAGGTTGCTGTGGAGAAGGGAGATCAAAAGAAGACTGCTTTCACTACACCCTGGGGGACATTCATGTATGCCAGGATGCCGATTGGCCTGATGAATGCGGGGGCCACATTCCAAAGAGCGATGGATATTGCATTTGTGGGTGATGAGTTTGTGGTTGTTTATCTTGATGATGTTACAATTTTTTCAAATTCTGATGAGGAGCATCTACAACATTTGCAGAAAGCCTTCCTGAAGTGTAGAAAGTATGGATTATCACTGAATCCTAAAAAATCTATGTTTTCTCTAGAGGAGGGTAAACTGCTGGGTCATATTGTTTCCAAACAAGGTGTGAAGATTGATCCAGCAAGGGTCGAAGCAATACAGTCAATTCCACTTCCCCGAAGTAAGAAAGATATTCAGATATTTCTTGGAAAAATTAATTTTCTAAGGATATTTGTTCCCAATTACACAGAGATCGTCAAGAAGATAACAGACATGTTGAAAAAGGATGCTGAGCTAAAGTGGGACAAAGAAGTGAGGGAATCTTTCCAAAGGATTAAAGAAGCTCCGAAGGAAGCACCTGTTCTAATTAGTCTAGATTATTTGAAGCCATTCGAAATTTTCTCATTTGCGTCTTCCTCAACAATTGCTGCTGTGTTATTACAGAGAAATGAAGAAAAGTGTGAACAACCTGTAGCGTATTTCAGTAAGGTGCTTCGAGATGCAGAATTAAAATATAATATATTGGAGAAACAAGTATATGCTCTGGTGAAAGCATTGAAAGCATTTCGAACCTATATTCTTCATTCTCAAATTTTAGCATATGTTCCTAACTACTGTAAAGGACGTTTTAGTACAGAGCGATGTAGAAGGTAAAAGGGGCAAGTGGATTGCTAAAATCCAAGAATACGACCTAGATGTTAAACCAACGAAATTTATCAAAGGATTGGGATTAGCCAAATTATTAACAGAATCAAATTTTCAAGCACTGGGAATTAATTTATTGGCACTTGTAGAGGGAGTCAATGAAGAAACAGGTGATGTTTAGTCGAAGTTAGCAAATAAGTATAAATTTCTGTGCTTAGATTGGTACAAAGATATTGTTCATTATTTATGCTTTCTTTCTTGTCTTCCTTCAATAAATAGAGCTAAATATAGAGCTTTAAAAATCAAGGCTCAACCTTATGTTATCATTGAAGCAAAGTTGTATTGGAAAGATCCTGCTGGTGTGTTATTATTATGTCTGACAGAGGAGGAAATTTCAGAAGTAATTAAGGAATAACATGAGTGATTGTGGGGGGGTCACTACAGTTGGAAGGTAACTGCTCATAAAATTCTCAAATCAGGTTTTTATTGGCCCTCTGTATCTGCTAATGTATATAAAATAGTCAGAAGTTGTAAAAAATGCCAGGTGTTTGTAGAAAAGAAAATGTTAGCCCCTTTACCTCTTGTTCCTGTTTTTATTGAAGAACCTTTCAGACAATGGGGATTTGATTTTATTGGAGAAATCAATCCACCATCTAGTGGGAAATTTAATTGGATCCTTACTGCTACAGATTATTTTACAAAGTGGGTGGAGGCAATCCCTACCAGGAAGGCAAATGATTTGGTTGTTATGAAGTTTCTAGAAGAAAATATCTTTAGCAGGTTCAGATGTCCAGTAAAGATTGTGACAGATAATGCCCAAGTTTTCAGCTCACTCAGGTTTATTAATTTCTGCCAGACTTACAATGTGGTATTGTCTCATTCTACAGCCTATCATCCACAAGGGAGTGTATTGGCAGAATCTTCTAACAAAACATTGGTAAGAATTCCGAAGAAGAAAATAAATGAAAACCAAAAGAACTGGGATTCAAAGCTAGTTTTTGCACTATGGGCAACAAGGATGACCACTAGAAGATCCACTGGTAAGTCACCTTATGAGCTAGTATATGGGACTCATGCATTGTTTCCCACCCAGTTGGTGAAGCCTGTGATCTCTTTTCTTCAAGATGCTCAAGAGGAACCTAATGCCATGATTAGAAGAATGAATAATGTAATGGAGCTAAGTGAAAACAGAGATAAAGTTTAGGAGAATTTGCTTGCTTATCAGCAGAAAATGAAGACCATATTTGACAGGAAAGCAAAGGAGATCATGTTTCAGAAGGGAGACCTGGTATTGAGGTGGGATACCCGAAGAGAAGACAAAGGGAAACACGACAAATTTGATCCCTTGTGGTATGGTCCGTTCAAAATCAATGAAGTCATGATGAATAACACTTTCACGCTGGAAAATCTTGAAGGAGAAGTACTAGATATGCCTGTGAATGGGCAATATCTAAAGCATTATTTCCGACACTAAGGGATTGTTTCTCCATCACTGTATATATCCGGTGTGATCACTGTACATTTTCCATTAAGCAATTTTTGACTCCATGCCCGAAGTGAAGGCACTAATCTGCAGGTTCTTAGTGTTTCATGGAAAAAACACTATCCCCGGGTGGAGCCAGATGTTGTGGATCATCTGCATATCCTTTTTCTTTAATTTTATTTTGAAAGTCAAAAATACAAAAAATCTGAAATTCTGAAAAAGCATATGTTATGGTATAATGTTTTTATACTATAACACAGAAAAAGAAAAAAGAAATGTTTTTCCAAAAAGTGTATCATTAAGTTTTATTTGGATGTATGTTATAAGTCTCGTGTTTAAGTCGCGAGCAAGTTTCCAAGCAAAAACAACACACCTTGAAGATTAAACTATGGAGATGAATTGCGGAGGTGCGAAAAGCTCGAGAGTTAATGAATCATGAACCCACGCAGTTGACCCGTTTGACCGCAAGTAAATGATGATCGACGGTGTGGATGTATTGCGGGGGGGTCTGTCCGAAGTCTGTCGCTGTACTCCAAGAACCCCCGCGATGACGTCATGAGGTGACATGGAAGATAGCGGTAATTCATAACAACAGATTTTACATGTCATCCCAGGCATTGAATTCGAGGTGATGCAGACCCTCAACCACAGATTGTTAAGCTCAGCACAGAATTGAAGATGGCAGAACGAGATCGTAAGTAGGCTCAATCAGAGTTGGAAATGGCTACCAAGATCATGCGAGCATGGGAAGATAAAGCGAATGAAAACAAGAAGAAATTACAAAAGGCTGAGGATGAAATTAAAGATCTCTAGGAGAAGTTAAAGGGTAATATATCACTTATAAAAGCCAAAGATATCATTTGGGGTGAGACTATTTAAGAGATGAAGTCAAATTGGAATTCCCTGAATATAGTTGCTCAAGAGAAAAGTCTCATCTCAGAACATGAAGAGGAGATATTATCTGAAAAGCAGAAGGCCATTAAAAGAAAAAATTGGGCTAAGAAGTTTATAAATTTTATCAATTCCAAATCAAACGAAGAATTAGAAGATAATGGAATACAAGACAGATATTTTTATGCTAAGGAAATTAATAAGATGATAATTAAGAATGATCTTCGGAAGGTTGCAGAGAAAAGATTACTGGGAATCAAGGAGACAGTAAAGAAGTTTGATATATCATTTGACAAATTGACTAGAACAGGTTTACCTTGATGCTAGACTGAGAAAGGAAATATCATGTCATGGAAATTTTATGAAGAACAGTTAACATTTGCAAAAAGTAAGGCAGATAATAAGCACGAAAAGACACAGATCTTGAAAGGTGAAACTGTGTTTAACTTTTTGCATAGGCATTTCAATTTGCTATGGATGGTGAATACTCTATTTACAGGAAAACCTTCATACAGTCAAGTTGTGGCGTTCAGGATAGAATATCAAAGTTTCAAAAATTCCTCGACAACTCGAAATGAGCTATGGAAGAAGTGCAAGACATTTTCAATGGACTCAACAAAAGAGATCCTAGTGGCTCAATCAAAAGTAGCCGTTGATTCAGCAACCGCTTCAGGACCAGCTGTTCTCATAGACTAGAAGTTTTCAAATTCTCATTATGTTATTTCTCAAAATTATGTAAATGTAATAGGACTTTTTTGAGGCATGTGCCTCCATAACAGTTAGTAGTTTAAGCAGTTATAGTTAGTTAGATCAGTTAGAATCAGTTTCATTACTGGAAACTGTCTTTTGATACTGTATTTAAAGACAATTTCAAGAAAGATGGAGGTTCCGAGTTTTGGGAGCCTGAAAGAAAAATTTTGTACTAGAAAATTGCAAATCAATGAAAGAAGTATGCAAGTTTCCATCATTCTGTTTATACTGAAAGTTTTTCCAGTTTACATAATGTTTTCATGTCTGTGAATGAAATAGAGTAATTTGAGCAATAGGTCTCTTTATGCATGTGCATTTAAGAGTTAAACAAACCTTAATATGCGCTCCTCTATTTTAACTTTATCTTTACATAATTCTTCTGGGTTTTGAAATGATAGATTCTGCTCTAAATAGCATGTCAGTTTAAGATCCTCTTCTCGTTTTCTTCCATTCATTCATTTCAGCATAAGTGGGATATGGCATTGCAAAAACATGTATTGGTTTGATATTTGATGGTTACAAGATAGATGTTTATGGGTTTTTAATACAGAGACAGAATATAATCATTTGTGACAGAATTAGATAATGTCTTAAGCACAGATTCTTTTTCACAGCAAAAGAATTGTTTCTTAAGGTACAACACTATCCATGCTTCAACACTTTTTTGCATAATTTAGGTCATGGGAAATCAGGGTTTTTCTTGACTAGTCGGGAAGGAGGAACTGTTTAACATAGAAAAATTATTTTTTTAAGCTGAAATTTTTCATGTGAATCCCTCTTAACCTAATATAACATATTCTATAACATTTACCCTTCATTGTATGCATATTTTTGTATACACCTATTTTAGTGTATAAAATGTTTCTTTTCCCCATCTTTCTGATGTTAAAAGCTGAGTAAAGAGTGATGTTATTATTTATATTGATTTATGAGCGTTATCAAACACATTTTATGGTAGCTGAAGCCATCATACTTGAAAAATTCGTTTTCCAGGCATGATTTGCTGAGTAAACTCTTGTGGGATATTACCTCTCGACAAGAGTCTATAGACAGAGTCTGAAAAGGGCCAACTATCCTTTGGATCTCATCCTTTCTTGTAAAGGTGAAATATCCATTAAATTCCCCTTCAGTCAATCTTTGGTTTAGATCAGATTGTTGATTGTTAATGTCTGAAAAGGAAATATCTCTTTGATACCAGTTTGTGGGAGATCTGTTTAGTGCATCTAAACCCATTTTTTTCTGCTAAAATCCTGCATATCAGTCCCACACAGCATACATAAGAGGAACCAAGCATTTTTCTACATTTTATTTACATATGTTTCCTTATACAACATTCCTATTAAGTAGTTGGGAAATATTCCTGAAAAAGGAACATTACAGATGAACATAGGGTTGATGAAGGGTGAGAGATGAAGTTGAAGGTGCTGGTGAAGTTCTCCTTGGCTTTGCTACCTGACCCTCCAAGAAAATTACCTATTCATGCAATAAGGATGGACAAATTCATGATGAATACAATTGAAAAGATGAATTTAATTTGGAAAGCAAATCTACTTTAACCAACAAACATAGATCTAACACAACATTTTAAACATATCCATGGAACTACAACAACCTAACTTATCCATTCCAAGAAATCATAAACTAAAAAGAAATTTTGACCTATGGGGAAGGTCTACCCTCCTCAAGCTCCAATGAAAGAGATGTGAGGGGAGGTTTGACTCACAACCTTTTGAATTTATAACCTATTCTACCAACATGTAAGAAAGCTAAATCTTTAGCAAAAGACAAACGTAAGGAAACTAAAAATGGTGAATGAAAATGCAAGAAAACCAACTAAATACTCATAAGAAAAAATAGCTAAAATGACATGAAAGTAAAGAATTATTACACAAGAGAAACTAAGGCACATGAATTGGGCCCTAACCCACAAGCGCAACCATCTAAAACTAGATCAATGAAGCACAATCTGAATACTCATTTTATTGCAAAATATAGTCTCATTACATCAACATGAAAGTCTCAAAAACTTATTACAAGGGTTAAGAGACTAATGGATTTCTCCAAAGTTCGAATCCTAATGATATCTTGATCAGCTCTATTTAACCTAAAGGGTAGCTACCAATAGCTTCCTAAAAAGTAGGTGATTAGTCCACTTGGCTTCAAGTAAAGTGTAGCTTTGGTGCACTTGATCTTGAGTTTTCTTGGCTGCCTTTGATTTCAAGCTATTGGAGGGAATTTCAAGGATTATTTAGATGAATTTGGGAGTTAAGGAGGGTGGAAAATCCCCCTAGAATCTCTCCTTGCTTTCTACCCGAGTCCTAATGGAAAAATATTCACCAAAAATGAAATATCTTCATGATTTCCCTGCATTGAACTCATGTTAGGTACTCTAAGTATGATAAGCCTCAATCACCATCTACACTAGCATCATAAGACCATAATATAATTAAAGTGCAAGAAAAAGATACTTAATAAGGCAAAAAGGTGACCATTAACCCCTACAAATGTACCTATTGATGGAGCTAATCACGTTTCTTTCCAATCCTTATGTTATCTTAGAATTCCCCTATGTTGGTGTGGATTTCAGAGGAGATCCAGAGATGGGATTAACTGTAGGTGATGATTGGGGCCTAGAAAGTATGTGATTTGTGTGTTCTGCATTTTTATTATTTACATGTACTTATGATGCATATTTATTTCTACACTGACACCATGTATATTTTCTTACAAATGTGGGACCTAATAGATGTCCGATGGCCTTCTTGGTGGGAAATTATACTTATCATCTAGGTGGTGCTGGTGAAATAGGTCAGCCATAAGGACAAAGAGATGCCAAGTTTCAAGAGGACACTCAGAGACTGGTTCATCATTCTCGCATTGAGATAGGTGGGCCCTCTAGAGAGGGGGGTAGTTCATCAGTTTTCTTTGAGATGGAGAAGTTCTGGGAGTGTGCTAAGGCTACATAGGCTTGCACAGTGGTTGTAGAGGCACATGCAGATGTTCAAAAACTGTGAGTAGGTGATGTCGAGGATTTTTTGGATTTCACGACTACCCTACTCTAGGGGATTCCTGCGTTGGGTTGGGTGATGTTAAGGGAGGACATGATGGGCATAGTTATGGATCAGGATAGAGCGTGACGTCTTCTCCTTTGATCAGGAGATCATGTCCAAGTTTTAAAAAATGCTCAAAAATGAAAGTGCTCAGAAGTGGTTCCAACCTAAACGACCAGAAAGGTCTCGTAGCTGTGATTTTGGCACCATGAACGGTTCGCAAAACCAAGGTTGTATGCAGAAGTTATTGAGGTTTGAAAATGCCTAGTAAACTCCAAAAATGAGTTGACCAAGTTTAACTTTGTTAAATTTGGAAAAATTAAAAAAAGAATATTTCCTGGAATATTCCAGGAGGACGTATCATATTCTGACACCTCGTAGATTTTCATACGATGGTTGTTTTACTTTATGAATTTTTAGTCTATCACAGGCTACCACGTGGTAGGCCTGGAGGCTGCCATGTGGCCCCAGGATGAATGAGTTTTTTGGTTGGAAAAATAATTATCTCTCTACAGGAGTCGAACCTGGGCCTCCTGCCCATGAGCGCACAGGCCCAACCGGCCCGTCAACGTAGTGGATCTTAACTAGTATGGTTCACATTTGCATTTAACGTTTGGAAAGGGATCTGATGGCGAGGGGAAGGGCTAGCCCCTAAGGGCTAGCCCCATGTTAAACCTACCACATGACCTCCACCCATGGCCAAGACCTTAGCTCCTAGCAGCAACGGTTAGGGCGGCAGTTACAGGTCATGTGACCACGTCACAATAAATATTAAATGCCACAGTTTAAACAAGTTGTGGTTAACGTCAATTCCACCTACAGTTCAAACAAAAGCCATGTGACCATCACTCCACATTAAGCTTAACAATTATTTCCACCACCAAGTCTGGAGCAGAATCTAACAATTTCGGTAGGTTTGCCATTTTAATTGACTTTAACTGGAGTTCCTCCAGTTTTGGAGGAGGTTTTCAAGGGATATTGTGAAAAATTTGTTTTTGTCATAACTGCTTCATTTTTCGACAAAATGGAGTACAAAAATAGTCAATTTAGACTATATTTAACCTTCTGGACTCAATGTAGTATGTTTCAAAGCCATCAGAGAGCTTCTAATCAATTTTTTTCTTCAATGAATTTCAAGGGGCCACTAGGGCCACCAGGAGGCAAAATCAATTTGAGGCCTAGCCAGGGGAGCTAGAGACCTTATCCATAGATTCAATATTCAAAATTGGATATTTCATATGTTTTGAATCTGATGAGATTCTTTTTAGAGCTTGTAGAGAACTTTAGAAAGCCAAAAAGTTTCAGTAAAGTTCCAGGGGTCATTAGTGCCAGCTTTTGCCAGCAGTAGTGCAGGGCCTAGCCAGAGCAACTAGAGACCATATGCAGTGAACCAATAGTCATTATTGACTATAAAAATAATTATGAATCTAATTGCATAGGTTTCATAAATATTTGAGGACTTCTAGAGGTTGAAAATCCAACAGAGAAGTTTTCAGTGACCCTAGTGCCAAGGGTGCCGACAGGTGTTGGAGGCGAAACCAGAGCAGCCATAGGCCATTTTTGATGAATGAATAGTCTATATTGACTATTTCAAAAATTTTGGAACCAATGAAAGTGTTTCAGAACATTTTAAGAACTTATAGAGCTCGAGAAGCTGATGTGAAGTTTTGGGAAGCCCTGGGCAAATCGTGGAGGATAGGCTAGTTTGGGGATGCATTGCTCGATTTAAGCAATTTATTAGTTGATATTTGGTGTCTGATGTGTGCTAGATAAAAAAAGAGTGGCTTTAGTTACATAAACATAATTCTAAAGGATTTTGTGCCATGTAGAAGCTTAGAGTAGCTCAGAGCATCGACAGAAGGAATCGTGTCAAAGGGAGCCTAAAGTTGTTTGCGGAGTTTGGAAAGCCATGAGAGGGATATAGATGGTATTTTAAGCCCTTTCGATCAATTTAGTATCCATTGGAGTAAAGTGTGGAACTTGTAAAAGAAAGTTTACCATAATCCCAAAGAGCTGAGTCAAGATTACAAAGCTCAAATGAGACGTAGCCCACGAGATTCGGGTGAACTCCTAGATTAATTTTTCTGTTGTGTTTAAATGTTTTATTGCTGCAATATGTTGCTGTTATAAATGTTAAATTTCAGCAAGAACAAATGAAGTTAAGACACATAAATAGTTAAAAATTCATACACCGCTTTCAAGCATAAATTCTGCATAATCTCAAGTATAAGCTAGATAATTTAATTGTTAAACTGAGTGGGAGGTTCTTGAAAAACATAAAAATTTATCTAGACCGTGTTCAGATCAAGTTGGTATCAGAGCACTTGGTTTCTTGATTGGCAAGAGTAAGCTACTGCTTAATATATTTCTTGTATAGCTTGAAAGGTGTTTAAACAATGTAAAAGATTGACTGTTTTACTGTTTGCAAATTGACTGTTGTTTGAGTTTGTTGGAGGTGAAGGGATGTCTAATGATTATCTAAGTCCTGGAGAGGAAAAAAAGGAATAAAGGGCTGAAGGCATATTCCTTACCCCAAAGGACCTCAAGGTCACCCTTGGAACACAAACCCTCTTGACGATTTTTTGTTAAGAAGCTGTTGGAGTTTGTTTGTTGTTTGGCTACTTGAATAAGAGTTTGTCTCTACAACCATTTTGTTCAAAAGCTTTGTCTATAGTTTTTGAAAGCTTTGTGAACTTTTTTGAAGTTACTTTTTTTCATTGACATCATAATGAAAACTTCTACAAGTGATTTTTCCTCCTTCGCAATATTATTTGATGAAAATATGAAACGTGACTTTATTATATTGAAGGACATGATGTAGATTCTGTTTGAGGATAAAAGAGAAAGCACTGAACTTCGTGATAAATTGTTTTCCATGAAGCAACAGAAGGAAGAAATTCTTCAAAGATCACATGATATGGAGATGCAGATCCATCAAGCCCAAGAGGCTTTTACCTAGAACATGCGTGAGGAAGAGGTAATCCACTCTAATTTGTCTTCAATTTCCTCTTTAGAAAGATGTGTTGGTTTTTTCAAAAAGCATGCGAGTTTAGACAGTTTTCAAGATAAGAACGATGATGTTAGTCTAAAAATGAAAGCTGGAGCCTCTACTAGTTCATCTCCTCATGAAGGAAAAAAGGATGAACATGCAAAGCAGCACAAGAGGTATAAATCTTCTCGTGATCAATTTGATTGTGTTTGTGCAAGGCACGATAATTTTGCATGCTTAAATGGAAGAAATATTTGTTGTACATATTGTGGTCAATTTAACCATGATGTTTTGAGATGCTGGATGAGGAAGAAAGCATACAAGAAGAAAATGAGGCAAAGGAAACTTTAAAGGAAGGTCCATAAGATTTGCACATATTGCCAGAAGAGGGGACATGTTGTTTCCCATTGTTGGACTTTGCATCCAACTAGTCATCCCAAGCACATGCAGCAAGAGGAAAAAAAGACTAGCGAAGGTGGAACCAAGGATTCCATTATTGATGTGAAAAAATAAGTTTCACATGAAGAAGAGTTGCATCAGCAAAATTCGTCGTGGAAGTGGCTTGGTAAGAAGTGGATGGACTTCTTAACATAGTAAGACATACTCCTTTGTACATATGAAAATTTGGGTTGCATGCATGTATTTTATGCTGTAATTTCTAGCTTTCTTGAGCCACCTTGGATCATTGATCAAGGCAGCAATGTTCAGTTTCCTTCTGCAAATTTCTTGCCAGAAATTTCTGAGTGAGTAAAATAAAGGCAGTTCTAGATAGTAGGACAAGTGCATCGAGGAAGGGAAGTGTCAATTGCTTTCTAGTTGTGGTTCAAAGTCACTAGCCATGCATGGAAAGTGTTTGGAGGCTGAAGAGAAGAGGGTGTTGTACTCTCATCTACTATACAGATTAGTATATCAGTCTTTTGGGGTCCAGAAGATTCCTAGTGGGGAGCCGTGATCAGGAGATCATGTCCAATTTTTAAAAAATGCTCAAAAATGAAAGTGCTCAAAAGTGGTCACAACTTGAATGAGCATAAAGGTCTCGTCACTGTGATTCTAGTGCCGCGAACGGTTCACAAAACCGAGGTTGTATGAAAATGTTATTGAGGTTTGAAAATGCCCAGTAAACTCCAAAAATGAGTTGACCAAGTTTGACTTTGTTAAATTTGGAAAAATAAAAAAAGAATATTCCCTGGAGTATTCTAGGAGGACGTATCATATTATGACATGTGGCATATTTTCATACGATGGTAGTTTGACTTTATGAATTTTTGGCCTATCACGGGCTGCCAAGTGGCAGGCCTAGAGGTTGCCACATGGCCCCAGGCCGAATAAGTTTTTTGGTTAGCAAAATATTTTTTTCTCTGCAAGAGTGGAACCCGGGCCTCCTACCCGTGAGTGCACAGGCCCAATCGGCCCATCTATGTAGTGGATCTTAACTACTATGGTTCACATTTGCAGTTAATGTTTGTGTTAGCCCCCTATAAATTTTTTGACAAGAAAACAGGGGGCTAAAATGTTTTTGAGCCTCCAAGGAATGCATTTCCCTCTGAAAACACATCATCCTTGAAGCATCCTTATGTTCCCTGCCCTTTGAATGTTTCCCTCTGTTGTTCTTGAGTAAATAAGCCTCACTGATGTAAAAAAAAAAATTGTGCTCCAAAGGCCTTTATTTGCCCCTTGTATCCCTGCAGAAGGTCCCATTTTACCCTTTTTTCCCCTTTGTTAGAGTTCCCCTTAATCCCCCCAAAATCCCCCTTAAATCCTATATTCACCCTTGGTCTGGTTTAATTTTCCCTTACTTCCTTACCGTTGCCCCCCATTGGCCTTGGAAAGCACTAAAAAGGGGAAAAAACCCACTTTACACCTTATAATAAGGCCTAAGCCCTTTTTCCGCCAGCCCCTTTAAACCACCTCCCCATATGCCCTATGCCCAAGACCGAGCGCTTATGGCCTGGGCGCTAATCACATTGGAGAACCGGAGCGGAACATTTAGTTCCTTTGTAAATCATAAAAACTTTGATGCGATAGTGTTATCGCTCCATCGGTCCCACCGCAATCTCCACCGTTGATCTATCATTTTGATCGGACGGCCCTGCGCCGATCGCACTCCCGCCCCGATCGCAATCGCAACATTCACCATGTCACTCTTTGTTCCACTGCGATTTCGATTCGCCGATCCAATCTCAACCGTCCGTTTAATCCACAATCCAACGTCCCAATGTTAATCATTGTGTGCTCGTCGCCCTTTCCATTCCGCCCCTCCAATTCCATTTGAACCGTCGATCTCTATTCGGATTGGACGGCTGGCACTCCATCGCATCGCGCCAGTCACATCGCATCCCCTCCTCCGTTCCTTCCGATTGCAGCTCCCCGATCAGATTTGAGCTGTCCATTTCGTATGATCCAATGGTCCAGATTTCTCCCGCTTCACCCCGTTGGCCCTTCTTTCTCCCCATCGATTGAATATCCGCCGTCGATCTGACCCAGATCGGACGGTTGGTGCTCAATCGCACCATCGCCAATCACAAATTTTAAATGGTGTCACCTCCTGTGCCCTGATTGCGATCCGCCGATTCGATCGTGGCCATCCATTTCTTCAGATCCGGCAGCTAGGATCTAATCACTTTCCCCCATCACATTTCTTCATCGGAAGCTTTTATAACTTCATCTTTTGACCTCTGCCATTGATCTCCTCCTGAGATCAATGGTCCAAATCTCATCGCCCTCCGCTCACGCCGGGTCCCACATCCAAAGGCTCCGCTTCATTGTTTTTCCGTGTCCTCCTTTGTAATTCGCCCAAACGTTGATCTTTGGGTTTTTACACTATGTAATCATTTCTCCGCCACTCTTCATTATTTCCACTGTGCTCCACTTCTCTGCCACCATTCCTTTGGTCTCCACAGCCAATCTTCCACCACCGTCCCTGGTTTTTATAATTGATTTAATTCATCGTGCAGGGATCACAGAGAGGCGTTTACAACAGCTAAGTGAAGCGACAGAAACGGATTTGAGGGATTCAAGCCCGTAATCAAATATTTAATGTTCTAATCTTGTGTTCAAAGGAAAAGACGCAGTTTGAAGATTTAAGCACACTGTCAAATTCCTATCAGTGCTTCCAGTGTCAGCAGGACATTTTCTCTAGACGGACACCTTCGGACTATGATATCCATGCCTCCTCGAGCCCAGGAAAAGTTAAAGACACTGACAGAAGCTTCTTAAGACTGTCAAAACTACAGTAATGGGAGAATGGGGCCCTGAAGACCTTTTCAGTAACCTTACTCGCTTCATAGGATAGAACAAAGGGCCTTGCAGCCTGAAAGGACTTCAAGAAACATCTGAGGTCAAAATCGACCTGTCAAAGACTCCCAAAGCGGACTATAGAGTACATACAGCGCTGCAGATACATTAAGTAGTATGGGCATGAATGCTTCTGCCATTCTATCTTAATGAAACAAATTAAATGTCATCTACTCTTTGTTGTTTCTCTTCGCCTATAATAATTCTCGAGAACAAATTGTTGTTGTTGTTGTTTGGTTGTTGCCGATTGTTGTTAGAGGGATTCATTTTGACTGTTAGAACAATCTTGGGGGGATTAGCAGAGTAGTTGTAATGTAGTATGCTAGGAGGAGAAAGTCTGGACTATATTAGCCATTGAGCTCAGAGTATGTGGCTGGTTTTGCATCAATTAATCAAGCACATTTCACAAGATCCTAGTCTATTACTATTGGTGACGTTTTCCTAACACTGTTTATTACATTTTCATGTTGTTTCATTTTCTGCTGGCTTGCATAAAAAATATGGCATAGGATTTACCCTTGTTAGGTACCTTATGTCTCTACTCTCCTTGCCTTAATGTTTTCTGTTGTATGTGTTATCTAAGAGTAAATTCAGCTAATTTAACCAGTGTAGTGGTTCCATATGCTACTAGCTGATGTATAAATTCATGGTTTTCTGCTTTGTTGTTTCTTGCTGGTGTCAAAGAATTGAAGGTTCAAAGTCCTTCTCTGATCTACAGACCCTGGCTTTGTTAAACTTATCTCTGTTTTCCCTTGGAGCATGCTAAAGCTGACCTGGAGTTAAATGACCTCTGGTCCAATATATAAGCTGCCCCTTTGTCCCTCCATTGAAAGTTGTCTCTGAGTATGTCCAAGCAGGTCTGGAGTTAAATTACCTCTGACCTGATCTATAGACAGAAATTGGGTGTCTTTCCTTCTTTCACTTTCAATCCTTAATGTTCCATCCCACCATCTATCTAAAAAGATCCTTTAGTGTATATGACTTGCCCTCTAAAAGCCTTGGCTATTTGTTGCAAGTAATTCTCCTTTCATGACTCCATAGCCCAATGGATAACACTTTCTTGACCTATCCTCTTTTCTAAAACATCCTGTTGCCCTGTTCCTTTCCTCCCATTACCTTCTCAGTTTATGATCTCATGACTCAGCCCAGCAACCAACCAACCAAATCATTTTAAACCCTCCCTTTGTGCTTCATACCTAGCCTAATACCTTATTGTGAGTTGCAAAGATATATCATTCTTTGTTTTATTGGAGAGATCCCTCTCCGGGTCCAGGAGGGCTAGATCCTAGGGCCCCAAAGTGGTTATGATGTTGTCTCATCTTTTGGTCTTGCCAATATGGCCAAAACATGGGAACCCCAACAGTTTGAAAAGGGATCTGATGGCAGGGGGAAGGGCTAGCCCCATGTTAAACCTACCACATGACCTCCACCCATGACCAAGGCCTTAGCTCCTGGCAGCAATGGGTAGGGCGGCAGTTATGGGTCATGTGACCACGTCATAGCAAATATTAAATGCCACGGTTTAAATAAGTTGTGGTTAACATCAATTCCGCCAGCAGTTCAAAAGAAATCCATGTGACCATCACTCCACATTAAGCTTAAAAATTATTTCCACCGCCAAGTCTGGAGCGGAATCCAAAAATTTTGGCAGGTTTTCCATTTTTATCGACTTTAACTGGAGTTTCTCCAGTTTTGGAGGAGGTCTTCAAGGGATATTGGGAAAAAATTGTTTTTGTCATAACTCCTTCATTTTCGACCAAATTGAGTGAAAAAATAGTCAATTTCGACTATCTCAGACCTTCCGGATTCAATGGAGTATGTTTTAGAGCCATGAGAGAGCTTCTAAGCAAGTTTTTTCTTCAATGAAGTTCAAGGTGCCACCAGGAGGTAGAATCAATTTGAGGCCTAGCCAGGGGAGCTAGAGACCTTATCCAGAGTTCCAATATTCAAAATTGGATATTTTAGATGTTCTAAATCTGATGAGATGGTTTGAATATGGTTTTTAGAGCCTTTAGAGAACTTTATAAAGCTGAAAAGCTTCTGTAAAGTTCAAGGGGCCATTAGTGCCAACTTTTGCCAGCAGTAGTGCAGGGCCTAGCCAGACCAGCTAGAGACCAAATGCAGTGAACCAGTAGTCATTATTGACTGTAAAAAGAATTATGAATCTAATCGAAGAGGTTTCAGAAATTTTTGAGGACTTATAGAGGTCGAAAAACCAGTAGAGAAGTTTTTAGTGACCCTAGTGCCAGGGGGTGCCGACAGGTGTTGGAGGCGAAACCGGAGAAAAAAGAGGCCATTTTTGATAAATGAATAGTATATCTTGACTATTTTAGACATTTCAGAATGAATGAAAGTGGGTCTAGAACATTTTGAGAACTTCTAGATCTCAAGAAGCTGATGTGAAGTTTTGGGCAGCCCTGGGAAAACCGTGGAGGATAGCCTAGTTTGGGGATGCAGTGCTTGATTTAATAAATTTATTAGTTGATATTTGGTGTCTGATATGTGATAGATAAAACAGGAGTGGTTTCAGTGAAAAAAATAGAATTATGAAGGATTTTGTGCCATGTAGAATCTTAGAGTAGTTTAGAGCACCAACAGAAGGAATCGTGTCAAAGGGAGCCTAAAGCTATTTGCAGAGTTTGGACAGCCATGAGAGGGATATAGATGGTATTATCAGCCTTTTGGATCAGTTTAGTATCCATTGGAGTTAAGTGTGGAACTTGTAAAATAAAGCTTGCCATAATCCCAAAGAGCCGAGTCAAGATGACAAAGCTCAAAGGAGACATAGCCCATGAAATTCGGGTGAAATCCTAGATTAATTTTGCTGTTGTGTTTAAATGTTTTATTTCTACATTATGTTGTTGTTATACATGTTAAATTTCAGCAAGAACAAATGAACTTAAGACACATAAACAGTTAACAATTCATACACCACTTTCAAGCATAAATTCCACATAATGTCAAGTACAAGCTAGATCATTTAGTTGTTAAACTGAGTGGGAGGTTCTTGAAATACATAACAAGTTATCCAGACCATTTTCAGTTCAATTTCTTCATCGACTTGTGGTAGTATTGGCGACTCCTCATCCTATTTTGGTTCCAGCACCAGATGAGGCTGTAGGATCTCACACTGGGGATGAAGGGGGTGTTGGACCCCAACCCTAGATCTATTTCTTGTATGCATGTACTAAGGGAATCACCCATTATGAATATTATCCTCTTATGATGACTCAATTTTTCCTAGTGATGGCTAACATATGTATTTTTGTATACATATTTTTTGATATATATATATGTGTGTGTGTGTGATGATGATTTTTTGCAGCTCTACATGATGTGTCTTATATGATATGCTTTTATATGTGATTTACTTTATTGCATTTATTTGATGGATATGGTTTTCATGATTTATGTGTCTTGACGATGATGGATATGTGACACATTCCAGTCTAAGATCTGATTATCTATGTGGCCGACTACATGATTTTTATTTCTTGGTATATGTGTAAATGTTATATGATCAAAACCACAAGCTAACCTTTTTGCATGCATATAATTTCCAAAAATTAAAGGGTCACATACCCTAAAGGTTCTGTTCAACTGCAATACAATGAGCTGGGATTCAAGGAACACGTACATGCGACTAATACTTAATTGAGAGGCATCATCCAAGAGGCCTATGATGACATCATATTTGGCTTGATTTTTTATGGCTAACTTAATGCAAAGCCCATTTTGGTGGAAGGGTGTCAAGTTAGGAGAGTATATGGCCTAGGCTACTGTAGTGAGATTTTGTGACGATCGAGAAGCACCATCAACGAACCCGTGATGATAGGATAGTGAATGATCCATCTGTGAAACATGATAAGATTATATATTTAGCGTACATCCATGATGACGTGACCATCATAAAATACAAGTCATGGTACAACACAGTTACATGCTAGGGTTGGATGTTGTGTTATGGAAATAATTTTTTGAGATAGAGCCCATTGATGGGGTATTTGAGCAAAGTCCCATCAGGTTCTGCTAACATATATCCTCTATTGAGGAGACAATGTTTAATGATGCATGGAACTCTCCATAAAATTTTGAATTTCTCCATTCCTAATGTTTCTTTAGCAACATCATATCGAAGGACTAACTCCCCTTCTGTAAATGAATAAGAAGTGAAATTGCAGTCAAAGGAGGTTTTAGTCCTCTTCTTGTGGGCTTTGTTATGCTGGAGTGATTATTGCTGACTTTCACCAATGTGTTCCAACTGTACTAGCCTTTGTTCTAAAGGTGACGTATATGGGAGGAGTTTGATGGTTGAGTGTAAGGTGGGAATATCACATTTTATAGGGAGTACAACATCAACCCCATAAACTAACTAGAAAGGTGTGAATCCTATGAATGCTTTGATAGTTGTGCGGTATGCCCATAAGGCTGAAAAAAGCCATGTGGTTCCAATTGGTTTTGTGGTTTTTCACCATATGCTATAACATTGTTGACAACTTTTACATGGAAATTATATTGAGGGTATTATGTGGAAGAAAACTCATGGGAGAAACCAAGGTGTTGGGATAGTTCCTAAAATATCTCATTCTTGAAGTGTTTTCCATGATCCGATACCAACTCCTTGTGAAAACCGAACCATGTTATGACATTGTTGAAGAAAAACCGCATAGCAGTTTCCATAGTTTATGGTAAGCAGGCATGGAATTTTCCCATTTTGTGAAGTAGCCTATATGACAATAATGCATTTATGGCCTCCTTGAGACTATAGGTTTCAAGTACTGAAGTCAATGGAACATTTGCAAAACGGGCCTGTGACCATGAATGGGTGGAGGGGAGATGGATGATCCCACACTTTGTGACTATATTGTTGGTAGCGTTCACATCACTTGAGTGCTTGGATACATTCACAAAACAAAGCTGGAAAAAAATAACTTGCGTGAAGGATTTTTTGGGTAGTAGCCATTCCTGATAGGTGGACATGGAAATATCTGCTATAGTAGTCATTTAAGACCTATTCTTCTTCATCAATGGTAAGGCATAAACTGAGGATGGTATTGATATAACACTGGTAGAGGATGTCCCCCATAAGGAGGTAACATTGGGAATGGTGGCGAATGTGCCGATGATCATCACAAGTGAGGTGTGGGCTGAAATTTTGGCTTCAGAGGAAGAGTATAATATCGTTGTACCAAAGATCATCCGTAGATATGGCAAACAAGTGTTCATCTGTGAAAGAGTCATTGGTTGGGAATCCTTGGGACTCTGAGGGAAGGTATGTGATGAAATCAACAAGGATCAAGGCTTTCTTTATTTTGGGGGAAGAAACATGTAAGTAAAATTATTGCAAAATAACTACCGAGTGGGGATATTTGGGGTTCATAATACGACAAGTAAGAAAATATCATATGGGGTTGATATTTTTAATTATGGTAGTGGATTGTAGGATGATGCAGTGCCAAATATTTTATACAGAACGTATGAGTGTTAAGGAGATTTTATTTGTTGGCTTGTACTTTAGGGAAGGACTAGAGATGTTCTTTCTTATGTATTAAATGACATGTTCATGATTGTCAGATCCTTCATGGACCAATACCCCTGTTATGGCTACTTATAAAGATGATAAGTAGAGGGTATAGGCCTTGGTATAGTTATGGGGGTTAATAATATGCACTTGTGACAGTGTGTCCTTTAGGGCCTCAAATGATTTTTGGGCTTCATCATCCTAGTGGAAGGGAATGTTCTAACAAAGGAGGTGCAAGAAGATATGCACACATATTGCATAGTCTATGATGAAGAGGCACAAGAAATTGGTTTTTCCTTGCAGACTTTTTAGTTGCCTTAAAATTTTCTTTAGTAATATCTCCCGTATGGCTTGAAATTTTAGGGGGTCTACACGAATACCCTGCTGGGAGATGATGAATCCCAACAGTCTTCCTGCACTAACGCAAAAGACACACTTGATGGTATTCAAGCAAAAGTTGTATTTTCGACACCTCTAAAAAAGAAATTGAAGATCCTCTATATGTTCAATGTATCAGCCCTTATAAAAAATTCATGTAAAATTAGATAAGGCCACGGTTGATGGGACATGTATTCCAAGCTGAATGGTGGGAAAAAAAAATCCTAGCGGGTATTCACTTCGGTTTATTATGGCTAAGGAATTATCAAAGGAAATAAGAAAGCCATTGGAAAGGCATGAGACATTAATTGACATTTTATTTATGAAAATAATGGAAATTAGGAGAAAAGGAAGGTGAAATGTCACAGGTTTCATGTGAGGAGGAAAACGAAGGAAAATAATGGAAAATAAAGAAAAGAAATGCCTCATTAATAAAAAGGCTTCTGAGGATCACTTGGTAATATTTTTGCTCATTAGTTTTCTCACATTTTTGGAGCTCTCTCATTATTCTATCTCTCTCTCTCTCTCTCTCTCTCACTCTTGGACACTTATAATTTTCTTGGAGCACTTGGGCATTGAAAGAAGAAAGGAAGAGCAAGATCAAGCATCTACATTGGTATTCTTTGAAGGTATCGATTTGCGTATGGGATTTATATTAGTGTAAAATCTTATCGCAAGTGTATGAAACTTATCCTACTTTAGCTATGCGTGAAGAATAGCCCTAACAACAGAAATGGTTGCTTGACCCTTTAGATATGAAATGGACACTTAGAACAAATCCCGCAAAAACCCAGATCTATGCAGTAAAAGTAGGTAAATTGTAAAAATAAATAGTAATAACTGATGCAAAATTAACTCCAAGTGTCCAACAGAAAAGACAATATTAAAGAATGATTTTATATTGTAACAACTACTGAAGGAAACAAGTATATGTTACCAGTCCCCCTCAATGGGATGGGTTCTTGGTTGTCCTCAATGCTTCAAATTCAAAAGTTTATCTCTCTTAATGATCCGAATTTATGTAGGAACGCAACAGAATAAACATATAACCATAAATACAGAGATGCAGTGGAATTAACACTTCATTTCATTAATATCAAAGAATTGAAATTTGCTTACAGACAGAATGGAAATAAAACTAGCTAGGGCACTGGTAGCTATCTCTGAGAAGAGATGTGGCGGCTACAGGCCTCTGAACTGAGTTACAATGAGGCTCGAGGGCCTGTTTATTATTGAGAAACAATGGAGAACCCTAAACATCCCAAAAACCTAACCCTAGGAGATGAAGCGCCAAAACTATGGGCCCCGTTTGGGTAAATTGGCGTTTCAACTTCCCAGGGATGTAACTTTGGCATACTATCTCTGTTTGATGCACATGATACATCATTAGAAAGCTCTATCCGAGGACTACAATTGTCGAGATGAATTGGATGATTCAATTTGTTGGTAAAATGATACCCAAAAAACGTCGTTTAGGGCCTCAAAACAGCTCCGGAAGTTCAGGACCCGAAAAACTGCTAAAAATAGTAAGTTATGCCGAAACTGAAAAACTGAAAGAGACAATGGTGGGGGCCCAAGTGGAATAGGCGGGTGGCCACCAATATCCACCTGGATCATTCCTCCCCCTTAGGAAGCAATGGTCCCCATTGCGTTAAGTTCCTCCATGAGATGAGGAAATTTCTGCTGAACTTGGTCCCTGGTGAACCACTTTCCTTGGTGCGGGAGTTGGCCAGCTTTGACAACCCGATACAGTTGGATCCTCTGTTGGCGAGTGTTCTTAATTTGCATGTCCATGATACAATCTGTGGTGGCCTGTTCCATGCAGTCTGGGTTTAACTCTGTTGGTGTGAGTTGTTATGCAATGTCCGAAGTGTCCAGTAGAGGTGGGAAGTAAGGACGAAGGCGATCCACATTGAAGACTGGGTGCAGACCAAGGAATGGTGGAATACTAAGCTCAAAAGCATTGTTCCCTACAGCCTTGGTGATGGTGTACGACCCGTATCGGAGCGGGCGAAGCTTGCGGTGAGGTCCAGTGAGGCGCTCCTTCTGCAAATGCAGCCATACTTTGTCGCCCACCTGGAAGTTTTGTGGCACCCAATGTTGATCATGGCGCTGCTTGTACTTCGCATTGGCTCTGTCCAATATATCATGAACCTGTTGGCGGATGTGTTGAATGCGCTCGATGAAGCTACTTGCTTTGTCAACTTCAGACTGGACGTGCGCTGAATCGGCCTGAGCAGCTGCAAATGGCATGGCTACGTCAATGGGACATAATGGCTGGAATCCCAAGCCCACCTGAAAGGGGCTATGGCCAATTGAACTGTGGAGAGCCCAGTTATAACTATGTTGTACATAGGGGAGGCTCTCGTCCCATGTGCGGGGATGCTTTGAATTGTACATGCGCAGAATGTGTACAATCATTCTGTTGACGACCTCTGTTTGGCCATCTGTTTGGGGATGGAAAGCTGTGGACTTGGTGAGCTTTGTGTCCAACATTGACTAGAGGCTGGACCAAAATGTGCTGAGGAACCTGCTATCTCGATCTGATATGATAGACTGTGGGATCCCAAAGTGTACCCATACTCGTTCAAAGAAGAGTTTAGCAGTAGCTTCTGTTGTGATATTCTTCTTACAGGCCGCCATAATGGCCATCTTCGAGAATCTGTCAACGACCACGAAAACACAGTCATTGCCATTCTTAGTAGAGGACAGGCCCGACATGTAATCCATGGAGATGGATTCCCAAGGTCGACTAGGGGTAGGTAGTGGAGTATATAGGCCTTGCTTCTTGATGGTCGGTTTGGCAATGGCACAAGCAGTGCAGGATCTGATGTGCTTCTCGACATCCTTTCGAAGGTTCAGCCAATATAAATACTTTTGTAGTATTGCTACTATTTTCTCGACCCCGAAATGCCCAGCAACTCGACTGTAGTGTGCTTCCCATATCATCTTGGCACGCTCGCTTGAAGGAACACAAAGGTGTCCCGGGTGACATAAAAGTGCATCTTGGAGGTGAAAATTTGGAACTTGCGTACCCCCCAAGAGTGCCTTATAAGTGTGGCCGAATTTTGGGTCACTCTCATAGAGAAGCGGCCAATCACAAGTCTCGTGCCCACAAGAGTTGAGCATGGTGGTGAGCGCCATGATCGGTGGTCGGCTGAGGCAGTCTGCAACATTATTGGTGCTACCCTTCTTGTACTTGATGTTCAAATGAAACTGTTGCAGATATGTGGACCACTTCTGATGGCGATCATTCTGCAACTTCCCTTGTGTCTGTATGAACTGCAGGGGCCGGTGGTCCGTGTGGATGATTGTTTCCTTCCCCAAAATGTAATGCTTCCATTGTCGACAGGCTTGCACAATGGAATACATTTCTTTGTCATAGGTGGGATACTTGCGAACTGTCTCAGACAATGTCTCACTGTGATATGCCACTGGATGTCCCGGTTGAGTAAGAGCTGCCCCAATAGCATAGTCAGAGGCATCTGTCTCGATCTCAAATGGCTGCTGCAAGTCTGGTAAGGTGAGCACTGGGGCAGAACAGAGGCGATTTTTCAATTCTTTGAATGCCTTCTGTTGAGGTTCCGACCAAAAGAATTTTTCTCTTGCTCCTCCTTTGGTGACTTGACTCAAGGGCCAAGTGATATGAGAGAATCCCAACACGAATCTGCGGTAGAAATTAGCAAGACCCAGAAAGCTGCGAAGCTCTGTTATAGTGGTCGGGGCTGGCCAATCTTGAATGACTTGGATCTTGGTTGGATCCACATGCACCCCCCTTTCATCAATAATGTATCCCAGATATTGAACCTGGGTCATGCCAAACGTGCACTTCTCCAGATTGGCACACAGCTTGTGTTGCCACAGTGTTTGGAGGACTTGTCGGATGTGATGAAGGTGCTCTTCCCAAGTCTTGCTGAAGATCAGAATGTCATCCAAGTACACCACTACAAATGAGTTGGTGAATGACCGCAAGATGTCGTCCATCATCCTCATGAAGGTTGCGGGAGCATTCGTCAACCCGAAAGGCATGACCAGCCATTCAAAAAGGCCTTCCTTAGCTTTGAAGGCAGTCTTCCACACATCAGAGGGTTCAATTGGTACCTGGTGATACCCAGACTTCAGGTCGATCTTACTAAAATATTTTGCACCTTGGAGTTGGTCCAGAAGGTCATCAATCCGTGGGATTGGGTACCTATTTCGGACAGTGATCTTGTTCAGCGCCCGATAGTCAATACAGAGTCTCCACGTCCCATCCTTCTTCTGTACCAACACGATCGGGCTCCCACAGGGCGATGAACTTGGTCCGATGTGACCTTTCTGCAACAGCTCCTGAATCTGCCTCTTGATTTCATCATTTTCCAGAACAGAGCGTCGATAGATCGGTCCATTGGGTAGTGGCGCACCTGGGGTCAGATCAATCGGGTGCTTGACCTGGCAGTGCAGAGGAACCCCTGTGGGTGAGGTGAAGATGTCCCAGTACTCCTCCACGACCTTATCCATTTGTTGTTGTCGTGCAGAGGGGCCCTGTCTGGAGGTCGTGGCCACAGTCTTCTTCTTGCCCTGGGGGCGGATCATCGGGAAAACGAATTTCCTGGTTTGGGAAATGAGCTTACTACATTGTTTTGCAGTAACCAAAGAGATAATCGTAGGAGGTGGTACCTCTAGTATCCTGTACAACTTATTTCCCAAAGTAATAATAACAGCACGAGGTCGAGACTCATACACAGCATGACGCTTCCACAAGTATGGTTGTCCTAATAATACATCAGAAACATCAATAGGAGCAACGTCACATAATACCTCATCCGCGAAGGGCTTCATGTTATAGGGAAGGCGGCACTGCTGGCTGACGCAGAGATCTCGTCCTTGGTGAAGCCAACCGATGGTGTATGGATGTGGGTGAGCTATGGTCGGCAAGCCCAACCGCTTCACGGCGTCTGCTGAAATGAGGTTCTTTTGGCTCCCATTGTCGACAATGAACTGTACAGGGGAGCCCTTTACCCACATGTGGGAGTGGAAGAGACGTTCCTCCTCCTCTGGATCTTCCGGTTCCTCCTTCTGGACCTTTGTAGTGGCAACAGTGGCGTTGGGCTCCGCATCAATAATCTGTTTCCCCTTTTCATTCCCCTTTTCAGGTTCTGATTCAGAGTCAGAGCATGCATCTGACTCAGAAGCCCTCATCTCGGCCACTAGCGACTGCTTGGCCCGACACTCACTTGTGTTGTGAGTGGAGCTCTTATGGAACTCACACCACTTTCCCGTGTCCTTCTTTGGCTTTACGGTGTTGTTCTTGTCCTGTGGCTTTGACGGGTTGTCTTTAGCCGCCATGCTCTGTCCTTTGTTCTGCGGTTTGGAAGCACCTTTTCCTTGCTTTTGATTCACAGATCCAAAGTCTCGCTTCTTCTGTTTGAAATTCTGCTCAATCTTGGCAGCATACCGGTATGCCGTACCAAGCGAGGAGATGTCGAGGAACTCCATTTCCTCCTGAATGTATCTGTGCAGACAGTTGTGATACTTTAGCACCAGATGTTTCTCTGAATCTTTGATACCCAACTTTGTGCGCAGGGTATGGAACAGATTCGTCAGCTCATGCACATCTTGATCCCTTTGTTGTCGCGGCGTGGTCCATTGTATGTACTTGTCCTCATAGCTCCCCACGGGATAGTACTGTTCCTTGACGGCGTCTCGGAAAGAATTCCAAGTTGATACGGCTGAGAACAGAGAGGATTCTGTCTGGTCCTTGTTCTCACAGTAGGTTTCCCACCAGTCCTTAACATGAGGGGTAGCTTTGAGGAGTGCAAAAATAATCTTCTCCCGGTCTAAAAAGTCATGAACCGAGAAATATCCTTCTAACAGATTCAACCATCTATCTACGAGACAATGGGTCTATTTGACCCTCAAATATGGGAATGTCAAAATTTACTTGTACCTTAGAAAGGAGTGGTACTCCGGGAGTGGCTGCTGGATGCAGATGCACCGCCGGTGGGTAGCCGTTGAAGGATCTGAGCAAAGTTGTCCATCATCGCGTTCCTTTGTTTTTCGAGGGCCTCCTCGAGCAATATTTTGATAGGATCTCCTGCTCCCTCATCTTTCTTTTTGTCCCCCATGGGCGTTCGTCGAGGTTTGCGAGGCTGATCTTGCAAAGGTTCCACCAGATCGAGCCCTAGCTCCTTATACCCCGACCTCGTTGGGGACATGCAAAGAAGGATCGAGAAAAAGCAGACCCCTCTGATACCACTGATCCGGATTTATGTAGGAACGCAATAGAATAAACATATAAACATAAATACAGAGATGCAGCAGAAATAACACTTCATTTCATTAATATCAAAGAACTGAAACTTGCTTACAGACAGAATGGATATAAAACTAGCTAGAACGGTAGCTATCTACGAGAAGAGATGTGGTATTTCTGAAGCCTTGAAGCGAGTTACAATGAGGCTCGGGGAGCCTATTTATTATTGAGAAACAATGGAGAACCCTAAACATCCCAAAAACCTAACCCTAGGAGATGAAGCGCCAAAACTATGGGCCCCGTTTGGGTAAATTGGTGTTTCAACTTCCCCGGGGACGCGTAACTTTTGGCATACTATCTCTTGTTTGATGCACATGATACATCATTAGAAAGCTCTATCAGGGGACTACAATTGTCGAGATGAATTGGATGATCCAATTTGCTAGTAAAATGATACCCAAAAAACGGTCGTTTAGGGCCTCAAAACGGCTCCGGAAGTTCAGGACCCGAAAACTGCTAAAAATAGTAAGTTATGCCGAAACTGAAAAACTGAAAGAGACAATGGTGGGGGCCCAAGTGGAATAGGCGGGTGGCCACCAATATCTACCTGGATCACTTAATGGTGTAGAAAACATTTGTTTAACTCAAGTGGGAGCTCAAATGGAAAAAAAAAATAATAACGACAATGAGAATGATCAAAATGAAGAATGAATGGAAAAACCATCATATTTATAACAAAATATTGAGTTATCCTCGATAATGGAGAATAATAAAATATTATTAACCAAGATCTATATCTAACCGCTTGGAATATTTTATTATATTTTGTTGGAGGGAAAAGAAATTTAAAATGGTTAAATACATTTGCTTAGAAATAATAAACAAATAAATGATTTATTTATCATTTCAAGGATGTGGTTAAGGAATAATAAACAAATAATGATTTGTTTAATTATTCTCAGGTGATTTAGTCAAATTTAATAAGGAAAAATAACTAAATAATGATTTAATTAATTATTCATTGAGAAAAATAATATAAATAATGATTTATTTAATTATTTCTCATAATTGGGTTAAATATGACTAGGAATATTATTTAAACAATGGTTTAATTAATTATTCCTGGAGGAAAATCGAATAAATAATGATTTATTTAATTATTCCTCGTGGGGTTTCTTGTTTTAACCATAAATGATTTAATAAAATGTGGTTTATTAAATTATTTCTTATAGTGAAAGAAATTTTACGATTGTAAAATTGGTCTTACAAAGTGTACTTCAATCCATCTAATTAGAAATGGTTAGATGACCAATTTTTGGTGAAAATAGATTGCCCCCAATGTGCGAGCATTAGGAGAAAATCGTTTGATCGAAGTACGTTGTAAGTACACAATCACTAGACACCGAAGGGGATTTAGAGAGAGAGATATTTGAGTGAAGTGAAGCGAGAGACAACAATGACTGGGGGGGAGATACCTACAAAGTGATATAAGTCTTCTTTTATGTTGGAGTACCTATTCTCAATGAGGTGGGGGAGGCATACCCATACCCGCTTAGAGGAAAAAGTACAAAGAATAATGGTGAGCCTAACAATGTGAGGCTGAGCTGAAAAATGTAAAATACATTATACATGACATGCTAGCATCAATGGGCCAAAAAACAATACAATACATCCCATATACATAATGCATGTGGAAGAACATATGCCAGGACTAAATACAATAACATCTGAGTACATGAGACACAAATAGTGCCCCTCCATATAACATGGGGAGTGGGGTGGATATAACAACCAAAGAAGCCCTGCTGAACAAGAAATGGCTATGAAGATATGAATGGATCATCTAAATGAGACATGCATATCGTGGGAGCTAGAATTAGCTCAAACCCAACCCATCAAATTTGCGGAATTGCATCTGAGGTTGTAACATAATCTGAGGTCATCAATGGATGTGGGAGGCTACCTAAAGGGACACCCCCTCATGAGGTCTGAAGCATCTCACACACACCTGGGAATCACTAGTACAATCTACTGGATCACCCGACCATCAAGTATATGAATCTCAATCATGTGATAATGAGCTAAGGTCAAGTAGATGAGACAAAACCAAGTCAAAGGGAAATGATCATTCCCTTTGCTTGATCTGAGGCACCAAACATGAATGGACTTTAGAACCAAGGTACATCACCCTCTAGGTCTGTCTTCTAGAATGAATGTGTTGAGGTCAATAGGAGGTCGGCCATAGGTGAGGCAATGATGAATCCTCAACTAAGGCATGAGGGATCATGTTAAATTGACTGATGGACTAACACCAATGATGATGATGGAAGAAGGGGATACTGAGTAGCATAAGAACGAATTCCCTTGTTATATCATAACACGCATGGTGGAACTAGAAACGACTGACTGGACTCTAGAGGGGATGAGGGGCAATATGAATGGAGGCCAAAATGGGCAACACGTGAGCGACACAAATATGAATGGAATACTGTAACAGGAGATAAAAGGACTCGTGACAGTCTCCATGAATGTGATGATGACTAAACTCGGATGCTATGAACACGGGTTACTCGATGATGCTGCCACATAGGGTAGACCCAGGGGGACCATAAAAACATGAGAAAACAATGGTTACTCATGACGAAAATACACAAGAGGTGAAAAGTGTGAAGGAAAAGTGGTGCTCCAAGTACACGAAACTCATATGAAGAAATTTGATTTAAAAAGGCGGTGAAGTGACCCTTCGTGGGAAAATGGATTCCGGGTGAAGTGTCGAATCACCAAAAAAATAAGAAGACTCATTATAGTGCTCGGTGAGAGATTTCCAATGATGTTGACAGTTCTTCAAATCGAGCTACGGTTTGGTTGCTATTGGCGACAGAAAATTTTGGGGTTTTCCTATAAAAGGGCATTTTCCATCCAATTTAATTCATTTTCTAAGTGAGATGTGGTGAATTTGGAGGGGAGGAGAAGGCCCTAAATATTGTGGTGATCACACTAGACAAACTGTACCATCGGAATCAGGATCTGCGACTTCCAGGTAAGTGGCCTTACTTGTTTAAACATGGCCTTAATTATTATTGGAGGATGGTTCTTGGTGAAAAATCAAGGTAAGAAAGAAATAAAGGAATGAACTACTGAAGAAGGTCTAGAATCATCCCCACCCACCAAGTCAAACATGGGAACCAAGTGGTAAGTGTGGTATCACATAAAGTAGGATATTTGAAGATATGTTATCAAGCATCTACGATATATGCCTTGTCGGAGAGGTAGGTAGGATAAAATATCCAAGTAATGGGAAGATAATCTTCCATACTTAGATCAGTGGAGTCTAGGCTGAGACTTATGTTAATCATGTGAAAATGCGGCTAGGGGTATCATCATGCCGCCAAGCATGGGATACTTCCCCCAAGCATATGTGATTGAGGGGAGGGATCTATTATGCTAAAGGTGGGAATGATGCCCCTAGCTAGAGGATTTTATGGAGCGCCATGCTATTACAAGTGCTGAAATAATGGATTCAAGAATTCAGCCTCATAGGCACTAAATCTGTTGATCATCGGTTGTCATTGATCTCAACCCAAGCAGCACCAGGGGCTAACCCAATATTTCATGGGAATTTTGACTTACCAAATTAATATATTCTGGGTCAATAATGCTTTTGATGGTTTCTACTTGTCAAGATGTTTCCATTGATATATGGCACACCATGTAATTCTTCACGGTTTGAGAGATATTCATGTTTGAAGTTTGTACCCCCAGTTAGTGGGCTAAAACCCCATGGGGTTGGGGCATGGGTCATTGAAAAGTCATAATTAATATTTTTTAAGCTCCTAAAATCCCTCCCACATTTAGTTGTTGAAGTCCCTCTCAACTTAAGCATTCATATAGATTGTGATCTTCATTTCCTCCTTATGCAAGGGATTCGGCCATCTGAAACAGGTAATCTTGGAATTTTCGCTCTAAATTTTTTTCTACGAAGGTTAAAAAGCTGAAATTTTTATGAGGCGAAGCCAAAATCTTGGGGAGGCTGCAGTAAAAAATTCAGATCAAGGTGCGCAACATGTTTGGAGATATGATCTATGTAAGTCAGGGTTTTTTCAGGCTCTTGAAATTCATCTCAAAGAAGGTACCTTGGTAAATTCGTCATAACTCTCTCTCTAACTATCGGATTAGAATTCTGTAAACATTTATGGATAGTGCACAGTCTATAATTTTTGGTCTATCAATTTCAGAAACAAATGAAGAAACAGTGACACGTGGCATGCCGTACAAGTGCACTCTACTGAAACAGTCCATAATTAGGGCATTGTGAGAGATTGGGTATAACTCTCTCTTCAAGAATACAAATTGGGTCATAACTATGGCATTGGAAAGATGACTCAGAGGAATACTACAGGAAAAAAAATCAAATATTGAGGATCTGAAATGATAGAGATACACCAGATTCAATATTGAGCTCCTAGAAGGCAAGAAAAAGCTAGATCATATGTTGTCAAGGGTTGCAAAGGACCATAATTTCTATGAAAAAAACACAAAGCAAGGTGTAGCAGATGGTAGCATGACAAGAGCAGCAACCAAGGTGCATAACAATAGCAAGAATTTCATCATATGAAGTCTTCAAGTGGGCAGCACTGCATACAATCATTGTAAAAGTATCATTGTACTTAGTCATTGTAAATACATTATTGTACAAATTGTACTAGTGTCTATCTACCAAGGGTTGAAGAGGTAGTTTTGGGAGGTCTGGGATCATCATTAGGTGGTTGTATCAAAGTTGGGGTTATGGTATAGTATATATTCTTCTTCTACATCATTCTATATCATTGTAAAGTGGACCATTTTCCCTGGTACGGGAGTCCATTCTTCTTTTATTCTTCTATAGGGTGGTAGGGTGGTGCTAGGGTGAGTTGTAGCTCATTGGGTGTTGGGGCATCTATTCAGTTGACTACTGAAGAATCTCAGGTTGGACGTCCATCTAGTGGGAGCTGGAGAATTCTTTTCTAGATTCTAGGAAGTTGGAGCTTTATTTTCAATTGGAGTTGAATATGAAAGAATTATTAGAAAAGCATTAGTTGGTTTTTGTCTTGGAGTGGGTTTCCACCTTAAAAACTATGTGAATTTGTGTTCCTCTTGTTTACTTCTATCATTGTACAAACACTGATAATAATTGAAGATTAACTAATGCTCTAATTGTAAGGAATAATGATTCACCGCCCCTTTCAGTATTTCCAACAATTGGTATCAGAGCTTGGTTCCTTCAATAGCAGTTTAATAGTTGGAAGGAGGTCATGGAGCATACCAAGAATGGTGTACCTCTATTCAATGAAAATAATTATGAACTATGGAAAGGAAGAATGGAGGTCTATCTCTTCGCGCAAGGTTACGAAGTATGGGACACTATTCAAAATGAATTTACATCAACCGCGGATGACCAAGGTAAGAAGAATTTGGTAAATGATGCAAAAGCAAAGAATATTATTATCAGTGGACTTATTGAATCTGCTTATCATAAGGTGTTGGGTTGTAAAACTACCAAAAATGTATGGGACAAGCTTGAGAATATATATGCAGGTGACTCAAATGTCAAAGAAGCAAAGCTTCAAATCTATAGAGAAAAAATTGAGCAACTCAGAATGAAAGAAGATTGCAACATTACTGCATACTTCCAATACATTGATGAAATAACCAATACTCTGGAAGGATTGGGAGAGCCATTTGACGAGAAGAATATTATATGGAAGATTCTTATAACGTTACCAAGGAGATTCAACCCAAAGGTATCGGTATTAGAATACAGTGGAAATCTGGACAAACTCAGCAAGGAAGAATTACATGGAGTTCTCATAGCATATGAAATGAGACTTGATGAAGAAAATGGTACTTCAAATATAGAAACTGCGTTCGTTGCATCTAAGCAAACCAATAAGGACAAACAACCTTCAATTGAAATGACATGCACCTGCAAGTGTGAAGAAAAGGGAGATGATGGAGAAGGTCTTTCAGATGAACAATATGCTTACTTTACGAGAAAACTAAAACCTGGTAAGGGAAAATTCAAAGGTAAACTTCCATTGATATGTTTCGGTTGTGGTGAGGTTGGGCATTTTGTAGCAAATTGTCCGAACAAAAGTGATGGAAACTCAAAAGGAAAGAAAGGCTTTAAGAAATTCAACAAGCAAGGCAAAAATAAAGGATCCAAAAGGAACTTTCTCTCTAAAGAAGATAGCTCCTCATCCAATGAAGAAAGTGACAAAAAATAAGAAGCCAATGAGAAAGTATTGTTTATGGCCAAGCACAATAAACAAAAAGTATCAAACAGTGAAGAAGAAGGGTTGACCATAGAAGAATTTTATGAGGAGGCAATCGAGCTTATAAAAGAGCTCAATGCTGAGAAGATCCGTTCCAACACTCTTGAAGAACAAGTTCAAGGTCTCAAAATTGAGGTTGAAGAACAAAAATGTATTGAAGAGTCACTTCAAAAGAAGTTGGAAGAAAGCAACCAAGAAAGGGAAGCATTAGAAGCCGAAGTAGTCTCGCTACATAAGGAAGTGAAGAAGGGAAAAACTATCCAAAACTATGCCAACAACTCAAGGGCATTGGAAGAACTCATCAAAAATCAATGATCTTACAATGAAAGAACTGGCCTCAGTTACAAAGAAGAAGAAGCAGGACCTTCTACAACAAAATACAATGAACCTATGAGATCTGACATACATGAAGACTTCATTGGACAAGATTCACAAGCACATCCTTGGAAGACGATTCCTTGACGAAGATTTTCATCCAGGTACCAACATATTTTTCATGGCTATTGTTATTCATGTGGAAAATTTGGTCATAAAGCTGTAGAATGTCGCACGTACCCTATGAACCACTACAATTCCAAGAGATTCTTTAAATATGAACCTCCCAGGGCTCAACAAAACATCAATAGATTTGAAAATTTAAGAAATAATATGGAATTTTACAAATTTTAGAACTTTGGACACATAGCCAGAGACTGCAGACTTGAAAATCCTCCAGAAGAATCTTCGAAGTCACAGAATGAATGAACATGGAAGAAGAAGAAGACTGATAATTGTTCTCTCGCTCTCAAGGCTCAAAAAAAGAAATATGTGTGGTATGTTGATAGCGGTTGCTCAACGCATATGACTGGAGATAGAAGGAAATTTGTATCTCTGAAAGAGAAGAAGGATGGAACCATATCCTTTGGAAATGATGGATCTTCAAATGTTATAGGATCAGGTACCGTCACTCTCAGAAGCAAAGATGTTATAGCCAAGAATGTTCTATTGGTCGAAAAAATGAATCACAATCTGCTTAGTGCTGGAAAAATGTGTGATCAAGGACACATAATGCTATTCAACTCCACAAAATGTGAAATCAGGAAAGGCAGGTATGGTAAAATTGTGGCTACAGCAAGTCGAGTTCCAAATGACATATATGTTCTGGATGAAGCAAATAAAGCATGTCTACTAGCTAAAGAAGATGAAAGTTGGTTATGGCATAAACGAATGGGCCACATAAACTTTGACAATCTTGTCAGGATAAGCAAAAAGGAAGCAGTACGAGAAATGCCGAAAATATCAAAACCTTCCAACACACTATGTGAGGCATGTCGGCATGGCAAGCAGACAAAAGTCCAATTTAAAACAAAAGAACACTTTTCATCACATCCATTGGAATTGATACATACTGATCTATGTGGTCCTGTGAGAACAAAAGGCTTAGACGGAGAATTATATTTCATGTTAATGATAGATGACTACACCAGGATGACAGCCGTCAGTTTCCTAAAGAAAAAATCTAAAGCATTTGAGTGCTTTAAGATCTACAAGGAGTCGGTTGAAAATGAAACTGATTTGAAAATAAAGTGTTTAAGATCAGATAATGGTGGAGAATTCACTTCCAAATTATTTCAGCAATATTGTGATGAAAATGGAATAAAAAGGAAATTTTCAATAGCACGAACACCTCAGCAAAATGGAGTTGCTGAAAGAAAGAATAGAACTGTACAGGAAATGGGTAGAACAATGTTGAAGGACTCAAAATTGGATGAAAAATTCTAGGTTCAAGCAATTGATACGGAAGTCTTCATTATCAACCAAAGTCTTCTCAGAAATAATAGCAACAAGACTCCATATGAATTATGGAAAGGAAAAACAGCTAATGTAAAATATTTTAGAATCTTCGGAAGAAAATGTTATATCAAAAGAGAAGATCAAAATTTGGGTAAGTTTGAATCACGTGTTGATGAAGGTATCTTTGTTGGTTATTCACGCAAAAGAAAGGCCTATAAATGCTATAATCTAAGACGAAAATAGATAGTGGAGAGCATAAATGTTACATTTGACGAAGATGGTGTTCTAGCGAGTAATGATGAGGATCTAGAATCTTTGAAACATGAGACAGAGGCTGAAAAAGACACAGATAAAATTTTTGAACAAGAAGCAACTATCAACGAGAAAGAAGTAAACAATGATCATCAAGATATACCACAACAACAACAAGAAGCTCCTCCAAGGAGAACAAAAGAGTGGATTCAAAAGAACCATCCATCAAATCAAATCATTGGTGACATAAATGAAGGTCGACAACTTTGTTCATCACAACAAGCTCACGTTGCTTTTCTAGCAACCTTTGAGCCTAGTAGTTTTGAGGAAGCCAACCAAAATGAACATTGGGTAGCAACTATGAATGAAGAATTAGATCAAATTGAGAAGAATAACACCTGGGAATTAGTTCCACGACCAAAAGATAAAAATGTCATTGGGACTAAACAGGTGTTCAGGAACAAATTGAATGAAGATGGGCAGGTTACTAGAAACAAAGCATGATTGGTTTGCAAAGGCTATGCACAAGTGGAAGGAATTGATTTCGATGAAACATTTGCTCCAGTTGCCAGAATGGAAGCCATCCAAATGTTTCTCGCCTATGCATATTCAAGAAAAATCAAAGTCTACAAATGGATGTTAAGTCAGCATTTCTGAATGGAGAATTAGAAGAAGAAGTTTACATTGAACAACCTGAAGGTTTTCTACTATCACAAAAATAAGACTATGTCTGCAGGTTAAAGAAGGTTCTATATGGTCTGAAGTAGGCTCCCAGAGCATGGTATGCTCGTCTTGATGGATATCTACGTCAACAAGGGTTCAAGAAAGGTACTGTTGATAGCAATCTTTATGTACAAATAGATAAAGATAATTTAACAATTGTTGAGGTATATGTGGATGATATAATATTTGGTAGCAATGATGATCAACTAAGTAAGAAGTTTTCTACAAAGATGCAAAGTGAGCTTGAGATGTCTTTACTTGGTGAGTTGACATAATTCTTAGGGCTTGAAATATCTCAGCAAGAGAAAGGAATATTTATATGTCAAGCCAAGTACATCAAGGACATGCTCAAGAAATTCAAAATGGAAGATTGCAAACTCGTCCTTACTCCAATGGTAATAGGTTTCAAATTGAGCATAGACAACTCATCTAAGGATGTGGATTAGAAGTTGTACAGATCTATGATTGGTAGTCTTCTATATGTAACAGCCTCTCGGCCAGATGTTATGCAAGCAGTTGGACAAGTATCAAGATTCCAAGCAGCACCAAAAGAATCACATATTATTTCCGTCAAAAGAATTCTTCGATATCTAAAGGGCACATAATAATATGGCTTGTGGTATCCCAAGGGTAAAAATCTCATTATTTAAGCCTTTACAGATGCAGATTGGGCAGGAAGCATTGATGATTGTAAAAGTACTAGTGGAGTAGCATTCTATCTAGGTGGTTGTCTTGTATCATGGTTGAGCAAAAAGCAAACTTCAATCTCGTTATCTACAGCGGAAGCATAATACATTGCAGCAGCATCATGTTGTACTCAAGTCCTTTGGATGAAACAAAATTTGCAAGATCTTCAAGTACAATTCAGTGAGCCTATTCCCATATTCTGTGACAACACTAGTGCCATCAACATCTCCAAGAATCCTATCATGCATTCAAAAACAAAACACATTCCGATCAAATATCATTTTGTTAGAGAACAAGTCGCTGAAAATAATATCAAACTTGAGTATGTTTGTACAAAAGAACAAATTGTTGATATCTTCACTAAACCTTTACCTCATGAAGAATTTGAATATCTTCGTCAAAAGCTTGGGATTCTCCCAAGTTCTCATTAGATTTTCCTTTTTCAAGAATATAAAGTGGGAGTGGAAGTGTGTACAGGTCTGCAGGAAGATTGCGTGTTAGCGGGAGTGGAAGTGTGTACAGGTCTGAAGGATGGTTGTGTTTCAGGGGGAGTTACCCTTTTCCATTAATGTTAAAGGGGGAGAGAATGTTGTAGGAAGAGGTGCCATGATCGCAGGGGGAGTACTGGTGTTGCCATCAATGCCAAAGGGGGAGATTGTTGATCAGCGGTTGTCATTGATGTCAACCCAAGCAGCACCAGGGGATAACCCAATATTGCATGGGAATTTTGACTTACCAAAATAATGTATTCTGGGTCAATAATTCTTTTTATGGTTTCTAATTTTCGATATGTTTCCATTGATATATGGCACGCCATATAATTCTTCACGGTTTGAGAGATATTCATGTTTAAAGTTTGTAACCGTAGTTAGTGGGCTAAAACCCCATGGGGTTAGGGCATGGGTCATTGAAAAGTCATAATTAATATTTTTTAAGCTCCTAAAATCCCTCCCACGTTCACTTGTTGAAGTCCCTCTCAACTTAAGCATTCATATAAATTGTGATCTTCATTTCCTCCTTATGCAAGGGATTCGACCATCTGAAATAGGTCATCTTGGAATTTTCGCTCTAAATTTTTTTCTACGAAGGTTCAGAAGCTGAAATTTTTATTAGATGAAGCCAAAATCCTGAGAAATCTGCAATAAAAATTTCAGATCAAGGTGCGCAACATTTGTGGAGATATTATCTGTGTAAGTCAGGGTTTTTGCAGGCTCTTGAAATTCATCTCAAAGAAGTGAGCTTGGTAAATTCATCATAAATCTCTCTCTGAGTATAGGATTGGAATTCCGTAAAAAGTGACAGATAGTGCACAGTCTGTGCTTTTTTATTTATCAATTTAAGAAACAAATGAAGAAACAGTGACACGTGGAATTCCGTACAAGTGCACTCTGCTGAAACAGTCCATAATTAGGGCATTGTGAGAGATTGGGTATAATTATCTCTTCAAGAATCCAAATTGGGTCAAAACTATGGCATTGGAAAGATGACTCAGAGGAATACTAAATGACCAAAAATCAAATATTAAGGATCCGAAATGATAGAGATACACCAGATTCAATATCGAGCTCCTAGAAGGCAAGAAAAAGCTAGATCATATGTTGTCAAGGGTTGCAAAGGACCAAACTTTCTACAGCAGAAAAGCAAAGCAAGGTGTAGTAGATGGTAGCATGACAAGAGCAACAACCAAGGTGCATGACAGTAGCAAGAAGTTCATCATATGAAGTCTTCAAGTGGGAAGCACTGCATACAATCATTGTAAAAGTATCATTGTACTTAGTCATTGTAAATACATTACTGTACAAATTGTACTAGTGTCTATCTACCAAGGGTTGAAGAGGAAGTGTTGGGAGGTCTAGGATCATCATTAGGTGGTTGTATCAAAGTTGGGGTTATGGTCTAGTATATATTCTTCTTCTACATCATTCTATATCATTGTAAAGTGGACCATTTTCCCTGGTACGAGAGTCCATTCTTCTTTTATTCTTCTATAGGGTGGTAGGGTGGTGCTAGGGTGATTTTTAGCTCATTGGGTGTTGGGGCCTCCGCTCAGTTGACTACTAAAGAATCTTGGGCATTGGAGTGTCCATCCAGTGGGAGCTGGAGAAGAATGCTTTTCTAGATTCTAGGAAGTTGGAGCTTTATTTTCAATTGGAAGTTGAATATGAAAGAATTATTAGAAAAGCATTAGGTGGTTTTTGTCCCGGAGTGGGTTTCCACCTTAAAAAATGTGTGAATTTTTGTTCCTCTTGTTTACTGCTATCATTGTACAAACACTGATAATAATTGAAGATTAACTAATGCTCTAATTTTAAGGAATACTGATTCCCCCCCCCCCTCTCAGTATTTCCAACAAAACCCTCAAGAGGATGGTGAGAATATATAGGGGCATAGGCACCCCCAAGCATGATATCGACATGCCAAATGTATTTATAGTAGTGGAATCTAAACACATTTTGATGATGTGATTCTCCATTTGATTTTCTTATGGTAATCTTCTCATGGGAAGAATGGATAGATACAGTTAGAGAAAGGAAATAGTGGATTACCAATCTCATTTTGCACTGCATATATGAATCAAATGGACTAAATTTCTAGGTTCATATACATGGTGTCACTATACCAAAGAGTGGCTTTGGAGATAATGAACAAGTTCTCACCGAGAAAAAATAGAGGTTGGTCAACAAGGACTAGGTTGTTGATGTAAGATGCAGGAATGATTAAGTGGATCATCCCCAGAGTGATCTGAAGTGATATGAGACTCTATAGGTTCTTCCAAATGGGGAAGAATAATGGTACTGGAGTTGACACTATCAGATGAAATAGGAGGGTTGGGGAGAATTTCTTCTCCTGGACTCACAAATATGTGATCCAGGAGGATCTTGCATCAGTTCGGATTGATAGGAAGTCGAGTATAGCCTTCAATTCTTCAGTGATCTGGATGAAAATGAAATATTCAATTGGTTCATGGTGCAATTTTTGCATTCAAATAATGTGTCAAAGGTATATTAAACCTATGGTTAGAAATCCAAGGTGGTGAACCTAAGCTAAGGTCACGGTGTAATGTGAAAGGACCTAAGTGGCAAACTACATGGTGTGTAACCTAAAGTCTTAAAAGCTAAGCACATAAACCATATGTAACAATTTTTAAACTATGGTTACGGTCATAACCCAATATATATATATAATAAACCATATTATATATATCACACAAACCGTAGTGGGGTTTTAACCCTTGGGATGTGAATAGGTGGATTAACAACACGCAGTTAGACCTGACCACCGGGAAGACCACAGGAAGATGACAATGCAAAAGGATCTGACCACAACATGAGAACAGTTAGATGTACAACAAGTTTAAACACAACCTAACCACCAGACCTAACCTGCAAGGTGGAAGACAAAGTGTTCACCACAGAGACCTGTCATATGGATAAGCCCGTAACCGTCAAATTTTTCCACCAGAACCAAACCGTTAGGGTTATTTTTATAATATAGTTTAAAATTGGGTTTTGTTGTTAAAAGTGCTATATTTTAATAACCTCACCATGTAACCTATTTTTCTAGGTGTTCTAACAACATTGCACTAAGAACCTAATCACATTTAATTCCAAAACCATATACCATTTTTTTCCTAAGAGGTTCAAGATCGAACCTAATATTCATTATAAATTACACCATTTCTCATGATGGGAGCAGAGTGCTTTTGAGCTTTGTTTAGAATTTTGTGAAGAGAAGAGGAAATTTTCTTTTAGGTGTATCTTGGTCGTCCGGAGGTGGAATTGGGCTCAAAGAGAGGCATTGGAAAGCTAGGAGGGAGAGATTTATGTTGACAGAGACCAGATTTGCCTGCGAGCATGTTCACTCTAGTGAATTTCTATGTAAATACTTCTTTGGATCATTCCTTAATAAAACAGACACCCATCTTGAAATCATACCCGAAGACATAGTCCACTAGGGCTGAACTTCGTAATCAATGTTTTCTATCTTATATCTCTTTTATTTGCTATAAATTCATGTTTAATTGTGCTTCTTAAGTTTTGGATTAATTCATAAAATCGATTTCTTTCCTTCAATATTCCACACTAAGTGATCAAGTTAATAATAAATTCACTTTGGCAAATATTCAATCCTATTTTAGATGTATTTTAGATCATTTATTTTGGTATCAGAGTAGGTTGCATTTTGTAGGATTTTTATAGTGAATTTTAACCAGGTCTAGGTTGCAACGTGGAGAAGGAACGCTTGAGGAGTTAGACCCAAAAGTTGGAAAGCGGAAATTTTCTCAACAATCGATAATGGGAGGATCAAATGTAGGTGAAACTCATAAAATTAAAGTCATGGGTGAGGAACAAATTCAGCAAATTTTTTTGAACATGCAACGAATGTTTGGTGAACTCTATGAAGATAAGAAGGTGAGAGATACAAATTCTTATTCAAAGGCAGAGAAGATGGGAAAAGGAAAAGCTTATAAACCTCCTTCTCCTCCATCATCATCATCATCTTCTTCTTCTAGTTCAGATTATGAAATAGAAAAGTAAACTTAGAAATCATCTCTTTTGAAACTTGATGTACAATATGAACTACCTATTTATGATGGCGAAATGAATCCTGAAAAGTTAGATAACTATATTAAGCAAATAGAAGTGTATTTTAAAATTCAGAACATCTCTGATGAAAGAACAAAAATTCAGTTAGATACACTTAGAATGGCGGGAACAACTTTAATCTGGTGGGAAAGTAAAACTCAAATAGATTTAAATTGGAAAGGTAAATTAATCTCTTCATGGTCTAAGATTTTAAAATCTCTCAGAAAACAATTCTATCCTTTGAGATACATGCAACAAGATGTTATTGATTGGCATTATTTGAGGCAAGGTAGAGGGTAGAATGTTCAGGAGTTTACTCAAGAGTTCAAAAAGAAATATTTGGTGCTTGGTATTTCATTGGATACATGTGAAAGTTTATTAAAGTACATTAGAACTTTACATTCTTATCTACAACATATGTTATTGATGTTTAATCCCACTGAATTTGATGAAGTGTGAGTTTAAGCTATAAATATAGAATTAAGTGGTAGATCATTCAAGTTTTCACATAAAACATGCAAATATTTGGAAATCAAGTATTCCAAAACAGCAAGAGGAAGATCAGTTCGGAGGGAAAGAAAAAAATGATAACTCAGAAGGAAGGTGAAAGACCTACCTATTTTCACTTCTAGAGAATCGGACATGATGAAGCCATATGTTGGAAACTTCACCCAAAACTCAGAACAAAGAAGTTTCAGAAAAAGAAAGGTGAAAAGAAGGGTAATACAATAGTCCAACAAGATTTTGGCTCTGACTCACTTGATGAAAGGAAAATAACAACAATGGTTTCGACAGGTAAAAGTTCTAACACTAGTTCAAGTTCTAGTACTTCTACATCTTCTTCAAACATAAATCATTTGGATGAGGATAAAAGAGTTGAATTATTTCACATAAGGATAAATTCTAAGCACAAAAAAATAGACACATTATTTGACAGTGGATCACAGTAAAATTTAATATCTGAAGAATTAGTTAAGAAATTGGGTTTGGAGACACAGAGTCATCCAAGACCATACCCGTTATGTAGGCTAAAATAAAAGACTCAGACTAATGTCACAAACCAGTGTCATTTAAAATTTTCCATCATCTCTAATTACATTGATGAAGTGGATTTAGATGTGATTCCATTATACATATGTGGAGTAGTGATAGGAAGTCCTTACCTCTATAATCATGATTCTCTGTTTCATAGGAAAGAGAATAAATATCAATTTAAGAAAGATGGGATCAAATACATTGTCAGGGCACATAAAATAAAAATACACTTGGATTTAGTTACTTCTAGTCAGATGAAGAGGCTAATAAGTTCAAGTAAAAGATATGTACTCATGGTTGTAAAAGAACAACATAAGGATCAACATGATGATTTTTTAGGTTGTGAATCTCAGTTTAAAGATAATTCGGTTAAATTGGTAGATTATTTTGAAAGTTTATTTAAAGAACCAAAACATCTGCCTCCTAAACGGGAAATACAACATGAGATACAATTGATTTTTGATGCCCCTCTTCGTAATGTGGGAATGTATCATTTTCCAGTTAGAGAAAAAGAATAAATAAAGAAAAAAATCCAAGAGCTGGTTGAAAAAAGTTTCATTTGACCCAATTCATCTCCATGTGGTTAACTAATAATTTTGGTTCCTAAGAAAGTGATGCAGGAGCATTCGAGCCAAATTTTCATTATTAAATTATGTAATAAGGGAGGGTGAGACATTTTAATTATTTTATTAATTAAATTGTTTATTTTTTAATAAATTAGGAGAGAAATTAAAATTGTGAGGATTTTTGTAAATATTCTTTAATAATTAAAGGTTGTGAGTGGAATGGATTAGGTAGATAATATAAGGAGTAGGAATTCCACATACGGGACTTTGTTGAGTCCAAAACTAGAATAGATCCAAATTAGATTTGTAGTTGAGATTTAGGTGGAGGAATTTATGGAATGAAATAAATTAATTATTTATGTATAAATAGGGGTGTTTTTTTGAGGATGAGAGATAGCAAAGAGAGTGTGAGGTGAGTAGTGCAGAGAATTAGAAAGATGGGTTGAAGGGCTGAGAGCCAAGAGGCCGCCCAATGTAATATTTGGCCTAATAATATTTTATGTTTTAATATCAACATTTTTTTTACTGTAGGGCTCTCTTTCTCTTGATGCATATTTTGAGCAGCATCCGTTGTTATGTTTAATGAAGAATTGAGAATTTTCATGTTGGGTGAAATACGTGTGTTTATATGCTAGGATTGTGATTTAACTCAGAACCCCTACATCATTTGGTATTGGAGCTGAAAGATTCATGTTCTACATTTTGTTTGAATATGAAATATATATATATATATATATATATATATATGTTACATGTATATTTGTTGGAGTGTGTAAAGCGCAGAAAACTTCCATCAAAATAAGGGAGCATAGTCATGAAAAGAGCAAGTTGAAGATATGTTCTATGCTGGCAAAGAGCGTTGTTATGGCTGTAGCTAGAGTCACATGCCGCAGAGAAAACATGAGTTTGAGAATTTTTGGTGCTATTCATGGATGAGAATGTGGAGAAAACCTCTGCGTAGCAAAGATGTATATGTGAACAAGTGTTGTCCAACACATTACGAAGTTTCACTTGGAGAAATGCATGAAAATTGAAGAACGCTGGAGCCAAGCGTTGTTAGAAATATGTTGAAGTGGTGCACTTAAGGAGAATTTTATCAACCTATAGGATTTTGTGTACATTTGAAATTTGAGGTGTGGTTGCTAGGATTCTAGAGTAATCCGAGCTTCCATGATGGAATGAGCATCAGTAGGAGGGTGGACCATAGAAACTATTAATTCCTGTTAATAGTTTTGTTTGGCCTCAGTTCCACAGAAAACTGTTGCGCATAGACATAGCCATTTGCAGAGGCTTGGGCATTCAACAAAATTCAAATGGTGGAATGGAAATGCCGCTTATTCATGGTTGTTAATGTGGTGTTTTGCAGTGTTTTAGTCATGTTCAACACAACTACTATTTTTATTTCTAAGGGCCAAGAGTGTGAATATGGATTTTTGCTCGCACAAGTGGCTATCTTGAAGTTCTATGTATGACTGCGCGTTTTTATAAGTTGAATGCTAAGTTTGTTTCTATACCAAGGCATGAAATTGTTAATTGTGAGTGAAGGGCCACTTTTGAAAAACTATTATCATAGTTGTATGGGGATGTGTGAGACACCGTGAGGTGAATTTCTGCTTCTATTTTCATAAATAATTCATATATGAGTCATATTTGTTATTTTGGAAACCAATGACAAATATTTTGGATGTATGAAAGAATTATGCATATCAAGACCTGAGAAGAATAACTTCAAAAGAATCAACTCACCTGTTGTCACGTGGAACGTGATTAAAAAATAAAGGCACTTCGCCGAGAGAAGTCAAGGTGGAATGGCATTGAAGAAAGCTAAAAATTGAGAAGAACCTATGAATGATTAAAAGCAAGTGTGGAGTGTAGTATCAAAGCAGTGCCACTGGTCAACCTGGTGACGAAGGGTCATTTTTTTTTATGGAGGAATGTTTCTTGATTATGTTTCGAACTTGCTCGTTTGACTTCGTGGACAAGTGATCCGTGATATGAATCTTAGAGCCACTACAAATGTGTGATATGTGTTGCATTCTTGTTATGAGAGGATGTGATTGTTTTTCTCTACGTGTTATAGTGGAGTGACTCATGTAATTCAAAAAGGTATTTTATATATCTTTCATTCAACATGATTATGATAATAGATATGACATGTTGATATAAAAAAGAGATTGATTGAGATAAAGGAACTTGGCTTAAGCTAAGAGGGGATATTATGCATACTTTGAAGGTTTCTAACATTTGTTTGCTGGGAAGGATTTATGTTAGAAGATTGCTGGGAAGAGATTTATTTGTTGGGGAGAAAATGGACCTTGCGCGTTCAAAGTAAGTCTGTAGAGACTTGAATGTATTCCTAAAAGAATACGCGAGAGAAGGTTTGGATCATTTCAACCACAAGAAGATTCAAGGTAAGTGCTCATTGAATGAATCAATATTAATTGAGTAGAGGTATTTTAAAATGTAGATGATTAAATTTCCTTGCAATACTTGAGAAGATGATCTTCTATAGATGTTATGAAAGTGTGGAAATGTTGCAAATGCGGAGGTATAAATGAATGGGAAAATGTGCTAATCCTGGGTGATATGAAGGCAAACATGCATGTTTATATGGGGATATTTATTATGCATAGTGTGATGATTTATTATGCATAATTTGGATTCTTCGTAGTTTTTGTTAAGTCATTTAGACCAAAGCTTGTAGTTGGGAAAAGAAGAATTATTTTGATTGGTGATTAAAAACATAATTTCTTGATGTTGTAAAAGCTTTGTTTTACCATAATGTGGCGGTATTTAAGGAGGTGATATTCAGGATGAACATAATGTATGGGTTGTATATCAAAGAGGTTGCTTGTTCTCTACACACAGGTAAAGAGATGTGAATTGATGTTGCATGATGTATATAAGTGCAGGGAAATGTTTGCATTAAGATGACAAGCTTATGGGCATGCGAGTTTTTACAGTGACAAAGATAGCACAGAAGAGTGGAAATCAGAGGGTTAAGACTACAGAGAGAAAGGTTTATCAATAAACTTAACAGGAGCATGAGGTATGATACTTCAGGAAGGTATTTTTGAACATTGAAAAGTGAATGGTTTATTTATTTTCACCTTAAAATAAATCTTGAAAAAAACCTGAATTTCATTTCGACTAAAGATTTTAGTATCATATGAAATGATAAGGGAAACTGATGATTTTCATAAGAATGAAGTATGAAAGAGAGTGAATATTTTACATCCTAAAAATGTATTAGGGGTGTATGTTTGTTGGAGGATTGTATAACTTGAATTAAGCCAAAAAATCCATTGCAAAAATTATTGGGTCGAGTCTTGAAGTGAGAATAGATGTTAGCGTCAAATGAAAGTTTGGATAGTTTGAGTTAATATTGAGTATTCTCATCCAAGATGAAAAATTAGTGTAAGTCTGAAGTCAAAGAGTTGTAAGATAAGTCAAGAGTCTGAATGTAATGGGGTGCATGATCGGCGGAGCCCGACACCCAAAGAATTGGTCATTGTAACACATGCGTTGCTAAAGTGGTGTTTGCAGCAAAGTGAAGCAAGAGAGTTACCAGGGACTAGTTCCAAGACAGAGAACCAAGAGAAGCCAAGCGCAGGAGGAGAAACTTAATTTTGATGAATGGAAAGTGTGAAGGATTGCTGAGAAGTGGATTAAATGAAGCCCACACATGAATAGATGAAGTTCAAAAAGAAGGGGAAGATGACTATTGATAGTCATTTCCGAAGATCTAATGAAGACCACAACAGAGTGAAGAAGAAGGAAAATGCCAAGGTAAGTGGCATATGTGAACAATTGACAGATGAAGAGTACGAGCGGGAGAAGGCTGAGATAACAATTCATCTTGAATTTTTAATGGAGTTGTTATAGGAAAATGTGAAAAAATAGACACATGGTTGGACCATGAGAAAGAAGGTAAAGTGGCAGAAGCTACCCACAAAGAGGGAAAAGCAGGTAAACATACAGTTGGTAGAAGAGCTGAAGAAGCTCGAATAGATGTTGAGTTGTGAAGAACTCAGAGAGGCTGAGTTAAAAATGGATGTTTCCATTTGTGGCCTAGAACAGGGTGAAATTATGGGTGAAGAGATTAGTGAAGAAGATCTCATGAACTATTGGGATAGTTCAGAAGCATCTGAAGATGTTTTGGTGCGAAAAATAGGTGAGGCTATGAAGCCTTAAATTTTTTCTCACAGTTTATGTATGTTTGCAGGATGTGCGAAAGATGGTGAGCAGTCTGATGTAACTGTCACAAAGGAGAAAGAAAGAGGTAAAGTCTGGTAGAGAATTCCTTTCAGAAGAGGAAAGTGTTGATTGGTTACAACAACAAGAAATTATAAATGAATTCTTGTTTGGGGTAAGATAGCAAGTTGAAGATGTTTTGAAATAGGAACAAAATGGAAATGTCGAAGACTAATTCCAAGGAGGTAAACAAATGTATCTGTTTAATGAAATTGCTAACGAAAGTTTTCAATGTAATGATGTTGAAACCAGGACAACTTAGGAATATTGCCAGAGGAAGAGTGAAGGTAGTGATGAAGTACTGAAAAGATTTCACATGGAAATTGAATTCTTAGAACGATGGCTGAAGGAACCTAATGGCGAAGAAAAACTTGTAGAACATGATCCGGAAGAAATTACAATTACTATGCATGATAGAGATGAAATATTTTTAACATTTATGGATTTGAATAAATGTTATAAATTTTCAAATAATGATGTAACTGTAGGTATAGAAAATTACATTAACAGATATGATGTCGAAATTAGAGAAATCAAGCAGAAGTTATTTGGCATTGAGATGGAAGATCAGAAGCAGCTAGGGAGTTATTTCTGTAGGGACATAAAGGAAACAATGAATCAACAGGATGAAGATGGAAGCAGCTAGTAGTTTGGAACAGAATATATTGAAGTCCAAAAAGTCGACGATGGGAGATTGATGCCTGAAGCATGAAAAGAGACCAAAAGGTCTTACCTTTTAAAAACTAACAGTTTGTTGGTGAATGCAGGTACAACACTAGACGAGAGAGTTGTTTCTATTTGTACTCAGGAAAGAGTTCTTGATTATTTTCCATTGCAGAAAGTTGAGTATTCAGCTCAGTTGGAGATGACAGAGTTTGAAAAAGAGGAATTACTCCGAGGAATTGGAAAAATAAAGTGTTGGAGAAGCTGATGGAATCCGATCGACAGAGTGGATGATGAGTTATCAAATCAAGTTGACACTTCGAAGGACCAGTGACAGAACAGAGTATGGAATCCTGGAGGGAGCAAGTCATCAAGATTTGTGGTTGTCGCAGTATTACAGAAAAGCGACGGACCTCATAGACAGGAGTCTATGGAAACTTCTCTACATGGGGAGTCTGATGCAGGAGCATCCGAGCCAAATTTTCATTATTAAATTACGTAATAAGGGGGGTGAGACATTTTAATTATTTTATTAATTAAATTGTTTATTTTTTAATAAATTAGGAGAGAAATTAAAATTGTGAGGATTTTTGTAAATATTCTTTAATAATTAAAGGATATGAGTGGAATGGATTAGGTAGATAATATAGGGAGTAGGAATTCCACATACGGGACTTTGTTGAGTCCAAAACTAGAATAAATCCAAATTAGATATGTAGTTGAGATTTATGTGGAGGGATTTATGGAATGAAATAAATTCATTATTTATGTATAAATAGGGGTGTTTTTGTGAAGATGAGAGATAGCAGAGAGAGTGTGTGAGGTGAGTAGTGCAGAGAATTAGAAAGATGGGTTGAAGGGCTAAGAGCCAAGAGGCTACCCAATGTAATATTTGGCCTAAGAATTTTTTCTGTTTTAATATCAGTATATTTTTTACCGTAGGGCTCTATTTCTCTTCATGCATATTTTAAGTAGCATTCGTTCTTATGTTTAATGAAGAATTGAGAATTTTCATGCTGGGTGAAATATTTGTGTTTATATGCTAGGATTCTGATTTAACTCAGAACCCCTACATCAGAAAGATGGGACATGGAGAATATGTGTTGAATTTAAGGACTTAAACAAAATCACAATCAAGAATAGGTATCCTATTCCCAAGATAGATGATTTACTTGACAAGTTCAAAAATGATATCGATTTCACTAAGTTGGATTTGCGTTGTTGGTATCATCAAATTCACATTGTAGAAAATGACATCTAGAAAACTGCATTTAAAACTAGGCAGGGACTATTTGAATGGTTAGTGATGCCGTTTGGTTTGTGTAATGCTCCAACAATTTTCATGTGGGTTATGAATGATGTATTTCATCCGTACATTGATAAATTTGTCATAATCTACTTAGATGATATCCTGATTTTTAGTTCCAGTATGGAAGAACATATTAGGCATGTTAAGCAGGTCTTTGAAGTATTGTATAGGGAGAAACTGTATCTTAAACTTTCCAAATGTGAATTTGGGAAAACTTCATTGATGTATTTTGGTTACATAGTTGGAGGTGGTCGTTTTAAAATAGATCCATCTCAAATTGATGTGATTGATAAGTGGCCAAGACCAGAGAATGTGACTGAAGTTAGTAGTTTCTTAGGTGCATTTCAATATTGGGGAAAATTCATTTCTCAGTTTTCTTTGATTGCATCACTGTTACATGCTTTAACAGGATCTAAAGTTATCTTTCAGTAGGGAGGGAAACAACAAAAATATTTTGATACACTTAAGCAGAAAATTGTCACAACACCAATCTTAGCTTTACCAAATATTCAATAGCCATTCAAAATTGAAACATATGCTAGTGGTTATGCAATGGGTGTAATCTTACTTCAAAAAAGGAAACCAATTTGTTTTCATTCAGAAATTTTTTCTAAGGCAGTTGCAAATTATCCAAGATATGATAAAGAAAATTTTTCTTTGGTTGAAAGTGTTAAGAAATGGAAACACTACTTAATGGGTAAGGAAACAATGGTTCACATAGATCATCAGTCACTTCAGTGCCTTCAGTCTCAGACTAAGTTGCAAAAATATCGCTCTTATAGATGGATGTGATTTCTTCAGCAATTTCACTTAGTAATTAAGTACAATAAAGGTGTAACAAACAAAGTAGCTAATAGGTTGTCTAGACCATATTTGAATGCTTCAGTAGTGCTGCAGAATAGTTCTTTAAAACTTGAAATTTATTTAGAACAATATAGTACAGATGCTGATTTTAAATATATTTACGAAAGAATAATTCATGGTACTTAGGTGGAAGAATTCAATTTTCATTTTCATGACAGGTTGTTATATCATCTGGGTAAGTTTTGCATACCATAGACAAAAAGGGTGGATGTTATTCGAAAAGCACGTTCTTCTCACATCTTGGGAAATTTTGGCATAAGAAAGACAACGAAACAAATTCAAAGGTATTGCTACTGGACTTGCATGTATGAAATATTTGCTACGTAAATTAAAGGATGTGTTATGCCACTTCCAGTTCCTTCATGACCATGGGACAACATATCCATGGAATTTGTTAGAGGAATTCCTATGTCTAGGAGAGGGCATGATTACATGTATGTTGTGGTTGATCGTTTCAGCAAGATGTGCATTCTTGTTCCATGCAAAAAGAAAGTGACTTTTGAATAGACTACACAAATTTTCTTTCAACATGTATGGGTTCATTTTGGGTTACCTACTTCCATCATTTACGACCGAGACACTCACTTTGTAGGAGAGTTTTGGTCCACTTTGTGGGAACTCATGGACACAAAGCTGAAGAAGAGCAAAAATTTTCATCCACAGACCAAAAAATAGACAAAAGTGGTGAACATGATAGTGATAAATATTCTCTGAGGTTACTAAAGCAAACATCCTAAGTTTTGGGATGAATCTTTACCTTATGTGCAACCATTAGGGGAATTTTGAGGTCTAAAATAGGCCTCCTAAGAAAAATGTGCAACCAAAATAAACTTAATAGGAACCAATAGGATTCAGGATGATGATGTCAACCATGGGGGATGATTCACCATTTTTTAAGAAAAAGGTAAAAAGATTAAAAAATAATAAAATAATAAAACTACATTTTCAACTCATATTTTTGACTTATCTTCCAAATTTTTTACTCAAATTTCAAGTGGGATTACTCGTTGGATGCAAAATTTAATTTCTTATCCAAGGAGTACCCATGTTTCATACTTTTCATGGACTCTGCTACATGAAAAATGATAAAGACATGAAAAAATGTGATTGCAGTCACATTTTTCATGTATTTATCATTTTTCGTGTAGCAAGATCCATCAAAAGTATGAAACATGGGTACTCCTTGGATGAAGAATTAAAATTTTCATCCAACGAGTACTCTTACACAAAATTTGATTAAAAAATTTGGGAGATAAGTTGAAAATATGAGTTGAAAAAATAGTTTTTTCTTTTTCCTCTAAAATTTGATAATGTAATCAAATGTTACTTTATTATTTTCCCTTTTATTTTATAATTTACTTAGGAGGCCTATTTTAGACCTCAAAATTCCCCTAATGATGCTTATAATTGAGGCTTACATTCTTCAACTAAGAGATCACCATTTGAAACATGTTTCGGGTATCTACCAAAGTCACCAATGTATTTCATGTTTGGTGAAGAAGATAAAGTGGATGGACATGAAGATAAAAATAAAGCAATCAAGTTCATTCAACGGATACAATAGATACATGAAGTAGTGCAGGATTAGTTAGAGAAGAGTTAGGCCAAGTACAAAATGCGCCATGACAAGCATCAAGTGGATCATCATTTTCAGGTCAATGATCAGGTATCATTGTATATCAGTAAAGATAGGTTGAAAGGAGAAGGTAAGAAACTGAAACCCATCAGGTATGGTCCTTTCAAGATTGTGGAAAATATTGGAAATAATGAATTCTAGTTAGATTTACCTCCTTACATGCGTTTTTATTCAGTTGTAATTGTAGAAAATCTGAAGTTTTATGAACCTTCGATGATCATTGATCCAGAGGAATATACACAGATTCCTATCGTTGATGATTTGGCACTTGAGTTCATGAATGAGTTGCAAGAAGATACCATCTTGGACAGGAAGGTTCACTCTTCAAGGCATGGAGATGTTGAATATCTTCGAGTGGGACTCAAAGGCATGAATCCATGCAAGGTGAGGTGGATGGAGATTGGAAGAGTGAGGGAGTTGTACCCTCACCTCATGTTTGCTTAAATAAAACTTTTGATGGTACAAAAGATTTTAAGTGGAGAGGATTAATCCAAGAGGATCTTTCATTAGTTCAAATCGACAAGAAATTCCAGTATAGCCTTCAGTTCTTCAGTGGCCTAGATGAGAACGAAATCTTCAATTGGTTCATGGTGTAGGTTTTGCATTGAAATAATATGCCAAAGGTATATTAAAACTATGGTTAGAAATCCTAAGTGGTGAACCTAAGCTAAGGTCATGGTGTAATGTGAAAGAACCTAAGTGGAAAACTACATGGTGTGTAACCTACATTCTTAAAACCTACGCGCATAAACCATATGTAACAATGTTTAAACTATCGTTGTGGTGATAACCCAATACATATGTAATAAAACATATTACATATATCAGACAAATCACAACAGGGTTTTAACCGCCAGGAAGAGTTGGCCGCAGGCGTAGACAGCATGTGAAGAGGTAGATTAACAATGTGCAGTTAGACCTAACCACTGGGAAGACCATAGGAAGATGATCGCACAGAAGGAGATGACCGCAGCATGAGAATAGTCAGATGTATAACAGGGTTGAACACAACGTAATTGCGGGACCTAACCTGCATGGTGGCAGCTAGAGTTTTGACCGTAGAGATCTATCATATCAATAAGCCCATAACCATCAGAGTTTTCTGCCAGAACCAAACCGTGAAAATTATTTTTATAATATAGTTCAAAATTTGGTTTTGTTGTTAAATGAGCTATGTTTTAATAACCTCACCATGTAACCTATTTTTCTAGGTGGTCTAACCCCATTTCACTGAGAGCCTAATCAAATTTAATTCCAAAACCATATACCATTTTTTTCCTAAGAGGTTAGAGATTGAATTTGATGTGCATTATAAATTACACCATTTCTCATGATGGGAGCAGAGTGATTTTGAGCCTTGTTCAGAATTTTGTGAAGAGAGGAGGCAATTTTCTTTCAGGGGTATCTTGGTCATCCGGAGGTGGAATTGGGTGTTAAGATAGGCGTTGGAAAGATATGAGTGAGAGCTTTCTGTTGACAGAGACTAGAGGTTCTTGTGAGAACGTTCAATTTGGTGAATTTATATGTAAATACTTCCTTGGATCATTCCTTAATCAAATGAACACCCATCCTAAAAATGGACCCAGAGACATAGCTGACCAGGGACAAACTCCGTAATCAATGTTTGATGTCTTATAACTACTTTATTTGATGAAAATTCATGTTTAATTGTGCTTCTTAAGTTCTAGATTAAGTCGTAAAATCAATTTCTTTCCTTCAGTCTTCCACACTAAGCGATCAAGTTAACGATCAATTCACTTTGGCAAATATTCAGTCCTATTTTAGATCTATTTTAGATCAATATGGGTGCCCCCTTACCTAAACATTGGGTGTCATTGTGATGGCCACAAGGTGTATGTGGTTCGAATGCATGGGTTCGAAGAAAGGGGTTATTGAACCAATCAAATTCACTATGGATGAAGTCTTTGGAATCCACAACATACTGATCATGAGTCTGCTATGGAAGGAAATACACATAATGGTGCATATCATCCAAAGGAAAATCAGGGGTGGTCATGCCTTCCATAATCTCTTCATCTGAATGAAAGATGGGAAAACTGGAGGAAGGGAGAAAACATGATGTTGTGGATCTACTTGGTGTATCATCATGAGAAATATGGTTCACATACGCATCGTTATGAAGGGTAGACAAAGAACTAGTAGATGAAACATCTACCGATTCTGAGACTAGGGTGTTCGATGAGGGAGGTTTGACAGAAAAAGAATTGGAAGCCCCAAAGTGTTCTTCCTCCATGAATCTCATTGATGACAACAGATAGGGAATAGAGACTAAATAGTCTGTCATCTAGACATCGGGGGGGAGGTATCAGAATGGGTGCATAACAGTCCTCCAGTTCTAGAGAAGCATATGTCACAAGTAGAGGAGTGAAGAATCCACTACTAGTGACCTCTATTTCATGAATTTCCTGAAGGGTATCACCAAAGTCGTCGGGACAGGGAAAATGATTGGAATAGTGGCCATAATAATCACACAAAGCACAAGTGTGATTTGTGTGCAATGATTTGATTTTATACGCTGAATCAGGTAAGGTAACATGGACCTCTGGGATTTTATATTTAGAAAACATTTCATTGACCGCAGGATTGAGATAAGGAAGTTCAAGAAAGTTATGGGTGGCATGGCCAACAACATCACACAAAGTGCACGAAGATTTCAACTTTGGAGGCTTAGGTGGAGCTGGAGTTGTTTGGGGAGCCTTTTCCTTAGGTTCCTTCTTTTTGGCTTCCCCCCCTCATAGATGCTTTCGCAACAAGAGTGGGTTCCTGTTGAGGTGGCTGTGGCACTGAAGCAAAGGGAAGGCTCATGGCGGCCAGTTGAACCAGGGTCAAAATATTATATTTTTTAAGTTGACCAGGTGAAGTGTTTTTTGGGGGATCAATTTACCAAAATGTGATCCCAGGGTCAAATTGGGTAAACTCAACATAGCCATAATAGGCACCAAAAAGACTCCAGATGGGGGAGCTAAAAATGGTATCTGACCTAAAGGGTAATGGCCTGACGGAATGGATCCCAAATGGTTAATACTTGGGGGAAATGTTCCAGGATGAAAAATATAGGGAGATACACCAAGAGAAGGAGAAGGTCCTTGAGGAGATGGCCCTGATGGCTATGTCGAGTGAACAACAACAGGTTGCAAAGGTGCTGGTTGCTGGCTAGTCATACCGGGCTACTTTTGGCTAGCCTAAGATGCTTGAAACATGCAAACAATCAATGGGTTGGGCTTAGAGATAAGAGGGGGGGACCAGGGAATGAACCAAGTAAGGTGGAATATTTATATAATCATAGTGAAACATTGGTGAGAGGTGCGACTGATTGGTTATTGGCCACTAAAGACTTCGGTTCGTAATATGTCAACTGATCGATAGTGACGATATTTCCATTGTGGGGGAAGCACATCTTACGGTGAAACATAGATGCAACAACTGTAATCGTATTGGTGTATCTACAACCCAAGAGGATATTATAATCCAAGGGGTCATTAATGACTTCTATGTCAATACAAACAATCTTTCCAGCAAGTGTGACAGGACAATTGTGGAACATGCCAAGGGGATGAGAAGGGTGACCGTCCCAAGCATGTAAAGTGATGGTGGATTGGGACAGATCAAGGAATCTTATTTCATTCCAAACATGGGCAGACATCACATAGGTGGATGCACCCTCATCACTGATACATCTTTGAACATGGCCATTACGAATCTTGACTCGTATTTGGAAGGAAATAGATGAAGGTAAAGGAGGATGTTCTGAGTTGTCAACATAAAAGATAATCAAAAGATAATATGAAGGATCCAAATTTCCCAAATAATATAGCGGAAATTTTCATTGTGATGGGCACTTCTAGAGGACTTCTAGCATTGACATGGCAGCAGGAGACTATGCCAAGGCATCTACCATGCTATAGGTGTGGGAAATTTTTGCAAAAGAAAATTTTCGGTGTAATGTCCCTTTGGGGATCTTGGTAATGACCTATGGCTTAGGCTTAGGGATCTGTAAGGGAACATTTGGTGTCGAAATGGACTCTATGGATGGTTTGGTTCGGTACTCGGTTGTAGACGTAGTGGGTTGCTTGTCATATTGGCAGGAATGGGTATGAAGGTTGACATTAGCGGTATTGACCTCTTCAGAATTCATCATGAGAATCTGGTCATTAGGGATACTCGATTGTGGGGGTTGAGGGGTGGCATGAACTTAACTTGGTTGGGCAGCAACATATCCTTGCTGAGGGAAAGGATTAGTGAACACAGTCGATTGAGTTGGCGCAGTGTCTGGAGGAAGCGAAGCTATGGGTTGTTGTCCTCTGGACGTTGCTTGGGCTTCCCACAACTGGTGCATTTGGGGTAAAATGGGACAATCATGAGTATAATTCCCATGGACATCATAACATGAACAAGGATTATTTGTATGAAAAGGTCTTGTTCTACTTGGGCTGGTTCCCTTGGGGTGTGTTCGATTGATTACCTTGGTGAGCTTGGTTACCTTGTGCTTGTTGAAACTGGTTTCCTTTCCCCTTATTATTTTTCTTCGAATTAGGAGGATCAGTCATGCTATGCTAAGCATACACTTGCCCTTGAGGAGGCAGTGGCTACTATGGCAAAGGTTGAGAAGGCACGGGAGGTGGGGGCACTGATGCCAGAGGGGATGGAGCACCGAGCTGTGCATAAGGATAAAAGGGATGTGGGGCAACAATTGGGTAAATAGGTTAAGAAATAGCTAGCCCTGGCATTGGTTGATGAGGTTGGGAAAATGCATAAGGTGTGCTTTGACTAGGATACAAGTTGCCCGGAGGGGGATATTTTTTAGAGGAACTGGTCCCCCCCTGGGGGTAACCATAACTCATGTGAGGAGGAGCATATGGATCTAAAAGAGATGAAACGATACCGTCAGTGGAATGAAATGTCCTCGATGCAATGTTACCATTAGGTCTATGAGGATAGTGTAAATGGTATAAACATAACTAGACTGGGCGTAGATAAAGTCATATTTTAATGAGACCTGGAGAGCTTCTTCTTGGTACCAAGGAAAATAATATGCAACATATTTACCGATGGGGGCTAAGAGTGTTCAAAGAAACCAATTCATATAGACATGGTTGTCGAATGTAGGAGATCTACACAAGATCCTTCTTCTACGCCATTCTTGGACATGGTCAGAAAGGTAGGTGGCAGAAGATTGTCAGAATGCGATTAACAACTTGGTACTAGTATCATAACGGAGGGGTAACTCAAAATATGACAGAAACGCTATAGCAAGAGTAAAAAAAGTGGTATGAGATGCAACAGGCTGATCTACATACCACTTTGCAACTTCTCTAGTGAGGTTACGTTGGAAAAACTAGAGGAAAATGCAGTCATCGGTGATGGAATTAGACAAACACCACATATGAAAGGAGTGTACATGATTAGTGGGGTCCTCTCCAGTGTTTCCTTCGAACTTAGGAATGTCAAAAGGAAGCCTAGTTGGCATAGTTGGTCAACGTGCATTGTGGAGTATGGGGTCATTGATTAATTGGCTAAAATTGGGAAGGATTAAACCCGCTTTAAAAAGGTATCAAATGTTGATACTCAACAACAAAATTTTAGCACCCACACCTAGTGCATTAGGCACCTACACTAGGGTGGGGTCCACAGTGCTATTTTTGGGTGCATGTCTATTTTAGTCATCCCTTAATTAAGATGGACAATAAACTGTAATATATTCTCAATGATGACTTGTACTAGATAACTGAGAGTGATAAACTCAGTTATCTATTCAATTTCCAGTTAGAGGTAGTTGGTGAGGCATGCAGAGTAATTCTAGTTGTAACAGAGTTAAAAGTGTAGTGGTGCATTAGTTAATGCAGGTTGTAATCAGTTTAACTCAGTTAAGTGAGTTAAACTAAGTTGTGTTATTTGTAATAGAAGATACACTAGTGAGATATCAAGTGAATTAAATATTAATTAATTCACAATCAGTGATCTCAAATGCAACTGAGGATTTAATATTATTAGCTGGATGCATGTCAAATCCAATGGAGACCTAGTTGATATTTAGGTGAAAGGGATGTTGACTATCAGTTGTAGGATTATTGGGTTGCACACATGAAAGAAAAAACCCATTGGAGTGCCCATGATACTTGCACAGTCAAGGAAGGCCATAATTCCTATATTTTAGGGATTGCATTCATCAGGGATTGTGCAAGCAAGGCAGGATGTCTGGAGGAAGTAAATTAGCTAAGTATTGGTCAATTTTTGTATGACAGTGTGAGGAAATTAGCTGAGTATAGGAGGGCTCTTGTGAGAATAGTTTTGTATGTAATTGTTTCATGATCCATGCTGAATATACAATAGAAGATAGTGGGGTTTTGAGCAGCAAGCTTTCCCCAGGAAATTATCTGTGTTATGTTCGATTTTTTTCTTCTTTACTTCATGTGATTAGCGATTGTGTTTTTAATTCTACAAAATATTTGTAGAAGCGATTCAATATTTAAATTTATTACATTGTTATATTGGGTGAATCCAAGATATACATGCATGTTGTATAATTTCTACATGGTATCAGAGCACATGAAATTGCAGAAGTGAAGCAGGAATTGAGTTTGTGACTGGATAGAATTTGAATTTGCAGAAAGACTTTCTTGGTGTGACAACTGATTCAATATCGAAATGGATTTCAAGGGCTTGAGGTTGGAGTATGCACTCAAGGGTAAATCATAATATATTTCTTTGAAGGAAAGGATGGAGGCAGTACTCAAAGATAATGTCTTGAAGGAATTCATTGACAATGATGTTCCTAAACCCGCTGTGACAGATGCTACAAATATTTATGCATGGAAAAAGAAAGTGGAAAAGGCTAGGAAGATCCTATTGGAGTGAGTACGAGACCACATTTTCTCAAGCCTCGATGGGAAATCCACACCGTATGAAATGTGGAAGGCTTTGAAGGATCTATTCCAGAGCAGCAACGACCATAGGAAATTGGTGCTCAAAGATAAAATCAGGAAGATCAAGATGGAGAAGGGCGACTCCATACCAAAATATATAACAAAGTTTGTCCAATGTTAGGATGAATTGGGGAGAGTTGTTATAACAGTCACTGATGATGATTTGGTGAGTTTGGCTCTCCTAGGACTTCCCAAGGGTTGGCACAGTTATCAAGACTGTCAATGGAAGGGAAAAATTTCTAGATTGGGAATGACTATGGTTGGATTTGGTGTAGGAGGAGTTCAGACTTAACACCATAGATGGATCTTCATCTAAGAATGAAGATGAAGAGGATTGTGCTTTGGCTACCAAGGTGAAGAAGGGGAAAGGGAAGAAATTCCATTCCAAATCTGAGTCTATGAATTGCAAGAAGAAGGACATGTCCAAGGTGAAGTGTTTTCACTGTCACGAGCATGGGAATTTTGCTACTAACTGTCCATAAAAGAAGAAAAAAAAAATCCTAGAGTATCTACAGTTAGTGAGGCTCTTGCCTCACAATTTGAACTTAACTTCTCATTGATCACATGCATGGTGTCAAGTGCATTGGGATCTATGTGGTATTTGGATAGTGGCTCTTCTTTTCACATGACGGTAAACAAAGAAATTTTCAGTGAATTGGAGGAGAAGGATCTCCAGATGCATATTGAAATGGACGATGACAGGAGGTACATGCTGAACCTTTAGTTAAACTGAGAGGGGGGGGTGAATCAGTTTAACACATTCCTGATCTTTTAGAAATTTTCATTAAACTTATTTACACCTTCATTTCATATCCAATTTAATGTGTGAGTAATCTTAGAATGTAAGCAGCAAGTGTTAGTATAATATAGTAGTAGACTTAATATGAGAGCAGCAGGTATTAAGCAGATGATACATATCAGATCAATACATAAATATCATGCACAGAGACACCAAATATAAGTGGAAACCCATAAAGGGAGAAAACCACATCTTATTATTGTTGTGATGCAAAGGCAAGCTCCAACTCCCTCTCACCACTGTTTTTCTGCAGGCACCAACCTACAGAAGGCTCCAACCTCAATTCTGCAAGCTACAACTTGCAGGGAAGCACCAACTCCCTTCAATTTTCTGCAGGCACCAACCTACAGGAGGCTTCAACCTTAGTCAGCTACAACTGACAGCTATCAAGCTGCAACTTGATAGGGAAGCTCCAACTTCCTCAATTTATCAAACTGAATGTTTGCTGATTTACTCCAGATATCAGCTATGTTCTGTATCTGCTCTTCTTCTCTTAATCTTCTCTGCTTTATTCTTCTATATTCTGCATTCTCTATATTTTATCTCTTTCTCTCTCTCTCTCTCTCTCTCTCTCGAGCTTATCAAATTGATATTATATATAGAAATTCTCACATGACTGTTTGTATTTCACAAGGAATTTGGAGTGAACAGTCATGACTCTTTGGTTTCTGTCTTCTTATTCCTTTTTCCAACTCATTTTTAGAATTACTACAATATGTACAAATTTCCATGCTACAGTGGGATTTTGTCTTTTCCTTAGGATAATTGCCTTTGCATCACACACAATAAAAATAATTACAACATTTACATTCACATTTTTAATTACACATTTCAATTTCACTCAGCTCCTTTTCTGGATTTTGGCTTTACTGGATTTGTCTTTTTCTGCTACTGTTAAGAACCTGTTCTGCATACACTTTGTTCACTGTCATATGCATATTCCCTATTTTCTGTGCTTATTCACCTATCCAGCTCATTCCTGTACATATTCCTATTTACCGAACTTTCATCTCTGCATGCTTTCCTCTTCTTTTCCTTTTCCATAATTGCATTCAATTTTCATACCCAATCATTTCCCAAGTCCAGACAATCTCTTCTTTTACCCAATACTTGTCCTTCCTGGCTTCTTCAAACTTATTTGTCTCTATTTGTGATAACATTGCTATGTATACTTCTTCTGTCTGTTCAGTTAGCTGCCTTCTTGTTTGCACTCCTTCACTCTTGTCTCCTATGATTTGATCTTCTGGATGTTTCTTTTGAGTGTATCTTGAGGGGGTTTTTGAGTTCAGTTAAGCATTTTCTGATGTTTTTCTTGTTTCTTCATCATCTTGGTCCTCTTCTTCATGATTTTCAGGATGGCTGCTGCAATCTATATCTCTTGTCTTGTTTGGAAGTTCTTCATCAAATCTTACATCAATACTTTCTACAATTTTTCGAAGAGTCTTGTTGTAGCATCTATATCCTTTACTCTTAGATGCATATCCTAAGAGTATTCCTTCATCTGCTCTTGCATCAAACTTCCCTAGATTTTCATCATTATTCTTTATGTAGCACTTGCTGCCAAAGACTTTAAGGTGCTTGATTGATGCAGGTTTACCATGCCATAGCTCATAAGGTGTCTTTTCACTATTAGGTCTTAAATGAGCTTTGTTTAGAATATGTACTGCTGTGTGTACAAATTCTGCCCAAAAGGTTTGAGTAATGTTACTCTCTTGCATCATAGCTCTGGCCATTTGTTGTACAGACCTGTTTTGTCTCTCTGCTACTCCATTCTGCTGAGGTGTCCCTGCAATGGTAAATTGTTGCTTTATTCCATGTTCATTACATAGGTCTGCAAAGTCATAATCTGTGAATTCTCCTCCTCTATTTGATTTGATACATTTTAGCTTGCATCCATTTTGATTTTCTACTAATGCTTTGAATGTCTTAAACTTTTCCAGTGCTTCTGATTTGTTCTTGAGAAAAGCAACTTATGTCATTCTGGAGAAATCATCTATTATCGGCATGAAGTAGGATTCTCCACTTGGTGTCTTAGTTCTAGCAGGTCCACACAGGTCCATGTGCACAAGATGGAGTGGTCTTCTTGTTGATAGCCCATCTTTAGATCTAAAGGATGTGCGAGTCTGTTTCCCCAATTGACAATATTTGCATATGGCATTTGAAGGCCCTTTTATTTCTGGCATATCTCTGACAGCTTTCTTCTTGCTCAGTCTGATGATATGGTCGAAGCTGAGATGTCCCAATCTCCTATGCCATAACCATGACTCCTCAAGTTTTATAAGATGTCAGGCTTCATCCTCCTCTTTTACTATGTAAACATTACTCTCTGTTCGAACACCTTTGAGCAGAGTCTTTCCTATTGTGCTTGATCTGACTTCACAATCTTGTGCTCTAAAGAGAACTTCACAATGTTTGTCACACATCTGACTGACACTCAGTAAATTTGCTTTCAGCCCATCTACAAATAGTACATCTCGGGCCTTTCCTCTTCCATTATCTATGCTGACTGAGCCTTTTCCCTTGATCTTACATGATTTATCATTGCCAAAAGTAACATTGCCAGATTTATTTTCATCAAGAGCTATAAACTTGCTTTTGTCTCCAGTCATATGTTTTGAGCAGCCACTGTCCAGGTACCACTGGCTTTTCAGGTCTTGAGCAGTTAGGGCCAGGTCACATTTATTCTCCTTCTTTATCCACTGGAAGCACCCTTTTGTTTGGTATCTTTTGTGGGATGATGGAATACATTTTCTTAGAGGACATTTGGAAGGTATATGTCCAACTTGATTGCATACACAACATTTGATCATAATTTTTGCAGAGTTATGAGTATGAACAAAAAATATTTGAATCATAAACCTCCTTGAGGTGTTAAACATCAATCTTTGTCCATACTTTCTACACTCAATGATTTTATGAACAAATTCCTTACAATAAAAGCAGTAACCATAGAAGCTATTTGCATACCTAATGTAAGGTTGTCTCTTCCACTTTTTTGCTTGAGGCAGTCTCTTCAATGTTTGCATCTTTTGCTGGTTTGAATTACTCCTTCTTGCATGACAATATGCAACAATGTGTCCCAACCTATGGCAGACATAACAGGTGGCATTCTTCATTGGAGGGAAGAATATTCTTTGATGGTTTCCAAATTTTAATATTCAGGGGTCTTAGTATTTATTACATTCTTTGTTACTAGTGGTTTCTTCTGATCTCTGTGTTCCTTATTGCAGATTTCTTCTTTTGTAGGAATTGTTTGAGCTACTTCACCATTCTTCTTTGCTTTTACAAAAATAATATCTCTGTCAACCTTTTATTTTCCTTTACTTGATTCTCCTTCGTAGCCTATTCCAGTCTTTATCATAGGGGATCTTTGAGCAACCAAAATTTCATTCAACTTAATAGAGCTTGTTGTTTGGGAAGAGTTTATAACCACTTTCCTTTGAGCATTTTCTAATTTCTTTCTGAGACATACTACTTCTTCTTCTAACTTTTCTTGTTCTTGAGTTTTTTCTTTGATTTGCTTAAGTAACATGTCCTCTATCTTCTTGGCTTCTTCAAGCTCTATTTTTAGCTACTTAAGGACTTCTGAATTCTGTTCTTCTCGTACATATTTGAGGAGAATGTCCTTTTGTTTTCTGCATTTCAGTTTGAGTCTATCAATCTCTTCTAGAGCACTTCTTAGCTCCCCCTCAAGGTCTACTTCACTTTCTTCTTCTTCATCTTCTAGCAGGAGACCTTCAAGTTCTTCTATGGCCATCAATAAAAATTCAGAGGTTCCTTCTTCACTTGAGGATTCATCTGAATCTTCAGATGTACTGCTGTTTTGTTGAGCATAGAAGGATTTTCTGCTGAACTTCTTTCCTTTCTGCCAGTTCTTTGATTTATTTTTCTCTGACTCTTGAGCCTGATTCCTTACTTTCTTGTGAGGACACTTAGCAGCATAGTGTCCCACTCTTCCACAGTTAAATCATTTGAAGGGGAGTTTACCTTTGTATTTACCTGAGCCTCTATCCAATTTCTTGAAAAAATTTTCCTCTTCTTCATCCGAGCAAGAGCATATTTCTCCCTCTTCTTATTTCTTCTTTTCTGTTTTAAAGGCTGCTTCCCTCGTACTTGGCTTTTTCTGTGGGAGCCTCATTTCATAGGCTGTTAGATTTCCAAGTAGCTGGTTCATGGTCAAGGTCTCCCAATCAGCTGTTTCTTCCATTGCAGACACCTTTGGATTAAACCTGGATGGAAGAGATCTTAGAATATTTTGCACAATTATACTTTCTAGAATTTTTTCTCCAAGAGCTTTCATATTGTTAATAATTTCTGCAGCTTTTAGGAAGAAACTGGCAATGTCTTCATCATCATTCATTTTTAAGTTCTCAAACTAGGCTCTATAGAATTGAAGTTTGGCAGTCTTTACTTTCTTGTCTCCCTCATGTATGTTCTCAAGAGTATCCCATATTTCTTTGGCAGAGTCTTTGTGCATTACTTTGATAAACTCTGCTTCACATAATCCATTCAGGATGGCATTCATGGCTTTTGCATTAGCCACAAAATCTTGTTTTGTTTCTTTTTTTGTGTCAGTTTCCTTTGGGGCATATCCTAATTCCACAACAGCCCAGACTTCTATTCCTAGAGACATTATGTATGTCCTCATTTTGATTTTCCAGAAAGCATAATATTCACCAGTGAAGAAAGGGGATTTATTGGTTGAGCATCCTTCTTTACTAGCCATCTTGGGAACCTAGGATCTCCTTTCAGTTGTTAGACTTGAACAAAGGAACCTGCTCTGATAGCAATTGTTGAACCTTTAGTTAAACTGAGAGGGGGGGGGTGAATCAGTTTAACACATTCCTGATCTTTTAGAACTTTTCATTAAAATTATTTACACCTTCATTTCATATACAATTTAATGTGTGAGTAATCTTAGAATGTAAGCAGCAAGTGTTAGTATAATATAGCAGTAGACTTAATATGAGAGCAGCAGGTATTAAGAAGATGATACATATCAGATCAATACATAAATATCATGCACAGAGACACCAAATATAAGTGGAAACCCATAAATGGAGAAAACTACATCTTATTATTGTTGCGATGCAAAGGCAAGCTGCAACTCCCTCTCACCACTGTTTTTCTGCAGGCACCAACCTACAGGAGGCTCCAACCTCAATTCTGCTAGCTACAACTTGCAAGGAAGCACCAACTCCCTTCAATTTTCTGCAGGCACCAACCTACAGGAGGCTTCAACCTTAGTCAGCTACAACTGACAGCTATCAAGCTGCAACTTGATAGGGAAGCTCAATTCTCTCTCTCTCTCTCTCTCTCTCTCTCTCTCTCTCTCTCTCTCTCGCTTATAAAATTGATATTATATATAGAAATTCTCACATGACTGTTTGTATTTCACAAGGAATTTGGAGTGAACAGTCATGACTCTTTGGTTTCTGTCTTCTTATTCCTTTTTCCAACTAATTTTTAGAATTACTACAATATGTACAAATTTCCATGCTACAGTGGGATTTTGTCTTTTCCTTAGGATACTTTCCTTTGCATCACACACAATAAAAATAATTACAACATTTACCTTCACATTTTTAATTACACATTTCAATTTCACTCAACTCCTTTTCTGGATTTTGGCTTTACTGGATTTGTCTTTTTCTGCTACTGTTAAGAACATGTTCTGAATACACTTTGTTCACTGTCATCTGCATATTCCCTGTTTTCTGTGCTTATTCACCTGTCCAACTCATTCCTGTACATATTCATGTTCACCTAACTTTCATCTTTGCATGCTTTCCTCTTCTTTTCCTTTTCCATAATTGCATTCAAGTTTCATACCCAATCATTTCCCAAGTCCGGACAATCTCACAATCTCTGCTTTGTTCTACGCTGGCAGTTTCAATGCTTAAATCTGAAGTGTTAATAAATCAACCATATTCCTAGTACTTTTCAATATTTCACTTAACTGTGTGTAAATGCATCCCAAGCTTCATGCCCAATCATATTCCAACCCAGCAATCTCACTCTGCACTTATTCTACGCTGGCAAGCTCAAACAAATAAGTCTAGTCATTTTAATGTCTCAATTCATTGAATTTGGACCCCAAGGAGAAGTTGGTCTTATTGTAGCATGGCTCTGTCAGCGTTTCCCTTAGTTCACCCCCACGGTTCTTTATTTTCTAGGAAATTTTATTTATAAATTTTGGAGAAATTGATAAATAAATACAATTAGCAGCTTTTGAATGTCATATTGTATTTCCCGGCTTATATAATTGTCTCTGAACTTTATATAACTGTTCAACCCTTTATATATTAATACTCCACGCCTTTTTTTAAATAAACGTTAACAATAACCTTTGGCAATTCAATTATATCTCCGACCTTATATTAATGGTTCAGCACTTTATAAAGATTTAACTTCGTAATAACCCATGGATTCGGGCCCACCTATAACTCAATGGACCAATAAAATGCACGCATCGTACCTTTTTTATCCCTCGCCCATCTCTGTTATCGTCCGAGCATCTACTGCAAGCGACCACCGTCCAATGTCCCTTCTCCAGATCAACGACCCGTGTGCATATTGCTCGGCATCCAACGTCGGTTTTTAACACGCGATGGCGCACTTTAAGTGGTGGTATTGGAATAGTAGCCTAGTCACGTGTCAGATAGTCTATGGAATCACCCGCATTTAGGGGAATACCGCCTACTCGCCTAAAGCGGTGCAAAGAGGGGCAACCCACCTTGTAAACTCGCTCGTGGTTTTGCTACAGTGATTGACCGCAGTTATACATCTGGTTTGCGCTTTCCTGTGTATATTCTTGTTTATTAACTCCGGGTTTAATCTCCGGTTGAGGAATTCAATTAGCACGAATAAACAAATGTATTTCTTTCTATAAAGCGGGAATTCTATTATCATAAAACAGAGTTAAGTGATCACGGTTTCATGCAGGGTTCTTCTATGAGTGGGGTTAAATGCACAGGGATTATTCGAATGAATTTACGACTATGGTTCCGCTCCATTATAAGTGGCCTTGGTCTCTGGCATTTCAACACGGTCCTGAAATATATATAACGCACAGTTCTACCATATATAAAACCTCCATGTGAATCGAATACAAGTGCTCTGTTCAAAAATGGGGATAATTTCAAACATAATTCAAACAGTGAGTGCCAACTGATTCAAAGCATATCCAATCTCATTGCATTCCACTGCACATTTGAATATAAAGTCTGGAATGTAAATTATGTTATGTGTAACGCCCAACTGTATAAAAGATTCTAGGAATTTATATATATATGTACATATTTTTGGAATAATAGCGGTTTATCTGCAATAACAGTTGTGGCTCTGCCTCTGTCGCTTCTGTCACTCTGCCTCTGCCTCTACTGCTATGATAATGGCTCTGTCTCCGTATTTGCTTCCTCTGTTTCTACCTTTCTCCTTTATATTCATTTCCTCTTTGCTGCCTCGATTGTCTGTCTTTGTCTCCTTGTAACTCTTCCTGTTTCTACATCTTCTACCTCCTTTGCCATCAATGACAACATTTCCAACAGTACAGTGCTATCGTGATTGGTACCATTACCTTCCAAAGGAAGTCAGGTAAACCCTTTCAATTAAATTATTTAATGCATGTACTAGGTTTGAAGAAAAAATTAGTCTCAGTCGCAATGTTGGAGGATAGAGGCTATGATGTTTTTTTTAGTGAATGAAAAGATTTCCTGCGACATAAAACAACAGGACAAGCCAAGAGGATAGGGATACAAGTTAAGAATCTCTACAAGCTGGAGTTAGATATTTGTGCAGCAATGATGGGCAAGGTAGATCAAGTGGTGAGCTAGGATGAGGTTGAATTATGGCACAAGAGAATGGGCCATCTTCACCATGGAGCCTTGAAAGTCATGCAACAAATTTCTATTGGTCTTCCCAGGGGTACACTTTCCCAGTCAAACACATGCAAGGGATGTACTTGGGAAAATATGTAAAGGCCACCTTTCATGAGAAGGAGAACCGAGCTTCGGGGATCTTTAAGAGAGTTCAAACAAAAGTGTGTGGACCATTCTTTGATGCTTCAACAGAAAAACATAAGCACCATGTGATATTTGTTGATGACTATTCTTGTAAGTGTTGGATCTCCTTCATGCAGAAGAAAGATCAGATGTTCTCTAAGTTCTTGGAGTTTAAGGCACTGGGGGAGAAAGAGTCGGGGAAGTAAGTGAAGGCTCTGAGGAGTGATAATGGAAGAGAGTAGATCTCTAACGAATTCAAGAACTTCTGCAACAAAGAAGGAATTTGAAGAGAACTGATAGCACCTCATAACCCACAACAGAATGGGGTCTCAAAGAGAAAGAATAGAACAATCATGGGTGCAACAAGAGTGATGATACATGATCAAGGCATACCATGCATCTATGGGTGGAAGCATGCAACACTGCAGTATTTGTGCAAAATAATTGTCCTCATAGGATACTTGGCATGAGTACACCTAAAGAGGCTTTCACTGGTAAGAAACATGATATTTCACACTTTAAGACTTTTGGCTCATCTGTTTATGTGCACGTGACCAAGGACGCCAAGAAGAAGCTAGAACCGACAGCTGAGATCAGGATTTTTGTGGGGTACACTGAAACATGCCATAATTATCATGTGTATTTTCCAAACAACAGAGTGACTATTGTGTGATGGGATGTAAAATTTGATGAGGAGAAAGCCATGCGGTTGTCCCTTGAGAGGGAGCTGGACTTGTATGCAGAGGAGGAACTGTTGGTTCCCAAGGATGAGCCTCAAGATGTGGATCAGCCACATGAGGAGGATGATGGAGTGGAGGAAAACACTCATACAAATCCATCCATGAGAAATGGTAGAAGGCGCACCATGGAAGATGATAGATTGAGAATTGATATTGCGAAGAATGTAGGAGCCCCTACTTCACAGAGCAGACAGAGACAGTCTCCTAACCTATTTACTGGATACATGGATCTTATGAGAAAATGTATTGTCACTAAACCATCTTACTTTTAGGAAGTAGTGCAACAAGCAACTTGGGTTGATGCAATGGTGGAGGAGTATGACTCCATTTTCAAGAACAGTGCATGGGAGATAGTCCCAAGACTAGTCGAAAAATCAGTGGCTAGATCGAGATGGATCTACAAGGTAAAGAAAGTTGATGATAGGAGTGTGGAGAAGTACAAGGCCAGATTTGTGTCCTGGGGATTCTCACCGATCGAGGGTATAGATTATGATGAGAATTTTGCACCTGTTGCAAGGTACTCTTCCATAAGATCCATGCTTGCACTATCAACATAGATGAGTTAGCACATTCATCAGATGGATGTGAAAACTCTGTTTCTCAATGGGATAATTGAAGAATAAGTGTACATAAATCAGCCTGAAGGTTTCGAGATCTTCAACAGTGAGTCGCATGTGTGTAGACTCAAAAGAGCATTGTAGGGGCTGAAGCAAGCACCTCATTCTTGTTACACTCAAATAGACAACTATTTCACTAGACTGGGCTTCACCAAAAGTGAAGCAGATGCAAGGCTGTACCAGATTGTGGTTGAGGTTAAGCTATTGATTATTGTTCTTTACATTGATGATCTAATTTTGACTGGTGATGAGCATTTGATACACTCATGAAAGGAGGATCTTGCAAGGGAGTTCGAAATGAAGGACATTGGGCTCCTTCATTATTTTATTAGATTGGAAATATGGCAATGGGATGGTGAATGTTTTGTATCTCAAGGAAATTATGAAAAGGAGATACTGGGTAAGTTTCACAGCTACAAACCCATGGATACTCCTCTTCCAGGAAATTGGAGGAAAGAGGATGTTACTTCTGAAGAGGTAGTGGACGCTACTTTCTACAGGTAATTTTTTGGTTCACTGATGTATCTAGTGAACACCAGACCAGACATTTGCTACATAGTTAACTAGCTGAGTCAAGTTATGGTTAAGCCTACCAAGCTCTTTTGGAAGGTAGGAAAGTATGTCTTGAGATACCTGAGGGGACATCATAGTATGGTATATGGTATAGATAGATAGAGGGAGTGAAGCTTCAAGGCTTCACATATGGAGATTGGGTGGACATTCCATTAGACAGAAAGAGCACACCAGGAGGGATCTTTAGCATAGGATCAAAAACAATTTTCCGGTACAGCAGGAAACAATGATTTGTGGCACTCAGTTTAGTGGAAGGAGAATACATGGCAGCAAGTCAAGCTCCATGTGAGGCTATCTGGATGAGAAAGATCTTGGTTGGTTTGTTTAGTTCTCAAATGGATCTGAAAGTTATTCATTGTGATGATCATAGTTGCATTAAACACTCGATTAATATTGTGTTTCATAATAGGTCCTAGAATATAGATATCCAATACCATCATCTTAGAGATTGTGTGCAGAGGAGGATAATGTTGCTTCAATACATTCCCACGAAATATTAGGATGCAGATATTCTGATGAAGGCACTCACCAGGAGCAAATTCGAATATCATAGAGACAGGATCAAGGTGAAGGATAACCCATTTCTTGTTGAGAGGGAGTGTTGAGATTCAACAAGAAAAATTTAGCACCCACGCCTAGTGCATTAAGCACCTACAGTAGGGTGGGGCCCACAGTGCTATTTTTGGGTGCATGTATATTTTAGTTATCCCTTAATTAAGATGGAAAATAAACTGTAATCTACTCTCAATGATGACTTGTAATAGTTAACTGAGAGTGATAAACTCAGTTAGCTAGTGGATTTCAAGTTAGAGGTAGTTGTTGAGGCATGCAGAGTAATTTTAGTTGTAACAAAGTTCAAAGTACAGTGGTGCATTAGTTAATGCAGGTTGTAATAAGTTTAACTCAGTTAAGTGAGTTAAAATTAGTTGTGCTAGTTGTAACTAAAGATACACTACTGAGAGATCAAGTGAATTAATTATTATTTAATTCACAATCAGTGATCTCACATGCAACTGAGGATTTACTATTATTAGCTACATGCATGTCAGATCCAGTGGAGACCCAGTTGAGATCTAGGTGAAAGGGAAGTTGACTATCATTTGTAGGATTATTGGGTTTCACACATGCAACCAAACACCCATTGGAGTGCCCATGATACTTGTGTAGTCAAAGAAGGCCATAATTCCTATCTTTTAGGGATTCCATTCATTTTGATTACACAAGCATGGAATGATGTCTGAAGGAAGTAAATTGGCTAAGTATTGGTTAGTTTTTGTATGACAGTGTGAGACAATTAGTTGAATACTGGAGGGCTCTTGTTAGAATTGTTTTGTATGTAATTTTTTCATGATCCATACTGAATATACAATAGAAGATAGTGGGGTTTTGAGTAGCAAGATTTCGCCGGGAAATTATCTGTGTTGTGTTTGATTTTATTCTTTTTTACTTCATGTGATTAGCGATTCTGTTTTTAATTCCGTAGAATATTTGTAGAAGCAATTTAGTATTTAATTTTAGTACATTGTTAGATTAGGTGAATCCAATATATGCATGCATGTTGTATAATTTATACAACAAAAGAGTAGTTGGGATGGTTCCATTAGTGGTTTTCCTAGTAGTGGCTCCAGCATTAGGGCTAGGTCCACCACTGGCTTGAGGACTTGCACCTTCATTGGCACCTGACATGGTGAAGATATGAGGGTGAGGAGAACCGAGGTCAGAATTAGAGGAAGAACCTGATGAACCAGAATTAGAGTCGGTGTTATCACTCTGCCAGATTCCTAAGGCTGAGGAAGGAATCCCAACAGAGGTAACCAGAGACCAAGATTTTGACTTGATAGCTAGCCCTATCTAGTTGGAGAGGGATCTCTCCAAAAGGGTCACAGCCAGGAGGGCTAGAGAAATTAGGGTTTTATGATAGATATTGAGTGGAGGGGATTGTTTATAGTATACCTAGGGTGGATAATGTAGGGTACAGAGGGAGATACTCAAGGGAATAATATGATGTAATAATATAAGAATGATAAATAATTGGGCCATAGTTAATAAATAAAGTGGTTAACCCACATTATGTAAGGGACCACATGTAGCTAGGGAATAAAGTGATAAGACCATTGTATTGGATGTATGGTATTGAGAGACCCATGGTAACTACCCATGGTATTGCATGTATGAAACCTATATAGAGGCTAGAGACTCTCCATTGAGAGATGTCGATGATCTCCTTCCTTAAGGAGTGAATGTATGGTGTTGCCCTACCTCAAGGGTTTGGATATTAATGAAGATCTGAATTTTTTTCTTCTACGGTGTTATTTCTTGGGCATATTTTCTGTTTATATACATTTTCTTGTCAGATCTATTACAAGTGGTATCGGAGCACTTTCTTGGGCAGAGTTTGGAGATTTGTTTTTTCATTTTGTTTGCAAGAAATTTTTGGCCGGCAAGTTTGTAGAGCAGATCTGGAAAATTTGGTGAAATTTTTTCAGAAATAAATATCAAATCTGGATTCCTTACGGAAAAATACCCAATTTCAAAAAAAAAAATCAGTCGAATTGGAGTCCGGATGAGGGTGATATTGCTGATTTAAATTCAGTTGTGTTGCAGAAATGTTTCTGACGGCAATTTGTGTATGGCGGATCTCCTGACATTTTTAGTAGATTTTGGTGCACAATATCAGACAACCAATTACAGATCTGAGCTCCCCTTGAAAAATCACCCGATTTCAAAAAAAAAAATCGGTCAAATTGGAGTCCGGATGAAGGAGTTATCACTGATTTAAAATCAGCCATTTTTTCAGAAATTTTGTGATGCCGAGGCAGTTGCAGCGCAAATTTGTGTTTTCAGAGTGCCTAGATCAGGATTTCAGCCATGTGGTTAGATGCAGAATGGCTATTCCATTTTCAAAAATAGGTTATATTAAGGATTCTGTTGACCGAGTAATGTCCATTTTAAATTTTTGCCAAAGTAGGTGATTTTCTTCAAAACCCTTACTTTATTTTATGGATTCTCACAAGATGAAGTTTACAGGAAAAGATGATGGCCCTACTATTGAAGATTCTTTAAAACATCTCAAGTCTCAATATTGAAGTTTTTGGATATGCTCCATAGGGCTTCATATGAAAGATGAGGCAAATAAATGGTGGACCTCACTTGACAGCTCAGTGAGGAAACTTCCTGAGAAAAAACTTGAAAAAGTCCTTTTGGACAAGTGGTCTCAAGCCAGAAAGAAGGATAGCAAGAGCCATAAAGACTTATTTTCTACTAATATTTTCATATTACGAGTTCATGGAAGTATTCAAAAAGAGAACATCGTTGTGTCTATCATTCCTAGTTGCAAGCATAATTGTATCAATGTGAATTTGGCTAAAAAATTGCAAGTTCCAGCAAAGCATATTGAAAACACACAGGTTGATAATGAAGATGTTCAAATTTATAAAGATTTGAAGATTTCTATGGATAAGTATGTGTTGCATTCTGATTTTTATGCTTCAGATATGGCTGTTGTGGATGTTGTTTTGGGACATCCTTGAATGGAATCCGTTGGTACTGTCAATTTTAATGTGCAAAAGAAATTCATGAAGCTCTGGTATAAAAAGAAGAAAATTACATTGCACGATATTTGCATTAGGAACCATGCAGAGACCGAGGAGGAAGAAGAAAAAATATCTAACGACGCAGACACATCAGATGATGAGCCTTTGATGGTAGACAACCAAACACAGACATCAAAGAAAGTACCAATAAAGGAATCAGACACCACTCCATCACGAATCATGGAGGAATTAAGGAAAGATATTACATTAGTTAAAGCTTCAACATATCACCACCCACATCACCCAGCAAGACAACAACCAGCAAGGTGGCAACGAATTAGCAACAAGGACAACAACCCTTGGATGACACATAGAGAGGTGCGACGATCCACTAACAACACATCAACACAAAAGAACCACCAGAACCTGCTTCCATCTCAAGCAAGCGAGGCGCCAACTAGATCGAGTGTTCACCTTTCTCTTGGATGGCTGGATGCACGTGAATGGTATCAATGGAATACTCTTTTGAGTAGATCTTATTATTTGTGTTCTTCTCATGTTTCGGGGACGAAACATGTTCAAGGGGGGTGTAATGTAGTGTACCTATGGGGGATAATATAGGGTACAGAGGGAGGTACCGAAGGGAATAATATGATGTATTAATATAAGAATGATAAATAAATGGGCCATAGTTAATAAATAAAGTGGTTAACCCACATTATGTAAGGGACCACATGTAGTAAGGGAATAAAGTGATAAGCCCATTGTATTGGATGTATGGTATTGAGAGACCCATGGTAACTACCCATGGTATTGCATGTATGAAACCTATATAGAGGTTAGAGACTCTCCATTGAGGGATGTCAAGGATTATTGTATGGGCAAGCATATGGCTTGTGGATTGATCTCCTTCCTTAAGGAGTGAATGTATGGTGTTGCCCTACCTTAAGGGTTTTGATATTAATGAAGATCTGAAGTTTTGTCTTCTATGGTGTTATTTCTTGGGCATATTTTCCATTTCTATACATTTTCTTATCAGATCTATTACAAGTGGTATCAAAGCACTTTCTTGGGCAGAGTTTGGAGATTTGTTTTTTCATTTTTTGCAGGAAATTTTTGGGCGGCGAGTTTGTAGAGCAGATCTGGAAAATTTGGTGAAAAATTTTCAAAAAAAAAATCAGTCGAATCGGAGTCCGGATGAAGGTGATATCGCTGATTTAAATTCAGTTATGTTGCATAAATGTTTCTGACGGCAATTTCTGTACGGCGGCTCTCCTAACGTTCTAGTAGATTCTGGTGCAAAAATTTAGAAAATAAATTACAGATCTGAGCTCCCCTTGAAAAATCACCCAATTTCAAAAAAAAAATCGGTCAAATTGGAGTCCGGATGAGGGAGTTATCACTGATTTAAAATCAGTGATTTTTTCAGAAATTTTGTGACGGCGGGACAGTTGCAGCGCAAATTTTTGTTTCCAAAGTGCCTAGATCGAGATTTCAATCACATGGTTAGATGCAGAATGGATTTTCCATTTTCAAAAATAGGTTATAATAAGGATTCTGAGTTACATTGACCGAGTAATGTCCATTTTAAACTTTTGCCAAAGTAAGTGATTTTCTTGAAAACCCTTACTTTATTTTATGGATTCTCGCAAGATGAAGTTTACAGGAAAGATGATGGCCCTACTATTGAAGATTTTTTACAATATCACAAGGCTAAATACCGAAGTTTCTGGGTAGGCACCATAGGGGTTGATATGAAAGATGAGGCAAATCAATGGTGGATCTCACTTGACAGCTCAGTGAGGAAACTTCCCGAGAAAAAACTTGAAAAAGTCCTTTTGGACAAGTGGTCTAAAGCCGGAAAGAAGGACAGCAAGAGCCATAAAGACTTATTTTCTACTAATATTTCCATATTACAGGTTCATGGAAGTATTCAGAAAGAGAACATCGTAGTGTCTATCATTCCTAGTTGCAAGCATAATTGTATCAATGTGAATTTGGCTAAAAAATTGCAAGTTCCAGCAAAGCATATTGAAAAGACACAGGTTGATAATGAAGATGTTCAAATTTATAAAGATTTGAAGATTTCTATGGATAAATATGTGTTGCATTCTGATTTTTATGCTTCAGATATGGATGTTGTGGATGTTGTTTTGGGACACCCTTGGATGGAATCCATTGGTACTGTCAATTTTAATGTGCAAAAGAAATTCATGAAGCTCTGGTATAAAAAGAAGAAAATTACATTGCACGATATTTGCATTAGGAACCATGCAGAGACTAGGGAGGAAGAAGCACAAATCTCTAATGACACAGACACATCAGATGATGAGCCTTTGATGGTAGACAGCCAAACACAAACATCAAAGAAATTACCAACAAAAGAACCTGACACCACTCCATCACCAATAATGGAGGAATTAATGAAAGATGTTCCATCAGTTAAAGCTTCAACATATCACCACCCGCATCACCCAGCAAGACAACAACCAGGAAGGTGGAAACGAATTAGAAACAAGGACAAAAACCCCTGGATGACACATAAAGAGGTGCGACGATCCACCCACAACACATCAACACAGAAGAACCACCAGAACCCACTTCCATCTCAAGCGAGCGAGACATCGACTAGATCGAGTGTTCACCTTTCTCTGGGATGGCTGGATGCACGTGAATGGTACCAATGGAATACTCTTTTGAGTAGATCTTATTATTTGTGTTCTTCTTATGTTTCGGGGATGAAACATGTTTAAGGGGGGTGTAATGTAGTATACCTAGGGGGGATAATATAGGGTACAAAGGGAGGTATCCAAGGGAATAATATGATGTAATAATATAAGAATGATAAATAATTGGGCCATAGTTAATAAATAAAGTGGTTAACCCACATTATGTAAGGGACCACATGTAGTTAGGGAATAAAGTGATAAGCCCATTATATTGGATGTATGGTATTGAGATACCCATGGTAACTACCCATGGTATTGCATGTATGAAACCTATATAGAGGCTAGAGTCTCTCCATTGAAAGATGTCAAGGATTATTGTATGGACAAGCATATGGCCTGTGGAGTGATCTCCTTCCTTAAGGAGTGAATGTATGGTGTTGCCCTACCTTAAGGGTTTTGATATTAATGAAGATCTGAAGTTTTATCTTCTATGGTGTTATTTCTTGGGCATATTTTCCATTTATATACATTTTCTTATCAGATCTATTACAAGTGGTATCAAAGCGAGTTTGTAGAACAGATCTGGAAAATTTGGTGAAAAAATTTCAAAAATAAATATCAGATCTGGATTCCTTATCGAAAAATACCCAATTTCAAAAAAAAAATCAGTCAAATCGGAGTCCGGAGGAGGGTGATATCGCTGATTTAAATTCAGCTATGTTGCAGAAATGTTTCTGACGGAAATTTCTGTACGGCGGCTCTCCTGACGTTTTAGTAGATTCTGGTGCAAAATTTCAGACAACCAATTACAGATCTGAGCTCCCCTTGAAAAATCACCCGATTTAAAAAAACAAATCAGTCGAATCAGAGTCCGGATGAGGGAGTTGTCACTGATTTAAAATCAACCATTTTTTCAGAAATTTTGTGACGCCGGGGTAGTTGCAGCGCAAATATGTGTTTCCAGAGTGCCTAGATCGGGATTTCAGAAATATGATTAGATGTAGAATGGCTATTCCATTTTCGAAAACAGGTTATATTAAGGATTCTGAGTTATATTGACCGAGTAATGTCCATTTTAAATTTTTTCCAAAGTAAGTGATTTTCTTCAAAACCCTTACTTTATTTTATGGATTCTCGCAAGATGAAGTTTACAGGAAAAGATGATGGCCCTACTATTGAATATTTTTTACAACATCTCAAGGCTCAATACCAAAGTTTTTGGATATGCTCCATAGGGCTTCATCTGAAAGATGAGGCAAATAAATGGTGGACCTCACTTGACAGTGCAGTGAGGAAACTTTCAGAGAAAAAACTTGAAAAAGTCATTTTCGACAAGTGGTCTAATGCTGGAAAGAAGGACACTAAGAGACATAAAGACTTCTTTTCTACTAATATTTCCATATTACAGGTTAATGGAAGTATTCAGAAAGAGAACATCATTGTGTCTATCATTCCTAGTTGCAAGCATAATTGTATCAATGTTAATTTGGCTAAAAAATTGCAAGTTCCAGCAAAACACATTGAAAACACACAGGTTGATAATGAAGATGTTCAAATTTATAAAGATCTGAAGATTTCTATGGATAAGTATGTGTTGCATTCTGATTTTTATGCTTCAGATATGGTTGTTGTGGATGTTGTTTTGGGACACCCTTGGATGGAATCCGTTGGTACTGTCAATTTTAATGTGCAAAAAAAATTCATGAAGCTCTGGTATAAAAGGAAGAAAATTACATTGCACGATATTTGCATTAGGAACCATGCAGAGACTAGGGAGGGAGAAGCACAAATCTATAATGACACAGACACATCAGATGATGAGCCTTTGATGGTAGACAGCCAAACGCAGACATCAAAGCAAGTACGAACAAAAGAGCCTGACACCACTCCATCACCAATAATGGAGGAATTAATGAAAGATGTTCCATCAGTTAAAAATTCAACATATCACCACCTACATCACCTAGCAAGACAACAACCAGCAAGGTGGCAACGAATTAGAAACAATGACAACAACCCCTGGATGACACATAGAGAGGTGTGACGATCCACCCACAACACATCAACACAGAAGAACCACCAGAACCCACTTCCATCTCAAGCGAGCGAGACATCGACTAGATCGAGTGTTCACCTTTCTCTGGGATGGCTGGATGCACGTGAATGGAACCGGTGGAATACTCTTTTGAGTATATCTTATTATTTGTGTTCTTCTTATGTTTCGGGGACGAAACATGTTTAAGGGGGGTGTAATGTAGTATACCTAGGGTGGATAATGTAGGGTACAGAGGGAGGTACCCAAGGGAATAATATGATGTAATAATATAAGAATAATAAATAATTGAGCCATAGTTAATAAATAAAGTGGTTAACCCACATTATGTAAGGGACCACATGTAGTTAGGGAATAAAGTGATAAGCCCATTGTATTGGATGTATGGTATTGAGAGACCCATGGTAACTACCCATGGTATTGAATGTATGAAACCTATATAGAGGCTAGAGACTCTCCATTGAGAGATGTCAAGGATTATTGTATTGGCAAGCATATGGCTTGTGGAGTGATCTCCTTCCTTAAGGAGTGAATGTTTGGTGTTACCCTACCTCAAGGGTTTGGATATTAATGAAGATCTGAAGTTTTATCTTCTATGGTGTTATTTATTGAGCATATTTTCTATTTCTATATATTTTCTTGTCAGATCTATTACATTGTTTGAATTTTATTTTCGTTGGGGAATAACTGGATGAAGAAATTAGGTCAAGGAAAACTAAGTTGAGGCAAATGAGATAGGGTGCAGGGATCGATGAGGAAATGTAGGCACAAGGCTTATCACTTGAAGAGGATTGTGATGGAATGACGTTGAGACTGAAAGAAATCTAGGAAGAGCATGGGAGATGTATTCTTCTTAGACAGATGAAAATGAATAAACTATGATCAATTACCCAAAATAGAGCATGTGCAAACATGTATTCCGATTATCTAAATTGAAAGAGATCATACCATAGATATGAAGTGAAAATGAATACAATACATTCTAATATATGAAACTAAAGAAAATAAAATGATAGACATCAATACCACAAGTATCCCATAAAGTAGCTGTAACTCCTCTTTATTAGCTGGACAAACTGAGTACAATAGTTCCTTGATTAACTATAAAACATAAAAAATGATTCCAACCCTTGTTAAGAGTCATGGACTAAATATACATCAAAAGAGGCTTCAATCATCCTCAGGGGTTCTAATATTCCCAATTAGCCACTGCTACTTGGAATATTATAACTGCTCCATTTTTGAAATAAGAAGTAGGAAAGACAATAAAACATATCCCAGTGTGAAAATGGATTGAAGTAGGAGGAAAAAATAAAGCCTTTTTGGTGTGAAAGAGGGGCAAAGAAATGATCTAGCTATAGTTGACCAAGTCAAAAATGTTATCACAAGAGGAGGGAAAGCTACTAGGGCAGCGCATTTTTGAAGGAGGAAACCTCTCAATGAAGTCACATCACCCATGAGTGTGGCCCGGGATGGGAAAGCTCACCAAGGATAAGAAGGAGGAGATAGTAGCACAGGATTCATTCATTCATTGATCTTGTCTCAGCCTTATGACTGATTGCATGCTTCAGTTGTTTAGTCGGAGTTGTAGCACTTCTTAGTGCAAGGGGATTCTCATGCGGGAATTCTATCTTCACCATTGGTATAGCTGATTGGGGGATCTAAGTAGGATGTCTTGAGTTCAATTATCATCATTTGTCTTGAGGGAAACCATTATCCATCCTAGATAGTGTATTAACTTCCAAGGATTGCGTTATTTCGGCAGTAGCTGCAGTAGCTGGGGTTGCATCTTCCCATTTGTGCTTGTTTCAGAGGAGGAGGAGTCTATTTCACTCCGGGATATATATTGAGGAAGGACTTGGGCCAATTATTGTATTGTTTGTCCATTTTATATCATATTTGGTCTTTATTTATACAGTGTTGCTGGGTACAACGTTATTTTCTGCAGAGCTACTTTTTATGTTGCTATTTTGCCGGAAACCCTTGCCGAGGCATTCCACGGTGCTTGTAAAAGAGGTATAACCTCTCATTTCTGATTCCAGGCTTAACGAAAGCTCTAGATATATATTAAACTATCTTTTTTTGTAGATTCCATAATAAAAATAATGTTGTTGCAATCTCCGACATTTCTATTTTATGAAGCAGTGGGATTGGGGTGATTTTATGCATATATGAGTTGGGGAGTTCTGTTTAGAGTAGCTATAGTGATTTGTTTCTGATTACATTCTATATTTAAGCTACATACAACAAATATTACAGGATCCAAGTCCTGGTCTGTGTTATTTTTTCACTGGTTTCCTTATATAACGTCCCCATTGGAGATATTGTAGAAATTCTTGAAACAGAATATTAGAGGGGTTGAATCCATGAGGTGAGGAAGGGATCCACAAAATACTGAACTACAAACTAAAGTGTAGGATGGTCCAAGTGACTCACTTCTCATTACATTCAACTGATTCGTTATGACTCAATGATGACTTTTACCAGATGAATCTACCCTAGGTAACTAATATCAAACATAATTACATTTACCATCATTAATTACATGAGTAGAAACATGATTTGCTGAAGAAAAGTGAAAATTTTAGAGTAACTTGGAAAAATTCAGCAAATTTGACATTGTTAGGTCCCTATATTACTAGTTTAGTCCCTTATTGTTAATAGTATAGCCCCCTTACTGTTATTTTTGTACCCCTGTAACCCCAATATTCTTATTATTGTGCCCTTAAATTGTTATTGTTAGGTCGGCTAGGATTATATGGTGGTCCCATGGACTCCTATATATAGAAGGAGGTTTTGGTCATTTGTAGCATCCAAGAATTGTTCATTTATGTAATGTACTGGAGGTTTCCCTCTCAAAGTGGCTGATTTATAAGGCGTTTATTTCTATTTTCTTCTATTTTTGGAGCTGGTTTCACAACATTTGGTATCAGAGCTTTGGATTCTAGGGTTTCGCTGTTCGAAACAGGTCATCGTGGTATTATTTTTATAACGTTTTTTCTACAAAGGGTCGGAAGCAAAATGTTTTAGAGCGTGACAAAAAAATCCCGAGGAACAGCTTCGCAAAATTTCAGAGCTTGGTTCGCAATATTTTTGGAGATATGATCTGTGGAAGTTATGGCTTTTTGCAGGCTCTTGAATTTAACCTAAAAAGGTCATCTCTGAATTTTCTCTACAACGTTTTTTCTACAAGGTTTCAGAAGCTGAAATGTTCATAGAGTGAAGACAAAATCCTGAGGAACGTCATGGAAAAATTTCAGAGATTGACTCGCATTATCTTGGGAGGTAGGATCTGTGGAAGTTAGGGCTTTTCAGGTTCCCCAATTTCATCTCAAAGAGGTGATCATGGGAAAATATTCATAACTCTCTCTCTGATCATCAGATTGGAATTCTGTAAAGAGTGGCTGAAAGTACATGGACTGTAGTTTCCTGTCTATCAATTGCAGAGCCGAAGGAGGAAACAACGACATGTGGTAAGTCGTACAAATTTTCTCTACTGAACTAGTCCATAATTAGGTCATTGTTGGAGATTGAACATAACTTTGTCTTGAAGAATCCAAATCAGGTCAGACCTGTGGCATTCGAAAGAGGCTTCAGAGGGATACTTCAGGGCCAAATTTCAAATATTTAAGATATGAAATCATAGAGATAATTCAGTTTCAATAATGAGCTCCTCAAAAGCAAAAAAAAGGTGTGTGTATGTGTGTGTGTGTTTTTTTCCCCGAATTGCATAACTCAAGTGTAAAAAATTAGTTTGAAGTGATTCCAAGGGCCTATTGAGCATATATTTTAGTATCGGGTTCTAAAATGCCTCCTAAAAAGAATTCAACATCCATTAAGTCCTCAGAATAATCTACTATGACTCATGAAGATGAAGAATTGCAACATGATCTATCAAAATTACAAGAGCAAGTGCACCAAATTTCTCTCTCACAAAGAGCAACAAAAAATGAAATGGAAGTTTTGAAGAAAGGCATGGAAGCAAAGATGGATGGTTTGAAGAATAATATGGATGGTTTGAAGAAAAATATGGATGGTTTGAAGAAAGGCGTGGAAGCTAAGATGGATGGCGTGGAAGCTAATATGGAGGACATGGAAGAAAAAATGAAAGACAACATGGAAAACATGAAGAATGATCTAGAATCAGGCATGGAAGGTTTGACAAAGTTGATACAAGAAATGATTCCTAATGGCGAAAATATAGTAGAAGAAACTCATGATGAGAACAAAATAGATGTTAACCATGATTTCATAAACTCTAATGTTGGATGGACGAACCACCATATTCCAAAGATGGATATGAGGAAGTTTGATGGGGAGGATCCCGTAACATGGATACTACATATGGAGCTTTTGATCTCAATAATGTGCAAAACACACAAAAGGTACGCATTGCAACTTTACATTTAGAACATAATACATTTGTATGGTATCGATGGCTTTGATCCCGTAAAAAAATTGTCACTTGGTCAATTTTTAAGGAGAAAATGATAGCATATTATGAGGATACAAAGAGCAACACCTTCTTTAACCAATTGATAAATCTCAATCAAAAGGGTTCAATGGTGGAGCACATTGAGGACTTCCAAAAATTGAATATAAGGGTAACTGATATTCCAGAGGAACACAAGATTGATGTCTTCATAGGGACTTAAAGGATAACATCTGACATGAAGTTCACATTTGGGAATCTGATTCATTGGAGAAGGCATTTAGGTTGGCAAGAAAAATTGAATGTAAAATTATGGTAACAAGGAAGCCTACCACTCACATATATAAAGATGGAAGTGTTCCTACTCCTAGACTTCCACAACCTACAAGGCTGACACCAAAAAAATTGGAAGAAAAAATAGCAAAAGGGCTTTGCTACAATTGTGATAGAAAATACACTAAAGGTCATAAGTGTGCTAAGAAGAAATTATTTTACATAGATTGTGAAGAAGAAGAAGAAAATGAACAAGAATATTCAAAAGAAGAGGATATACACCAGGAACCAACCCTAGAAGAGGAAGAAATGAGTCCAACCATATTGTGTAATGAATTGGTAGAAATTACCACTCCTCAAACTCTCAATATAAAAGGACATATCAGGAAGAAAAAGGTAATAGTGTTGATTGATAATACCCGTAATTTTATTCATTGTAAGGTAGCCAAGTAATTGAATTGTTTCCTATACCCAGCACCGAAATTTCAAGTGATGGTTGCAAATGGAGGAACTATAAATTGATTTGGAAAATGCCATAATATCATGCTAACCATGGGGGAATATGTATTGAATATTCCAATGCTTTCCATTCCAATGGAAGGTGCTGATGTTGTACTAGGAGTACAATGGTTACAATCTTTGGGGATGGTGGCTTTTAATTTTGAAGAAATTTCCTTGAATTTTTTTTCATAAGGAAAGGAAGTCAAATTACGGGGTATCACAGGGAAGCTAGGAAAGATAAGAAGCTCTAATTTCATGACAAAGCTTCTGAAGAAAGAACAATGAGGAATAATTTCACAATTATGCTCACTAGAAGTTTCAACATCAAAATCATCTATTTCTGCAAATCTCTAGAAAGTCTTAGACAATCATTCCAAGGTGTTTCAAATTCCCAAAGGACTCCCACCTATTCGTGATCATGATCATGCTATTCATTTGATTTGAGGAAGTGTTCCTCCAAACATCATGCCTTATAGATATTTGTATGTTCAAAAGAGCGAAATTGAACGTATGATTGCAGAAATGTTAGAGGCTAGTATAATTCAACCTAGTCAATGTTCTTTCTCTACTCTAGTATTATTGGTGCACAAGAAGGATGGATCATGGCACATGTGTCCGGATTATAGGGAGCTCAATAAGCTCACTATTAAATATAAATTTCCCATTCCTGTGATTGATGAATTATTGGATGAATTACACGGATCAATTTATTTTACCAAGTTGGACCTTCATTCGAGATATCATCAAATTAGAATGAAGACTGAAGATATTCCAAAAATAGCATTTCAAACTCATGAGGGTCATTATGAATTTTTGTTCATGCCTTTTTTCCTTACCAATGCACCTTCTACATTTCAAGGGTTGATGAACTCCATTTTCAAACCCTTAGAAAATTTTTGCTAGTATTTTTTGATGATACACTAATCTAAAATAGGTCTTGGAAGGATCATGTTCAACATGTTGACATGGTGCTCAAACTATTTCAGGAGAAATAATTATATGCAAAAGCATCCAAATGTTTCTTTGGAGTAAAATAGGTGGAATATCTGGGTCATATTGTATCTCATGAGGGTGTTAAGGTAGACCCTAACAAAATTAAATCCATTAAGGAATGGAAATTCCCCACTACCATAAAGCAATTGCAAGGATTTATCGAGTTAACAAGGTATTATCGCAAGTTTGTTAAGAATTATGGGAGAATAGCAGCACCTCTAACAACATTATTGAAGAAAGATGCATTTTCATGGACTCCTGAAGCAACTAAGGCCTTTTAACATCTTAAAGAGGCAATGTGCCTAGCACCGGTCTTAGCTATGCCAGATTTCACAAAAACCTTTACTGTGGAATACGATGCCTCAGGAAATGGAATTGGTGTTGTTTTAATGCAAGAAGGAAGACCTATTACTTTTGAAAGTTGTCCAATCAAAGGAAATTATTTTCAAAAAGCTATTTATGAGAAGGAAATGTTAGCAATACTATATGCACTAAAGAAATGGTGACCTTACCTAATGGGAAGACACTTCAAGGTAAAAATTGATCATGACAGTCTTAAACACTTTTTGGAAGAAATATTATCTATAGAAGAGTAACAAAAATGGGTCACAAAGATGTTGGGTTATGACTTTGAAATAATCTACAAAAAAGGGAAGCTAAATGTTATTGCAGATGCAATCTCAAGAAAGAATGAAGAGGTGGAAGCATTGCTTTGTGCCATTTCTATTATCCAACTAGATTGTATAACCGAAGCAAGGGATGAATGGAAGAAGGAAGAAGAAGTATGGACACTCATTCAAACATTGCAGCAAGATCCTAGTACATCTGATACATTTAGTTGGAAAAATGATTCCTTATGGTACAAAGATCATTTATATCTTTGAAGGAGTTCCCAACTAAAACAAAATATTCTTTTGGAATTGCACACTTCTCCTTTAGGAGGTCACTCAGGATTTTTAAAAACTTACCACAGGGTGAAGAAAGAATTTTTTTGGGATGGCCTTAAATCTAATATTCAAAAGTTTGTAGTGAAATGTTTGGTTTGCCAGCAAAATAAATTTGAGACAATTAAGACCTCGGGTCTTCTACAACCTTTATCCATTCCAAGTCAGCATTGAGAGGAGATTTCAATGGATTTTATCACAGGTTTACTCAAGTCCGAAGGGAAGAATGTCATCATGGTGGTATTTTATAGACTTACCAAGTATGCACTTTTGTGCATTATCTCATCCATTTAAAGAAAGTACAGTTGCTACTACATTTATGGAAACAATTCAAAAGCTACATGGAAACCTAAAGATTATTGTGAGTGACAAAGATCCCATTTTTACAGGAAATTTTTGGATAGAGTTATTTTCTTGTTTGGGTACTTAACTAGATCATAGCTCATCTTATTATCCTCAATCTGATGGTCAAACTGAGATAGTGAATAAATGTTTGCAAGGATATCTTCGTTGTTTTGTATCTTATAAAGAAACAAAATGGGTCAAGTGGTTACCTCTCGTTGAATGGTGGTATAACACTTCCTTCCATACTGCAGCAAAAATGACCCCATTTATGGAACTTTATGTATATCTTCCACCATCCATCACATCATATTTAAGAGAAAATTCTAATGTTCAAGCAGTGGAATATCACATCAAGCATCAACAAGAAGTTCTCCAAGTCTTAAAGGATAACCTAAATTTGTCACAGAATCGAATGAAACAACAGGCAGATCAACATCGCAGCGAGAGAATTTTTTATGTAGGAGACTGGGTATTTTTACAGCTACAACCATACGAACAAATTTCCCTCAGGAAAGCTAAGAAGGATAATAAATTATCTTTAATATTCCAAAAATTTATCCTTCATCTAAATGGAATATTATAGTTTGTTTTATCACTAGGTAGGTGAATAAGTGGGTAGGGAGGCCCATAAGCCTCTTTAGAAGGAATAATAACACTCCTAATGTGAAAGGAGGAAGAATAAGTAGCTAGAATAAGCACCTTTGGGTGTGAATTGGAGGAGATGCATGTTGACTAGGTCAACTTTGACCAAATCAACAGCGTTGTTATGGAGGAGTGGCATTCATGATGAGACATCACATTTTAGTGGAGGACAACTTGCATGAGCTTAATGGCACTTATGGATGGGGCCCAAGGTGAGAAGGCTCACACATTGTATATGGAGGGAATGGCAACCATTTTTATTCATGTTTTAGATTATCATTTGATATTGGTCTGTTTAGAGTTTGCATTCCTTTGCTGTTTAGTAGGGTTGCTGTGCTGTTTAGCACAAGGGTGTTCCTGATCGGGAATCCCTACCTCATCCTCAAGAGAGGAGAGGTTCCTTGGGATTCATTTCCTCATATTGGCATTTTGGCCAAGCTACCTCCATTAGCTACAACATAGTTTCTATTTAGAGTTGGCTTGTGTTGCAGGGTGTAGAAAAGGAGGATCACATGGAGCCATTTCTGGGCTTGTTTTTTAGTGGTGAGATAGCCTATCCATTGGAGGATCAGAAAGGAGGAATATTGGGAATAATTTTACATATTTGGCATCATTCCAACCATCTACCATCCCTGACAGCACAGTCACAAACCAGAACTGCGTTATTTTTGAGGCAGTTGCTCGGAGGGTTCATTGAGCTCATCAGGAGGGTCTATTTATGAGTAGAGGGATCAAACTTCTATTTAGAAATACATTGGGGGAGGAAATTATCATTTTAGATATGTCATAGCCTCATTCTCTTCAGTTCCAGTTTGCAGTGACACATCGACCCCAGGGTTATTTGTCACATTGTATAGTTCTTGGTATTTCTAGCAATCTTTTCCGAGTTGGCTAGAAATCATGTATTAGAGCCCACATCTTCTTCCCTGGGAATTTTTTTTTTTTCTATCAGCCATATTTCATCTATGTATGTTTACAGCAACAACTACACTGATATAGAAAAAAATTTCACTGCTTTCCGGCATTCTATACAGTAGCAGCAACTCATGTGCTGATTGTTCTAATCATTGGAGGCTTGTTCTTATTGCGTGAGTGGCTTGAACCTCAAGATATTTTTTATATTTCTGCTGATATCTTAATAAAATTATGGCTGCATATTGAACCCTCTTATGACATGTTTATATTTATTGTGTTTCACATTATTATGTCTTGTATTGCTGCTATTTCCAATTTGGGATATTACATTGGTATCAGAGCATAATCTTGCCTCAGCCTATGCATTCAAGAAATTATGACATTAGGAGGATAATATTCTCACATAAAGGAGAAGTTATATAGAAGAAACAAAGGCATGACTCCATTATTTGGAGAAATGAAGGAAGAGAGGATCTCCCAACCTCTTTTCCAAACTGTGAAAAGTATCAAGGAAGATCTCAAGGAGATGAAAGGGGAGAGGTGTAGAGAATTTCCAAGAGGGTTTGAAAGTGAAGCAAGCCCTAGATATTCACATGATGGGTGTGAGAATTCAGCCACACATGTAGATCCATAGTGCATTTTATTGACCACATTCATTGCAAGAAGTATGGAGGAAGAAGATGCACCAAGGGAGGAGACCTTGAGTGACTATATTCAGGAGTATGAGTCTCAATCATGGAGATTCAAAAAGCACTTGGAATTCCAATGGTTTTGCCAACTCAAGGAAGGAAAAATATTGAGGAACCATAGAAGAAGCAAGAGAGGTAGAATCTTTCTATCTAACTTTGATGGATCAGCAAAGTGCATAACCAAAGCTTGGGTGAAGGAGCTAGATTCCTATTTCTAGCTACACCAAGTTTCAGAAGAGGAGGCAATTAGAGTAGTAGTGATGCACCTCAAAGGTATGGCCCATGATTGGTGGTTTTTTAGTTCTGCTTCATTTTATCATGCAAATGTAAACACTTATTCAGGGTTCACTAAGAAATTAGTGAGAATATTTGATATTAAACATTGTGAAACATATTTTTTTGAACCCAAAAACTCAAAACCTTTGCATGAGTTGGAGAGATCTATTTTTCCAGATCCACTCCATATTTTTGTTGAAGGGGATAAAAACATGCATGATACCTTGCCAAGGGCAAGATACCCACTTCTTGAAGAGATCTCTTCTATAGATGAATACATGGAGATTCCTCCTTCAAGGGAAGACCAAGATCTAGGGTCTCTCATTGATGATGAGGAATTTTCAAATATTGATGAAGGGGATGAGAAAAGAAGAGCTAACAATGTTGTACCATTAGGAGAAGATCCATCACCACATGGAGGTGGAAGGGGAGCCATTGCTTCCATTAGAGGAGCCCTTGTATCTTTGCAAGGAGTTCCAAATGATCTAACATGTGGGAACCAAAGCACAATTCCGGAGCAACATGTATCAGTTTTTGTAGAATGTGAGATGGAAGAAGAGAAGGATCAACATCAACGGAGGATGATCATTTACCCTTATCTATTTCAAGAGGTTTTCGAAAAGAAGAAGGAGTCTATATTGCGTAGTGAAGGAGGGACAAATCAGTCCACTCATATATACAGTCTGCTTTAGATCTTGATGTCTCACTACATGGGGGCATTCCACCTGGGAGGTCACCAGATCTAGAGTTTGTGAGAGAAATCTTACCATTTGGTTCACCACTCTTAGATCCCAAAGGGATGGATACTTTTGAGGGGTACAGTACAACGTAGAGAGTCTGGGATAGACTCAAGGAGGAGGGGGACATTCTCCCATTTTCAGCATTACCCACTCTCACTACATATTCTGCGCTGACAGAAGTTGCTGCAGTGATAGAGGATGGCACCACCACGCTGCAAGGGAGCTGCTCCATGGATTTGGAGAAACAGAGGGTACTTCCTTTGAGGAAGGAATCCTCCATGTATTGAAGTAGGTGGAAGCCACTCATGCATACATTGACCAAGATCAGGAGATTATTTTTGGATGGTAGCTTCTCATGGGAGGACAACTTCCAGAGGTCACCACTTTTATTTGAGCATGAGCAACTGCATGATGGGCATGGAATCATTTTGGAGGATGAATTTTACATGAGGGATGTCAAAGAAGAAGACAAAATCATGTGGGAGCTTCACATTTCAGATCTTCAGCGTTGTCTTTTAGGAGGGTTGATCCATATTGGAGGTCTCAACTTTTGGTAGAGTACTCCAAGGATCTTGGTGCTTGCATGATTCTTGATGAATCAGAGGGAGATGATAGATACATGGTGGATGGTGAGGTCATCTATTCTTATGGAAGAGTCTTATTAACTATAGCTTCTGAGCTCAAGGGGAAACTGTTACATGCAGCACATGTGGACTTTCTTTCCATGCACTTTGATGTATTTAATTCTTTGATGGATGAGTTCACTTGGGAGGGCATCCAACAAGATGTACATCAGCATATTGAGAGATGCGTAGCCCAGATGATGATGGAGAGGTTGTCATAACCACTTCCCTACTCATTGAGAGTGAGGGAGAACTTTTAGTTGAGCCATTTTAGATCAATGACCAAGGTACATAGTAGAGGATGTACACTTATGCATTGTGATTTGTATTCCTTTACTCTTTGTGAGAAGCATATTGTACCAAGGAGGAACTTTCCTTCTTGTATATTTTATTATGATGTACTTGAAGCCATTTGTAGCATTGATGTTGGCCATTCTATTGGTGGGTTGTGGGAGATGCCACATGATTCTTGGTGTGCACCATTGGCACCACATTTTACTTTTATGATCCTATCTTGTAGGATGATTGTGGCAGCCAAAAAGTGGCTAAAAGGACACTTTTTATACTTTGTTTTGAGGCAACATGGAATGCACTGCGCTGGTTCCACTTGTGGAACTATGATCCACCTCTTGGTTGTCATATGGCAACTTGTTTCTATTTGCTTTTGCTTCCATATATTTATGATGTTCTTATTTTTATGGGAAGCTTTGTTGGGAGGATGGCACAGAATTTGGAGGTGCCCATTAGGAGTATGATTCTCCCCATTTCATATATTGCATGTTTCAAGAGAAACAATGGGAAAACCATGATTTCCACATTACATCTCTTTTCTTCATGTCGGAGGAGCCATTTGGAGAACTTGAGTTCTTGGGAGAGGCACTTCATGGATGTTTTTTTTGGTGGGGTGACTTGGGTCATTCTTGGAGGCCATAATATTTCAGCCCAAGATTAGCAACATCCCCATACATACCATAAATGGAGAGAGAAACAACTTGGGTGGAAAAATCTAATCTCTCCATGCAACCCTAATACGTTGCATAAATCGAGGGTTGAGGATTTCTTTGATGAGCTACATAGAATGGCTCATTTCATTTGGATGATAGCATGGGTATGGGAGTCTCTCATTGCGAATGAGATCCCCTATGTTTTTCATCACTCATACCTTGAGGAGGCCATTGGACAACAAGAATTTTTCCACTTACACTTTCCACTTTTTCATGATGTGAGCCATTTGGGTTTGCATACTTGGGAGGAACCATTGGAGGGCAGATTTACTATAGATAATTTTGAGCAATGGTGGGGACTATTTATGAGGAGGCAAAAAGAAGATGGAGGGAGTAATTTCGCTCCACCTTTACAGTTTCTTGAGGACAAGCAACATTTTGGAGGGGAGGACTGTAATATTCCAAAAATTTAGCCTTCATCTAAATGGGATATTATAGTTTGTTTTATCACTAGGTAGGTGAATAAGTGGGTAGGGAGGCTCATACACCTCTTTAGAAGGAAAAATAGCACTCCTAATGTGAAATGAGGAAGAATAAGTAGCTGGATTAAGCACCTTTGGGTGTGAATTGGAGGAGATGCATGTTGACTAGGTCAACTTTGACCAAATCAACAACGGTGTCATGGAGGAGTGGCATTCATGATGAGACAGTGCAGTTTTAGTGGAGGAAAACTTGCATGAGCTTAGTGGCACTTATCGATGGGGCCCAAGGTGAGAAGGCTCACACACTATATATGGAGGGAACGATAGCCATTGCTATTCATGTTTTAGATTATCATTTGATATTAGTCTGTTTAGACTTTGCATTCCTTTGTTGTTTAGCAGGGCTGTTGTGCTGTTTAGCACAAGGGTGTTCCTGATTGGGAATCCATACCTCATCCTCAGGGAAGGAAAGGTTATTTGGGCTGAATTTCCTCATTCTGGCATTTTGGCCAAGCTACCTTCTTCACCTACAATGCAATTTCTGTTTAGAGTTGGGTTGTGTTGTAAGGTGCAGCAAAGGAGGATCACATAGAGCCATTTCTGTGATTGTTTTTTAGTGATGAGGTAGCCTATCCATTGGAGGATCAACAAGGAGGGATCCTAGGCATATTTTTACATCTTTGGAATCAGGCCAACCATCTCCCATTCTTCACAGCGTAGTCACAAACCAGAACTGCGCTATTTTTTAGGCAATTACTAGGAGGGTTCATTGAGCTCATCAGGAGGGTCTATTTCTGAGTAGAGGGATCAGCCTTCTATTCAGAAATACCATTGGAGGAGGAAATTATAATTTTAGATATTTCATAGACTCATTATCTTTAGTTCCAGTTTGCAGTGACATATCAACCCTAGGGATATTTGTCACATTGTATATTTCCTGGTATTTCTAGCAATCTTTTCCGAGTTGTCCAAAAATCATGTATTAGAGCCCACATATTCTTCCCTGGGAATTTATTTTGTTTCTATAAGCCATATTTCATCTATGTATGTTTACAATAGTAGCTACATTGATATAGAAAGTGTTGTCACTACTTTTCGTCATTCTATACAGTAGCAACAACTCATGTGCTGATTGTTCTGATCATTGGAGGCTTGTTCTTATTGCTTGAGTGGCTTGACCCTCAAGATATTTTGTATATTTCTACTGATAACTTAATAAAATGATGGCTACATATTGAACCCTCTTATGACATGTTCAGATTTGTCATGTTTCACATTATTATGTTTTGTATTGCTGCTATTTCCAATTTGGGATATTACATTATCGCCAAAGTACTATGGTCCTTACAAGGTGTTGCAAAAGATTGGTACTATGGCATACAAATTGGAGCTTCCTGCTTCTTCGTGAGTGCATCCAGTTTTCCATGTTTCATGCTTAAAGAAGGTTAGAGGTGAAAATATTCAAGTTCAAACAATATTTCCAAAACTTGATGAGGAAGGAAAAATCATATTGGAACCTGAAGCAGTCACGGAAACAAGAAATCAACAACTACAAAATCGATCAGTTTCAGAGTATCTCATCAAGTGGAAGAACTTACCCACTAAAGATTCTACATGGGAGGATGGGAATTTTATACAAAAGCACCCAGAGCTACTCAAGCATTGAGGACAACACTTTTTTGAAGGAGAGGGGCATGTTAGGTCCGTATATTACTAGTTTAGTCCCTTATTGTTATTAGTATAGCCCCCTTATTGTTATTTTTGTAACCCTGTAACCCCAATATTCTTATTATTGTGCCCTTAGATTATTATTTTTAGGTCAACTAGGATTATATGGTGGTCCCATGGACTCCTATATATAGAAGGAGGTTTTGGTCATTTGTAGCATCCAAGAATTGTTCATTTATGTAATGTATTGGAGGTTGCCTCCTCTAAGTGGCTGATTTCTTAGGCGTTGATCTCTCTTTTCTTCTATTTTTGGAGCTGGTTTCACAATAGACATTTGCACCCTCTACTGTGCATTTCTGCCCTCTGTGTTCAGGGCCACTTTTGGAGGCCTTACCAGTGTGTAAATCAGGCCCAAGATAGCTTGATGGAAAGCCTTTCCTGTCCTCTTTATGAATATGCCTCAAGTTCTAAAAATGGAGGTCATTATCCAGTTCCAAAAGTCATTCTAGCAAGACTAGTATTTTTGTAGCGCCTAGGTCAAAAAAGGGGTAGAAAGGTGATTTTTTGAGCTTTTTACCTATCAATACTACAAGAAAATGATGGAAACATGGTTTTATGAGATGAATTGGTCATTAGGAATCTAATGGTTACTTCCTTATCCTTAAAAAGTGTGCCAAATATTTTCATAATGCCTAAGGCGCTGAGAAAATGCCCAATTTTCTGCTAAAAGACTGTCTCAAAAAACATAGAGATTTTGAGATTTTGACAAAAAGTTAGAAAATGCCTCAAAATTTTTGGAATGGCTGATGATGATGTGTCTATGCTTGGAGGGAAGCCTAAGCAAGGATGTCCAACTTCTCTTTCTCCTTCATGGTCAAATCTTCAATTTTAGCATTGGCTCTTTTGAGCTTGGCCAATGCAATTTTCTCCTTCCGTACCTAATGTTTGACTTTCCTCCTCAACAAGTCATTATCCTTATTTGCCTTTGTTATAATCTTCTCCAAGTATTGATTGGATCTATCAAGCCATAACTCCTCGTTCTTATTGATCTCTATAGCAAGCTGCTCATTTAGGGTTAGTTGGTTAGCTATCTCAGCTTCCCTTTGCCTTTCTAGAGATAGAGCTCTTTTCAGCCCTCTAATTCTAGGTCTCTTTCTTGGTACCTCTTCTTATTCATCATCAAGTAAACCATACTTCTCCAGTGTTTCATCTAACATGAATTTAGCCTTTTGAGCCTCTCTTTGAGCAGTGTAATACTTAACCTCATCAATGACCTGTTTGGTTTTCAATTCTTCATTCTCTTGCTCAAGGAATTTTATGACATATATAGCCCTGTCAAGATTAGTTTGAAGCTCACTAATCTTGGTATCCTTACCTTTGATGGCTTCATTTCCAATTTTATCATTTTCATCCTTATCTAGGTCAACCAGCTGAAATTCATGCTCAGTTTCATGAGTGTCCTCCTCATCAGGAATGACTGGCTCAATTACCTTCTCTTTACCTTTTTTCACCTGCTTTGTCGATGTATAAGGCATGGCCACTTTGACTCCAAGTGAAGCAAACACATGCCTATAGCCTCTTTGGTAGATTTTTGGTAAAGACTCAACCTCAACCATACTAGCCCATTTAGATTCAATGTCCTCAATCTCTATTGTTGGCAAGTTCAATTCTAAGCACTCTTCCTCCTTTATGTCACCTGCTTATCTCTGTTTCCACTCTTTCACTCACTGATGTGTTTTCCTCTTCTGTTTCCATGGTGTTTTTGTTAAAACCCTAGGGATTAGGAAGGGAAATGGGAAAGGTAAAAATGAGTGAGATGTTTGATAGGGATATGTGAAATGGGGAAGGGATAGGGGGTAATGATATGATATATTTTTGGGTACGAATTTAGGGATTTGGGAGCCTAGATAGATGTAACACCTAGGACTGAGGGTTTTGGGAGAAAGTTGTAGGAAAAGGGAATTCTAAAAATAAGGGGTTTGGGAATGGGTTTTTATAGTTATGGGAAGGATGAAAAGGGTAAGTAAGTGAAATTTGAGTGCTTTCACAAATATAATGAGATACTAGGGTTTTTGCTCAAATTAAACACAAAATTACAACTTCAACTTGCAAAACTTCAACACATAAACTTAGAAGATGATTTGTCATGGAATGTGCCTCTTACTGGCTTGCTGGAGGTCAATGACTAAGTGTAGGAGCTTTGAAGGCAATTACTTGGACACTTTTCAGAGCTTGTTGGTCATTTGCGCAATTCACAATGCATTTTCTCCCTTGATAGGCTATTTGCGCCCTCCTCCATGTATTTTCACCATCAACAACACATTTGTGCCCTCCTCAGCACATTTACGCCCTCCTGAATGCATTTGGGCCCTCCTAAATGTATTTTCTCCCTCCTGAACGTATTTGTGCCCTCGATTATTCTCTTTTACCAATTTCGCTTAGAAATTCGGGAATTTGATCTCTTGGAGTGCGAGCTTGATAATTGGAGGAGGAAAATGAATTTGAATTGATGTCTTTTAGTCAAAAATAGCTAAGTGAATTTGAATTTGAATTTAAAAACTCACTTTCCTAATGTTTGATTTCACTTTTTTGAAAACCTTTGTTTATTATTCACCTGATTTTTCTTTCTTACGGGATGGTGTTGCTGAAGTTTGACACTTTTCTCTTTTAGTTTGGCATGTGTGTTTTGAGTTGGCAGCTAGGGACCAGAATTTTTACATATAGGAAGCACAAAATTACATTAAAAAATTAAAAATAAATTACATCTCTGTTTTCATATCAAAATTACATTTTGATATGAAAATAATAAAAATCTAAATTAGAAATTTAAAAATATCATATTTACATGCTAATAGTTTTCTGTAGATAATAATGAAATGTTTATTGAGTCACTCTCACATCCTTTTCTGACCTTATGGAGATGAAATGATGCATTTTGGAACTTGAAACCTAATGACCTAATGGGACCTTGGATGAATTTGATTTCATGGTTGACTTTGACTGACATAAGACATAGTGAAATGAGCTTTTCAAAAGTGTTTTTATGCTTAGAAAGACATGAAGGTGGGCTATAAAATGATAATTTGTGAGGGAGAGTGAGGTTTTATGACTAGGACTACCATCAGTGAAACAATTTTTAGCATGACTGTAATATCCCAAAATGGGAAGTGTCAGCTAGGCATGACTGGAAAAAGCATTTTCCAGGAATGGCTGCTACAAGATTTGAAAATAAGACCTGGATCCCTTAGATCAATGCATCTAAGACTGAAATTTAAGAGGTGGCTCAAAATAAATCCCTCTAGGTGGGTTAAACAGGTCTCCCACACCTAGTTGTCTTGAAAAAGTGCCCGATGAAGGGACTGCAACAATTCTTGAACAAGAGATGGAACAACAACGTTATTTTTATAAGCCTGGGCGCATGAAGATGAAGATAGCCGACAAATGTATATTATAGCAGCAATGGTATACAAATCCTTGAGGAAAGAGTCACTCAAGCAAAGAAATACAACTTCAATGGAACATGTACATCAATAGAGAGAAACACTGATACACATGTATTTCTGCAGGCTAAGAGGACGCAGTTTATATGAGACATTGCATCATATTGAATAATAATATAAATATATACAATATATGGCTCAAGAAATGTGGGGGAGAAATCTCTCAACCCCTGGAAACAATAATACAACAATCCTCAGGACGATTGGCTGAAATATACAAAAAGTAGCAAAATGCCAGAGTTGTTGGGCAGCAGCGACAACCCAGAAAATGGAACTGGATGGAGAAGAATAAATATACTGAAACTGATGACAATTTATCCTCCAATGGATCTTCCAAGTGAAAGGCTTATCCTAACACTAACGATCTCACCCTCCAATCAACACTGCAATCCCTCACTGCAAGTGCACTCTGAAAATAACGGAGTCACTGAGGGACACTACACTATAGGTGGAATAGAATGTATTGGCCTAGTGCCAAAATCTATAATATGCTCAGAATCCTTCCTTAATGATATCCCAAAGGAAATAAGGCTCCCTCCTCTGAAAAACAAGCCAAGGAATGGTGTTGCAGGATCTCCACTGCAACACCCTGCAATCACAACGTTATGCTTCAACAGAAATAACATTGTAGCCAGAGGAATGGCTTTGTCCTTGAGCCTGGATGTGGAGAAATGAAGTGAAATCCCTCAAGAGGCCTCTCAAGAAGGAGAGTAAATCCTAAACATTAATCCCTCGTGCTAAACAACATTGCAACTCAGCTAAACAACTAGAGACTGCAAATATGTCTAAGCAGACAAGAAATCAATAATCATATGCATGTGTAACAATGTCTGCCTTGCCCTCCTTTTAAAAAAATGAGAGCTCCATCTCCATGGGTCCCACTCTTTAGGGTTTCCTTCATCAAGGAAACATCCCTCCTCTTTCTCTGCACTGTCCCACAAGATGCTTTCCACCTCCTATCTCTACACTGTTTGACTTGGTCAGCCTTGACCTTGTCTTCTTGCAAATGTCTCCTTTCACACATGAGGGTGTGAAATCTAGTTCCAATGATGAGCCCATTTCATACTAAGAGGGATTTCATCCATTTTTTTATTTTTTTTGGGCCTCCTCACCCAATTATTCAACTCATAATGAAATTAACAAAATTTAATATTCCAATTTATTGAAGGAAAAATTTGGAATATTACAGTTCTCCCCTCCCAAATGTTTCTTGTCCTCAAGCAACTGCAAGGATAGAACTTAGAAGTTGCTCCCAAGGCATGGAGACTGAAAAGTGTTGGGAAAATATCTTCCCCAAATGGATCCTCCATCCCCAAGCAATCATCCAAAAAAAATGAGTCACCTCCCAACATGGCAACTCATGGAAATCTCCTTCCACCTCAAGCTCCGGAAATGAAGGTGGGCTGAAAATATGAGCATGGTAAGAATCATAGCCTACCCCATGCTATCCTGCTCTCCACTCATGATGAGTGTAGAGTATGTGTTGATCCTGGGCTGCAAAAGTATTACCCTCAAGGGGGAAAATGAGGAACAATCCTCCAAAGAGTTCTCCTCCCACATTGAAGGACAAGCTGACCCAAAATATTTCATCCATGATGAATAGGACATGATAATCATAGAGCATCGTAATGAGAAGTTTGCTGAAGGTTTTACATGATGATACATGATACAAAAAATGACTCAAAAGGACACAGCGCAGTCTCATCCACTGCAACTTCGGAAAATAGTATGGCAAGTAACATACAAGAATCATCACATCTACTAATGAATAGTAAATGGCTTAATGTGTCAACAATACATAATCAAATACTTGCCCATAGTTATACAATGGATGGCTATCCAACTCATGGCCCACCCAAAAAGAGAACAAATGTGTGGCTGTGGTGGCCATATCTCCTCCCATGCTCCCATTAGAACATGTAGTGCAGAAAATGTGGGAATTCTCTCCCCTCAAGGACACATCCAACTCATGTGTCAATATCCCAATCATGTTCCCAACAAGAACATAAACAATATCATCAAATGAATACATGATAAGAATGAAGGAAATACTGATGGCTTCATGTGTGGCTTGAAGGTACCAACAGTCTCTTGAATATGTACAACGTAGTTTTACAAACTGCTGCTTCAGAAAATCATAAGGCAAAATGTTTCTTGCTACATAGTTAATCATGCATGTCATCATATGGCAAATAGTTGGATATAAAAAATGAACATACATTTAAGGAGAAAACATTTTCCCAAGGCCACATAAAATATGGCTGCCTCCATCATATAGCTTGGTCCAACTTAGATCATGGAACAATGTGAGAAGCTTGCCCTTGTGTGAAGCAATCCATTGCATAGTAATAATAAGAGTATGCAAATCAATAAATGTAAAACAAACTTCTTACCATATGCCAGAAGTAAGATGGTACATGGATCCATGAGTGAGTCCTCCATGATGTTTTGGCATACTATGAAGAGAAATGAACCATGTGTTGTAAGAAGATAATCCTTCTCATGCTTGGAAGTCCAAGTCAAGAAGAATATGCCATAGTGATAGATGTCTCCATCCACTACTCTATCATCCTCACCTCCTATTTGTTTACCAAGTGCATTCAATGTGAAGTGATCCTGGGGACACTCCATCCATAAGGCCCTACTCCAAAATGGCAGTGCTATGAGCTCATGCAAATAGGCTCCTGTCAATACAAAGCTCAATTATTTGACATGCTCCTTGTTAAAGACTCCTCTAGTAATGCTGCTACAAATATGGAATACCTCCCAAGATGGAAATACTTCCAAATCATCCAAGGCCAAGGAGTAGCCCTTTTGCACTTTGAGAGTGTTCTCTTCTACTCCATCAACATCACACAACATGTGAGAGAAAATTTTCCCTTTCTCTCTCAAGTACAACACAAGAAACCAAAATGCTTGCTGCCTCCTTATGCTCCCATCATACAACTCATGTGATGGAGACACAATGAATGATATGAATGTCACATAAACACCATGCATCCATACTCCTTGCTGTCCAATGATGCAAGCATCCTACCACCTCTCCTTAATCCCCATCCCCTTAGGAAGAGGATATGCCAAGTGATGGCCAAACTCCTTCAAAAGGAGCCAACGCAGCCAAGCCTCCTGCTTCCCGGTGTCATATATTTGCAAGTAGCCTCCCAGCTCCTTGATTATCAACCACATCCACTCAACCACTTGTGTATGTCTTTTCCTCTTCTTATCCTTGTTACTCCTCTCATGAGGGCTACCATCCTTCCAAACCAATTCTCCCTCTTTGCATTTCATGACAGTTTGAAATGCGGCTCCTTGGAGACCTCCTAGAAAATATCTCTCACCATGACTATGTTGAATCCACAAGGATCCAAATGTGATGAAGGTAGCATCTCTTCTCCATCATTGTTTGAAAATTTTTTTAATCTCTCCAAGGATGTAATGGTTGTCCCATACTCTAAATCAAGGGTGGTTTCATAGTTTTTCATAGGAGTGTCATGGTTTGTTTCATCCTCCAAAATTCCACACCCCAATCTCAAGGATTGTGTGCAACTCAACAAAGGTTCATGAGGATGATGGTTCATCTCCTCCTTGAACCATTTGCATAGCACAATGCAATCATGTTGCTCTAAATTAGCAGTGTGATTTGACCCTTGGTCATGCAAAACCAAATTTCCACAACTATAAAGAGGATTTGCTGTAACAATAGATAGTGGAAATATTTCCATACCTTGATGAGAATTTGGAATCTCTTGTAGGGCTGCAAGAGTTCCTTCTTCCAATGTGTTGTCTGCCCCAACTATTGCTACATGATCCTCCATGAGTGTGACAGCGTTATTACAAGATTCCTCAAGTGGTGGTGTGAGCTTTTCCTCCTTTGTCTTTCCTCCATCAAAGGTTTTGATCAACCTTTGAGTGAACTCTCCAAAAATTTTCACCCTTGCATGGCTCAAGTGGCTGAACCACCAAACATAGGCTCCACCCTCCAAGTGTAGTGCTGAGATCTCAACAGCCTCTTCCTCTACTACAGGATGTAGCAGGAAAAAATATTCCAACTTCCTTACCCAAGCTCTTGCTGTAGATGACCCATCAAAGGTAGACAACAAAAATCTATTGCCTTTGATTTCTCTTCTATTGCAGGGTATCTTCTCTTCCTTCATCTGGATGAATTGTGGAAAATATAGAGTCTCCTTGAAGGCTTTAGGTTGATATTTGTACTCAACAAGGTAATTACTTAGAATCAAATGATTCAAGTATCTTTCATGCTTGTCTCTTTATTCTTCATGAGAATAGGAAGTGCATGGTCCTTCCTCTTATCTTCCTTCCATCTTCTTGACCTCCTTGGAGAGGTCCTTCCTGGATCTAAAAACTGATGAGAGCAAGCTCATCTTCTTATTCATCTTGATCTCTTTGGCTGAGACTCACAGGCTGAGCCAAGAATATGCTCTGATACCACTGTAATATCCCAAAATGGGAGTTGTCAGCAAGGCATGACTGGAAAACGCATTTTCCAGGAATGGATGCTACAGGATTTGAAACCAATACCTGGATCCCTTAGATAAATTTATTTAATACTAAAATCCAAGAGGTGGCTCAAAATAAATCCCTCTAGGTGGGTTAAACAAGTTTCCCACACCTAGTTGTCTTGAAAAAGTGCCCGATGAAGGGACTGCAACAACTCTTGAACAAGAGATGGAACAACAATGTTATTTTTATAAGCCCAAACACATGAAGATGTAGATATACAAAAAATTTATATTATAGCAGCAATGGTATACAAATCCTTGAGGAAAGAGTCACTCAAGCAAAGCAATACAACCTCAATGGAACATGTACATCAATAGAGAGAAACACCACTACACATGTATTTCTGCATGCCAAGAGGACGCAGTTTATATGAGACATTGCATCATATTGAATAATAATATAAATATATACAATATATGGCTCAAGAAATGTGGGGGAGAAAGCTCTCAACCCCTGGAAACAATAATACAACAATCCTCGAGAGGATTGGCTGAAATATACAAAAAGTGGCAAAATGCCAGAGTTGCTGGGCAACAACGACAACCCAGAAAATGGAACTGGATGGAGAATAATAAATATACTAAAAATTATGACAAGTTATCCTCCAATGGATCTTCCAAGTGAAATTCTTATCCTAACACTAACGATCTCACCCTCCAATCAACACTGCAATCCCTCACACTCAGAAAATAACGCAGTCACTGAGGGAAACTGCGCTATAGGTGGAATAGAATGTATTGGTATGGTGCCAAAATCTATAATATGCTCAGAATCCTTCCTTAATGATATCCCAAAGGAAATAAGGCTCCCTCCTCTGAAAAACAAGCCAAGGAATGGTGTTGTGGGATCTCCACTGCAACACCCTGCAATCACAACGTTATGCTTTAACAGAAATAACGTTGTAGCCAGAGGAATGGCTTTGTCCTTGAGCCTAGATGTGGAGAAATGAAGTGCAATCACTCAAGAGGCCTCTCAAGAAGGAGATTAAATCCTAAACATGAATCCCTCGTGCTAAACAACATTGTAACTCAGCTAAACAACTGGAGACTACAAATATGTCTAAGCAGACAAGAAATCAATAATCATATGCATGAGTAACAATGGATGCCTTGCCCTCCTTTTAAATAATAGAGAGATCCCTATCCATGGGACCCACTCTTTAGGGTTTCCTTCATCAAGGAAACTTCCCTCCTCTTTCTCTGCGCTGTCCCACAAGATGCTTTCCACCTCTTATCTCTGCGTTGTTTGACTTGGTCAAACTTGACCTTGTATTCTTGCGAATGTCTCATTTCACACATGAGGGTGTGAAATCTAGTTCCACTGATGATCCCCTTTCATACTAAAAGGGATTTCATCCATTTTTTTATTGTGTTTGGGCCTTCTCACCCAATTATTCAACTCATAAGTGAAATTAACAAAATTTAATATTCCAATTTACTAAAGGAAAAATTTGGAATACTATAATTGAATGATATAAAAATTTCAGAGTGGGGCACCTAAAATAAGAATGAAAAGTGTGAATTTGATCACTAATGGCAGAATGCATATTCTGACACTAACATCGAATTGATTGGGGATGGAAGCTCCTTGGAGGTGTCAAGAACATCATAGACCAAGTGCCTAACCATTGGGCCAATACGATAAAAAATAAGTCAAACTAAAATGTAGGACTAAACATTGATAGCTCAATGACACAAACTGACTTTGAAACTGACTGAAATATACTCGAAAAATGACTCAAAACTTAACTTACTTTTGTAAAAATTTAACTTGAAATGGTAGAAACTCAATGAAGCTCCATGGCCTTCACTTCGGGCTCCAAACTCCAATGCTTTTCCACTTCACACTTGCAGGAATATCAAACTGATATATACAATGAGGATGATTTTTTTTTTCATAATTTTAGATAAAAATACAGATAGTGTTTCAGGAGCCTACCATTATTGGCCCTCCTAAGAAACTTTTCCCATTCATTTCTTCTAAGAAATATACATTTCGTCCATGAGAAGATGCAATCTTCAAAAGGACCTTTCCATAAATTATCAAACTTTTCGTGCTTACCCTTGTATTCATTCCTGGCATCCCAGCAGAGTACTACATCATCCATCTTGAAATTATCTTTCTTGGTTTTTCTGTCATAGATTTGCTTGATCTTATCATAGAGCTTGGAAGTGTTCTGAAACATTTCTTCTCTTATCTGCTGCAAGTGAATCATTTGTTTTATTTTGCGCTGCATGTGATTTTCTTCACTCCCCGCTTCTTGTAAAAGTTTCATGACTGGGTCAGCCAATGAAGAAGGGAAAATTGTATCCACACCATAAACTAACTGAAATGGAGACATGCCAATGGATTTCTTGCTGCCTACCCGAGTTTCCCACAGTGCATTAATTAGCTTCTTGTGCCAATTCTTCTTCTTCGCCTCCAACATATTTTTTATTATGTTGATCAAAGACTTGTTGGAGGACTCCACCAATCTGTTTCCTTGTGGATAATATGTTGTACAATGACCCAAATTAATGTTATACTTGTCACAAAATTTTGTCATCTTCTTTGATTTGAAAGCTGCTACATTATCTGTGATGATTTTTCTAGGACAACCAAACTGGGACAAGATGTTAGCTTCTAAAAACTGAATTATAACAGAGTCTGTAGCTTGCATGTTTGGGATCGCTTCGATCCACTTTGTGAAATAGCCTATGCCAGTAAGTATCCATCTGGTTTGAGTGGATGAGGGTGGACGTATCTTGCCAATAAAATTTAAGCCTCACTGCTGGAAAGGAGCTTCAAATGAAATGGGTTGTAATTGTAAATGAAGAAACTTATGTTTACCTTGGAAAAATTGGCATTCATGGTAGCTCATGACCATCTTGTACAAATTTGCAAACAATGTCAGCCAATAGTAACCCGCTCTCAGTACTTTGTTGGCCATGGTCTTCCAGTACAATGACCTCCACAATCTCCTTTGTGGAAATCCTTCATCACTTCTTTGGACTCATCTTCAACCAAGCAATTGAGTAACACTCCTCTAGGATCCTTCTAGTAGAGTGCATTATCTAGTATGAAATATTTTAAAGCCTTAAGCTTCAAGGACCTGCTCTTACTCTTTGACATGCCCAAAGGAGGGTTCAAATGTTGTAAAACATAAATGATATCATACAGTGGAGATGATGAAAAGATATCTGATACCTGAATAAGGCTTACACCTTCTTTGTCATCAAGCAGTGCTGATATGAGATTGATGTCAAGTGCATGTAGATTAGACTTAGCCATAAACTCAGCTAAGCCTTGGCCTTTGATTAGCTTTTTCAGATTGATCTCAAGGTAATAATCTAAGAGCATTGCTATCCACCTACCTCTTCTTCCTTTTGGATATGTTCTCATGAGTACTTCTTTAACCACTCCATTTGGAACATAGGCCAAAATATGTGAGTGCAGAATATAAACACGAAATTCCTTGAGTGCTTTGACCAAATCCAAGGCCTGTTTCTCAATTATCTTTTATCATAGGGTAACATCCCTTATTGTGCGACTGAAGAATGCTATTGGCAGCTCTATCCCATATTTTTCCTGCATAAGCACCGCTACCGAAGTATGCTCAGAAGCAAAAGAAAATATAATGAAATCTCATGAATAATCAGGACTTGTTAAAACTAGAGCAGTGGTCAAAGAAAATCTCACCAAGTTGAATGACTTATGTGAATTTTCAGACCATTTTATATCATTCTCCTTCTTGATCATGTTATTTAACTCTCTAAGATGTTCTGCTAAGTTGGGAATGAACCTATTTAGAAAATTCATCCTACCATTGAATGCTTGGACTTATTTCTTGTTACGAGGGAAGTCAATTTTCTATATTGCTTCAACTCTAGAAGGATCTATCCGAATCCCATCTTTTAATATGATGTGGCCCAACAACTTTCATTCTTCCATAGAAAATAGGCACTTTTTAGGATTTAGGGAAATTCCAAATTTTCTACATCACTGGAACACAACTCTCAAATGGTGTAAATTCTCATCATATGAATTTGAATAAACTGTTAGATCATCTAAATAAATAGAAAGGAAGACATATTTCTCGTTACCAAAAGCTATATCCATGGCACACTGGAAAGTGGCCCTAGCATTCTTCAAACTGAACGACATCTTCGCATATTTAAAGGTACTCCATGGTGTAGTGAACGTTTTCTTATCCTAATCATCTTCATGCAAAGGGATATGATTATACCCTGAGTAACCATCCAACAATGACATCATGCTGGCTCCTATAACTTGCTGAAGTATGTGGTCCATTTTGGGTAGTGGGTAATTTTCTTTTAGTGACACTTTGCTCAGATTTTTGAAATCTATACATAGTCAGATTTCACCGGTCTTCTTGCGCACTAGAACCAAATTAGAGATCCAATATGAAAATCGAATTGGAACAATAATACCTACCTTATAGAGATTTTTTACCTCCTTCTCAATGGAAAAAAACAACTTTGGGTTTATTCTCCTGAGTTTTTGCCTAAAAGGCTTTTGGTCTGGCTTTATTGGGATGGTGTTTTGAATTATATCTTTATCGTACAATTTTAGATCTGAATAGTCCCAAGTAAAAAAATTAGAAAAATCAGTAAACAAATCGACATATTTAGGCTTTAACTTTGAAGGAAAATACTTTGAAAGTTTAATGAAATTTGGTTGCTCCGTTGTTCCAATATTAACATCTTCTACGCCTTTTTCTGTGGGGACCAAAGTAGGTTTTCTTGCCACGCCATCTTGGTCAAATAACTCTTCCAAAGGTATGAGACCTTTTGGAATGTTATTGTCCTTGAGATGAAGTATGTCAATGTGATCTTCCTCAATGACTTGGTCATCCTTGTCGTACACTTCGTTCATAGAACAATTCTCAAAATCACCTTCACTTTGAAGGCAATTTTTCACTTGTTTATCATCCCAGAAAACTTGCCAAAATTTAAAGTCATCCAAAATGGAAGGCCTATGATTTATATGAATCTAAATTTTTTTGTTTGAAAACATTGTAGAGATGAAATTACTTGCAGCAGTGGCTAATGAATCAACCATCAAGTTTTGCAATCTTGGCACCACTTTAAGTGTATATTCTGAAAACATTCTCAAAATGTCAAGTGCTACATTCCTATATTGCCTCATCCTTTTGTGATTAGCTTGATACTCACCTTTTATTTGTTTAATTACTAGCTCTAAATCACCGTAGACTGCAATTCTTCTAGCTCCCAATTTTTTCAAAATTTTCAGAACGATAATGAGTGTTTCATATTCAGCCTCATTATTCATGCAATCAAATGCTAGTTTTTAGGAACAAAACCTAACATTATTTGGAACCTTATTTTTCTGTTGAAATGGGTTGTGGACCCATAAACCAATTCCAACACCATCTTTTCCAATGGAACCATCAAATTCCATGCTCCAAAGACCATCTTCTTCTTCAAGGTGCTGAAACTCTTGATTCTAATTTGACACAATTTTCTAATATGATTTTTTAGGCTATTTTAAACTTTCATATGCCTTCTCTGATGGCTATTCGGATATAGTGGGAAAATTCTCTTTCTCTTTTTCTAACACTATTCTAATGTAATATGAAACTTTAGGAACATCCGATATTTCTACTAATTTACAATCTACATCATTTAATATAGAATCATTTTACAAAATGAAGGATTATAAGTATGTATGTACAACATTGATAGGATGATTATTAGGCCTTTCCTTGTTTGTGATCGTGTATTTCATTTTATTCTCATGGTATAGTTTTCTCATTTGACCGAAAACATGAATTTTTTCATAGGAAAAGTCCAACTGCAATGTACCTCTCAATTTAGCCCCACAGGATCTTGATAACAGCATACCAAAACATGGTGGAATATCAACAACCACCACGTCCATTAGGACATTTTTGGCTGGGATTTGTTCTATGGAGACAACTAGATCTTTGATTAGACCCAAAAAAGGACACGACCAAAATCAAAAGAATACAAATCATGATATGGGCGGGTTATATCAAGGCCAAGTTTCTCCATGATAGCTTTGGGAATGAGGTTGTGGGAGGCCCTAGAGTCTAACATAGTGTTATGAAGGATGAATTGGTGAACATTGAGACTCAAGTAAAATGGTGGGACCTCACTATCTTCAGACTTTCCATCGATTGCGAGACCAAATATTAACTCAAATTGATCATCATCTATATTAACCATGTCGGATAAAGGGTCAAATTTCAAGGTTTTAACTACATGATATTTTTATTTATCAACTTTGAAAAATTCAATAAGTGGAATAGACACCTTTAACTTAGAAATTTCTTACTCTAAATTAAAAGGTATAGTTCTGTCTACCTCTTTTATGACAATATCCATTTTCTCAACATGATCTCTTGGTGCAATTTCTTTCCTCTAAATATCTCTTTTTTTGACAGGTGCACTTGTAGAAGGTTGATTGCCTTTATTCTGATTTTGAGCTACAATCTCTTTACCCTTATTTTATTGGTTTGAGAAAACTACTTCTGTGGTGTTTCTTTCTACTGGACTGTCTTCTTCAGATGTGGATTGATTGGAGCATCTCAGCTCCTCAAGGAATACTTCCTTTTCTGGGAGCTCAATGCATTCAAGTATCCTCTTTGGTAGTCATCCAATTCTACTTATAACTCATGGTAATTTGCCAATATAAAGTCTTTATCACTAGGTGAGCTTGTTTTTTCCACATATTCTTCATCCTCGATGAGAAAAATGGGCTGACCATCAGCTATAAAAATAATTTTATCCTCTAATGTTGGTTCTTCCTCTTCATCACTCTGAGCACAGTTATGTTTGTAGTGGTGTTATAATTGGTTGTTGTTGTTGTGTTTTAGTAGATCTTTGCTCTCTTTGCTTTATCCGGAATCGAGGTTGTTGCCGTTGGCCTCAAAAGTTTGGATTTATGATTTGTGGCTCTATTTGTCTATCTGAAATAGACATTCTATAGACCATCCTTTCCATGGTCCTAAGAAAAGCATCAAATTTGGTATCGGATGAAGTGGAAGGTACCTCTTTAATGGTGACTTTACGTTCAGTTTTGGTTTTTTAATTTTTAATCAAGAGGTTAGCCTCAAAATTCACTGAATTTTGAATTATCTCTCCTAGAGTAGTGGGATTTATTTCTCTCTATGAGTAGGACATATATGGGTCAAAGGCATCTGAATAATGCAAAAGAGCCAAATGAGGAGGTGGTTTCATCTCATTTGGGATGGAGTTATAGATTCTGAGGTATCGGGTATTATATTTAGGAATAGATGACCATTTTTTTGGTCATCTAACCTATTATTATTAGATGAACCCAAGTACACCATGTAAGACCAATTTTACCCTAAGTAAAATTGCTTTCACCATATAAAATAACTTATTCTATCATATTTAACCCAAAACAAAGAAATTAATTAAATAAATCATTATTTATTTAATTCTTTCCTAAGAACAAGTTATTTAAATCATTATTTAAATAATATTCTTAGTTAAATTTGATTAAATCATCCATAAATAATTGAATAAACCATTATTTATTTAATTATATTCCCATCATTCCCCTAAAATGATAAATAAATCATTTATTTATTTATTATTTATAAATAAAGGAATTGATCCAAGTCAAGAATCCTTTTCCCTCCAACAAATATAATAAAATATTCCTAAAAGGTGCTTCTAGAATTCGATTAATAATATTTTATTCATGCACCGAGTTCTAGATCGCCCCAATATTTTGCTATAAATAGGGGGTTTTTCCCCATTCATTAGTCACCTTCATTGCATTAGATCACTCTGGATCTTCTCTTGGTCACCATTTCCCATTTTTTTTGTGAACTCCCATTGAGTTCCATGTTTGCTTTTCCACATCCATAAGAGAGAGAAATGTTAGATCTGAAACACTGAGGACTTCCAAGAACCCATCCCACTGAGGAGAACCAGAAAACACCTTTCTTGTTTTCCTCTCAGGTGCCCCGTTCTTTAACATAATATAAGATTCTTTTTAAATATATTGTTCTTGTCTTGTCCATTGGATGCATGGAGCCATTTTATATTTTATCTTCTTAATGTCTTTTGTGCTTAGATCTAACTTTATGCAGCAAACTTAAAGATATTTTGCAGCCGTTATTGATGTTAGGGCTACTTGGTATGCATAGCTAAAGTGATCTTTTACGACGAAAGAATCATACTAACAATTGCGTTTCAGGGAGTCATACTCAACAAGGATGTGTAAATGGTTTTTCTTCTCATCCCGCCTGGCTAAGAAAGCATTAGTTAGTTCAGCGGGAGTCCTAATAGAATTAACTACTAGAGCACGGAACCAAACTTTAACTTCACCAGAAAAACTTTGAGCGATGATTCGCATATTGGCATCATTTGCATCTAACTCCTCAAGATCTATGAAGGTTGTGATTTTTTCCATGTGCTGGCAGGCAATGATTTCAGATTTTTCATTGAAAATAGGAATTCTTTGTCCATATCCTTGAGGTAGATCAACAAGATTACCAGGGAGAACTAAAGGTCCAAAACGAGCCATAATTCTTGCTAAATGTGGTGGAGGGGAAGGAATGAGAGATGGATTGATCTAAGGAGGTCCTTGATAGGGAAGTTGAGATGATGATGGGATGGATGATGAAACAATAACTGTTTTATAAATTTCAGGAATATGAAGGGTTTTTTGTTGGTATTAATAAGGACTTTTTCAGCAGTATAACTTAGGGTATTGGCTAAATATTCTAGCTTGTAATATTGTCTCCAAGTTTTAACATCAGTCTCATTTTCAGCTTCAACTAATGATGGATTTAACTAAAATATCCAAGGATTAGGGATTGCTGTATTCAAACGAGTCTTGGATTTGGTTCTCAAAAATGAAAACTCAAATTTGGTATCAAATACTAAATTTTTTATGGCTACAAAATCATACGGTAATGAGAAAGATATTACCAAATTTTGAGGAGATTCTGAAGAACTTGAAGCTGGATGATATCTTTTCCTCCTTAGGATTCTTTCAAGATCTTCAACGGGAGAAAATGGATCTGGATCGGAATTAGACATAGAATACCTTCTTCGAGAGGCCAGATCTAATTTTCAGGAACTATAATTATGAAATCAACCTTATGAAACTCGATCCCATCATCTAATAGATCATATTCCACTAGATTTTTTTCATACACAAAGGGAAAATTTTGTCTTTTCGTTCCTGAGAAATGATGCCGAGATGTTATCACTCTGCTAGATTCCTAAGGTTGAAGAAGGAATCCCAATAGAGGTAACCATAGACCAAAATTTTGACTTGATATCTAGCCCTATCAAGTTGGAGAGGGCTCTCTCCAAAAGGGTCATAGCCAGGAGGGCTGGAGAAATTAAGGTTTTTAGGCTAGATTTTGAGTGTAGGGGATTTTTTGAATTTGAATTTGGTTGGGGAATCACTAGATGAAGAAATTAGGTCAAGGAAAACTAGGTCAGGGAAAATGAGATAGGGCTGCAGGGATCAATGGGGCAAGGTAGGCACAAGGCTTATCACTTGAAGAGGATTGTGATAGAATGGTGTTGAGATTGAAAGAAATATAAGAAGAGAATGGGAGATGTATTCTTCTTAGACAGATGAAAACGAACAAAGTATGATCAATTACCCAAAACAAAGCATGTGAAAACATATATTCAGATTATCTAACTTGAAAGAGATCATACCATAGAGATAAAGTGAACATGAATATAATAAATTATAACATATGAAATGTAAAAAATACAATGATAGACATCAATACCACAAGTATTCCATAAAGTAGTCGCAACTCCTCTTTATTAGCTGGCCAAACTGAGAACAATAGTTCCTTGATTAACTAGCAAACATACAAACTGATTCCAACCCTTGCTAAGAGTCAAGTGATGGACTAAATAGACATCGAGGAAATCTTCACTCATCTGCACAGGTTGAATACATGAGGTGAGGAAGAGATCCACAAAATACTGAACTACAAATTGAAGTGTAGGATGGTCCAAGTGATTCACTCCTCATTACATTCAACTGATTCATTATGACTCAATGATGAATTTTTCCCAATGAACCTACCCTAGTTAATTAATCTCAAACATAATTACATTTAACATCATTAATTACATGAGTAGAAACATGATTTGCTGAATAAAAGTGAAAATTTTAGAGTAACTTGGAAAAAATCAGCAAATTTGACATTTGCGCCCTCCATTGTGCATTTGCACCATCTATGTGTCATTTGTGTCCTCTATGTTTGGCCACTTTTGGAGGCCTTTCTGGTGTCCAAATTAGGCCCAAAATAGATTTTTGGAAAGCCTTGCCTGTCTTCTTTCTGAATATGCCTCAATTTCTGAAAATGGAGGTCATTTTCCCCTTCAAAAAGCATTCTCTGAAAACTGGTATTTGCATAGCACCTAGGTCAAAAAAGGAGTAGAAAGGTGATTTTTTGATGTTTTTTGAGATTTTCACCTATCAAAACTGTAAATCAAATCTGAAAACGTGATTTTCGAAGATGCATTGGTCATTAGGAATCAAATGGTGCCTTCCTTCTCCTCAAAGAGTGTGTCAATTATTTGCGTAATGCCTAGGGTGCTACGCAAATGCCCAATTTTCTGCCAAAATACTGTCTCAAAAAACACAGGGATTTTGAGATTTTGACAAAAATTTAGAAAATGGCTCTAAATTTTTGGAATGGCTGATGATGGTGTGTCTAATCTTAGAGGGAAGCCGTAGCAAGGATGTCCAACTTCTCTTTCTCCTTCATGGTTAAATATTCAATTTTGGCATTGGCTCTTTTGAGCTTGGCCAATGCAATTTTCTCCTTCCGTGCCTAATGTTTGAATTTCCTCCTCAAAAATTGATTATCCTTAATTGGATTTTTTAGTAGCTTCTCCAAGTGTTGATTGGCTCTATCAAGCCATGGCTCCCTATTCTTATTGATATCTATCGAAAGCTACTCATTTAGGGTAGCTGGTTAGCTATTTCAGCTTCCCTTTTCCTTTCTAGAGCTAGAGCTCTTTTCAACCCTCTAGTTCTAGGTCTCTTTATTGGTACCTCTTCTTCTTAATCATCAAGTAAATCATACTTCTTCAGTGTTTCATCTAACATGACTTAGGACTTTTGAGCCTCTCTTTGAGTTGCATAATACTTAACCTCATAAATGACCTGTTTGGTTTTCAATTATTCATTCTCTTGCTCAAGAAAGTTTAAGACATATATAGCCCTGTCAAGATTAGTTTTGAGCTCACTAATCTTGGCATCCTTACCTTTGATGGGTGCATTTCTGATTTTATCATTGTCATCCTCATCTAGGTCAACCAAATTAAATTCATGCTATGTCTCATGAGTGTCCTCCTCATCATGAATGATTGGCTCAATGACCTTTTCTTTACCTTTGTCCACTTTCTATGTTGGTGTAGAAGTCATGGCCCCTTTCACTCCAAGTGAAGAAAAGACATGCCTATAGTCACTCTAGTATGTTTTTGGAAATGGCTCAACCTCAACTATACTAGCCCATTTAGATTTAATGTCCTCAATATTGCTAGGTGACCCAAAATCATGATGATATGGAGATGAAGGATCATGATGAGATGTAGATGAAGGAGGTGAAGGGGAGTGATCTGATGATGATGAGTGAGCTATGGGTTGAGATAATAAAGGGAAATTTTGTGCATGCTGAATGGATGGCTCAATGAAAATATCATTGGATATGGAGGTGCTCCATGCAATGTTCATCTGATTGAGATGGTGGAGGACTATTATTTTTATGAGGGAGTAAAGGAATAGGCCTTTCATTTTCTGTTCACACTCATTTTTTTGGGCAATGTATGCCATCTTATCTATACTTTGGAAAAGATAATAAGGTATGTTAAGCATCCTTACCCTAGTGAAATGCATTTGGAGTCGGATGTAATAGGAATAGAGCCTTGAAAATCTGCCTTCACATGAAAAATACTTCATAATTATCTTCATCATTGGTGCATATCTATCCAAGAGGTGTGAAATAGGGAAAAACCTCTTTGTTTGATTTTGGTGTCTTGGTTTTAGGAAGAAGTCAAAATCTCATTTCTTCAACCTACCTTTCTTGAACCATTTCTCCCCAACATTTGGGATCCCTGTAGCATCTGAAATAATAGTAGTGGATAAGGTTAAAGTGACCCCAGCTAATATAACTTGGTTGTCATTGAGTCCGGATATGAAGAGTCTAGTCAACATGGGATGGTGTTTGACCTTCTACACTTTCTCACAAAAATCATAACAGCTAACATGTTTAAAGCATGTGACAATCAATGGAGAAGCTAATATTTCTCTAGTGTTGGCAGGTTCAAGTCTGAGCACTCTTCCTCCTTTATGTTGCCTCCTTATCTATGTTTCCTCTATCACTGAATGATGTGTTTTCCTCTTTTGTTGCCATGGTGCTTTTGTTAAAACCATAGGGATTAGGAAAGGAAATGGGAAAGGTCAAAATGAGGGAGATGTTTGATAGGGATATGTGAAATGGGGAAGGGATAGAGGGTAATGATATGATAGATTTTAGAGTATGAATTTATGAATTTTGGAGCCTAGGTAGATGTAACACCTAGGACTTATGGTTTTGGGAGAAAGTTGTAGGAAAAGAAAATTCTGCAAATGAGGGGTTTGGGAATGGGTTTTTATACTTGTGGGAAGGATGAAAAGGGTAAGTGAGTGAAATTTGACTGCTTTCACAAATATAATGAGATAATAGGGTTTTTTCTCAAATTGAACACTAAATTACAACTTCAACTTGAAAAAATTCAATACATAAACTTAAGAAGATGATTTTTCATGGCATGTGCCTCTTACTAGCTTGTTGGAGGTCAATGAATAAGTGGAGGAGCTTCAAAGGAAATTTCTGATCACTTGGACACTTTGCGGAGCTTGCTGGTCATTTGCAATATTCACAATGCATCTGTGCCCTTGACAGACTATTTGCACCTTCCTCTATGTATTTGCGCCATCAACAACACATTTGCGCCCTCCTCAGCACATTTTCACCATAAAAAAAAAATTTGTGCCCTCCTCGACATATTTTCCCCTCTTGAACACATTCGCGCCCTCCTAAATGTATCTGCACCCTCCTGTACGTATTTGCGCCCTTGTTTCAAGGTTTGTGCCCTCGATTATGCTCTTTTGCCATTTTCGCTCAGAAATTTGAGAATTCAATCTCTTAGAGTTCAGTCTTGATATTTGTAGGGGGGAAATGAATTTTAATTTATTTCTTTTAATTGTAAATAGATAAGTCAATTTGAATTTGAATTTAAAAACCCACTTTCTTAATGTCTCATTTCACTTTTTTTGAAAACTTTCGCTGATTACCCTTTCACTTGATTTTTCTTTCTTGCGGATGGTGTTGTTGAAGTTTGACACTTTTATATTTTAGTTTGGCATGTATGTTTTGAGTTGGTAGCCAAGGACCAGACTTATTACATATAGGAAGCATAAAATTACATAAAAAAATAAAAATAAATTACATCTCCGTTTTCATATCAAAATTACATTTTGATATGAAAATCATAAAAATCAAAATTACAAATTTAAAAATATCATATTTACATGCTGATAGACTTCAGTAGATAATAATGAAATGTTTATTGAGTCACTCTCACATCCTTTTTTGACCTTATTGAGATGAAATGATGCATTTTGGACCTTGAAACCTGATGACCTAATGGGACCATGGATGAATCTGATTTCATGGTTGACTTTGACTGACATAAGACATAGTGAAATGAGCTTTTCAGAAGTGTTTTTATCCTCAACAAGACATGAAGGTGGGCCAAAAAATGAGAATTTGTGAGGGAGAGTGAGGTTTTATGACTAGGATTACCATCAATGAAACAATTTTTAGCATGGCCTAATGGAATGATATAAAAATTTTAGAGTGGGACACCTAAAATGAGAATGAAAAGAGTGAATTTGATCACTGATGGGAGAATACATATTTTGACACTAACATCGACCTTATTGGGGATGGCAGCTCCTTGGAGGTGTCAAGAACACTGTAGATCAAGTGCCTAACCATTGGGCCTATACAGTAAAAAATAAGTCAAATTGAAATGCAGGACTTAATACCGACAACTCAATGACACAAACTGACTTTGCAACTAACTGAATTTGACTCGAACAATGACTCAAAATGTAGCTTAATTTTGTGAAAATTTAACTTGAAATTGTATAAAATCAATGAAGCTCCATGGCCTTCACTTCAGGCTCCGAAATCCACTCCTTTTCCACTTCACACTTGCAGGAATATCAAACTGATATATATAATGACGTTGGAAATATTTTCATAATTTCAGATAAAAAAAGATAGTGTTTCAGGAGCCTACCATTAATTGCCCTCTTAAGAAAATTTTCCCATTCATTTCTTGTAAGAGATATGCATTTTGTCCACAAGCAGTTGCAATCTTAAAAGGACCTTCCCATAAATGATCAAACTTACTGTGTTTACCCTTGTCTTCATTCCTGGCATCCTAGCAGAGTACTACATCATCGATCTTGAAATCATCTTTCTTGGTTTTCTGTGATAGATTTTCTTGATCTTATCATGGATCTTGGAAGTGTTCTAAAACACTTCTTCTCTTGTCTGCTGCAAGTGAATCATTTGGTGTGTTCTATGTTGCATGCCATTTTATTCAATTCCCGCTTCTTGTAAAAGTTTCATGACTGGGACAACCAATGAAGAAGGGAAAACGGTATCCACACTGTAAACTACCTGAAATGGAGACATGCCAATGGATTTCTTGTTGCTTACTTGATCTTCCCACAATGCATTAATTAGCTTCTTGTGCTAATTCTGCTTGTTCGCCTCCAACATATTTTTTATTATGATGATCAAAGGCTTGTTGGAGGACTCTGCCAATCCGTTGCCCTGTGGATAATATGTTGTAGAATGACTCAAATGAATGTTATACCCTTCACATAATTATTTCATCTTCTTTGATTTGAAAGTTGCTGCTTTATCTGTGATGAATTTTCTAGGACAACCAAACTAGGATAAGATGTTAGCTTCTAAAAACTAAATTACAACAGAGTCTATAGCTTGCCTAGTTAGGATTGCTTCGATCCACTTTGTGAAATATCCTATGGCAGTAAATATCCATCTATGTTGAGCAGATGAGGGTGGATGTATCTTGCCAATAAAATATCAGCCCCACTACTAGAAAGGAGCTTCAACTGAAATGGGTTGTAATGGTAAAGGAAGAAAATTACGTTTACCTTGGAAAATTTGGCATTCATGGTAGCTCATGGCCATTTTGTACAAATCTGTAAACAATGCTAGCCAATTGTAACCCACTCTCAGTACTTTTTTGGCTTTGGTCTTCTAGTGCAAATGACCTCCATAATCTCCTTTGTGTAAATCCTTCATCACTCCTTTGGATTCCTCTTCAACCAAAAATTGAGTAACACTCCTCCAGGATCCTTCCAGTAGAGTGCATTATCTAGTGTGAAATATTTTTAGGCCTTAAGCTTCAAGGACCTGCTCTTAATCTTTGACAAGCCCAAAGGAGGGTTCAAATATTTTAAAACATAAATGATATCAATATACTATGGAGATGATAAAAAGAGATCTAATACCTGAACAAGACTTACACATTCTTCATCATCGGACAATGTTGATATGATATTGATGTCAAGTGCATGTAGGTTAGACTCAGTCATGAGCTTGTCTAAGCTTTGGCCTTTGACCATATTGGTCGGCTTGATCTCAAGGTCATACTCTAAGAACACTGCAATCCACATACCTCTTCTTCCTTCTGGATATGTTTGCATGAGTACTTATTTAACCTTTGCTTTTGGAACATAGGCCAAAATATGTGAGTGCAGAATATAAACACGGAATTCCTTGAGTGCTTTGACCAAAGCCAAGGCCTATTTCTTGATTATGTTGTATCAGAGGGTGAATTCCCTTATTGTGAAACTGAAGAATGCTATTGGCAGCTCTGTCCCATCTTTTTTCTTCATAAGCACTGTTGCCAAAGTACGCTCAGAAGTAAAAGAAAATATAATGAGATATAGTGAATAATGGGGACTAGTTAAAACTAGAGCAGTTTTCAAAGAAAATTTCACCAAGGTGAATGACTTACTAGCAGTTTCAGACCATTTTACATTGTTCTCCTTCTTCAGCATGTTAGTTAACTCTATAAGATGTTCCGCTAAGTTGGGAATGAACCTACGATTTAAATTCATCCTACCATTGAATACTTGGACTTATTTCTTGTTACGAGGGAAATCAATTCACTGTATCACTTCAACTGTAGAAGGATCTATCTGGATCCCCTATTTTGATATGATGTGACCCAACAATTTTCCTTCTTCCATAGAAAATAGGAACTTTTTAGGATTTAGGGAAATCCCAAATTTTCTACATCACTGGAACATAACTGTCAAATGGTGTAAATGCTCATCAACTGAATTTGAATAAAAAACAGATCATATAAATAAAAAACGAGGAAATATTTCTCGTTACCAAAAGCTATGTCCATGGCATGATGGAAAGTGGCCTTGGCATTCTTCAAACCGAATGACATCTTGGCATATTTAAAGGTACTCCATGGTGTAGTGAACGTTGTCTTATCCTGATCATCTTCATGCCCAAGGATCTGATTATACCCTGAGTAACCATCCAACAATGACATCCTGCTAGCTCCTACAACTCACTGAAGTATGTGGTCCATTTTGGGCAGCAGGTAATTGTATTTTAGCAGCACTTTGTTCAGATTTTTGAAATCTATACATAGTCAGATTTCATCGGTATTCTTGCGCACTGGAATCAAATTGGAGATCTAATCTGAAAATCTGACTGGAATAATAATACCTACCTTATATAGCTTGTTTACCTCCTTCTCAATGGACTTCAACAACTTTGGGTTTATTCTCCTGAGCTTTTGCCTAAAGGCTTTTGGTCTGGTTTTATCAGGATGGTGTGTTTTATGATATCTTTATCGTACACTTTTAGATCTGAATAGTCCCAAGAAAACACGTCAGAAAAATCAGTAAACAAATTAACATATTTAGGCTTTACCTCTGAAGGAAAAGACTTTGAAATTTTGATGAACTTTGGCTGCTTTTTTGTTCCAATATTAACATCTTCTACGCCTTTTTCTCTGGGGACCAAAGTAGGTTTTCTTGCCACGTCATCTTGATCAAATAACTCTTCCAAACGTATAAGACCTTTTGGAATGTTATTTTCCTTGAGCTGAAGTATGTCAATATTATATGCCTTAATGACTTGGTCATCCTTGTCGTACACTTCATCCATAGAAAAATTCTCAAACTCACCTTCACTTTGAAGGAAATTGTTCACTTTTTTATCATCCCAAAAAACTTGCCAAAATTTTTATTTGAAAACATTGTAGATCTGAAATTATTTGCAGTAGTGGCTAATGAATCATCCATAAAGTTTTGCAATCTTGGCACTACTTTAAGTTTATATTCTAAAATTTTTTTCAAAATGTCAAGTGCTACATTCCTATATTGCCTCATCCGTGGGTGATTAGCTTGATACTCACCTTTTATTTGTTTAATTACTAGCTCTGAATCGCCATAGACTAAAATTCTTCTAGCTCCCAATTTTTTTAAAATTTTTAGACCGATAATGTGTGTTTCATATTCAGCCTCATTATTCGTACAATTGAATGCTAGTTTGGTGGAACACAACCTAACATTATTTGGGACCTTATTTTTCTATTTAAATGGGTTGCAGATCGATAAACCAATTCTAGCCCCATCTTTGCCAACATAACCATCAAATTCCATGCTCCAAAGACCATCTTCTTCTTTAAGGCGCTGAAACTCTTGATTCTCATTTGACACAATTTTCTGATCTGATTCTTTAGGTTGTTCTAAAATTTCATCTGCCTTCTCTGATGGTTGTTCGGATATAGTAGGAAGATTCTCTTTCTCTTTTTTCTAACACTATTCTAATGCAATCTGAAACTTTAGGAACATCCTCTATTTCTACTAATTGACAATCTACATCATTTAATACAGAATCATTGTACAAAATGAAGGATTCTAAGTCTGTATGTACGACATTGATAGGATGATTACTAGGCCTTTCCTTGTTTGTGATCATGTATTTCATTTTAGTCTCATGGTATAGTTTTCTCATTTGACTGAAAATAGGAATTGTTGCGTAGGAAAATTCCAACTGCAGTGTACCTCTCAATTTAGTCCCCCGGGATCTTGATAACAATATACCAAAACGTGGTGGAATATCAACAACCACCACATCCATTAGGACATTTTTGGCTAGGATTTGTTCTAAGGAGGAAACTAGATATTTGATTAGACCCAAACAACGAACATGACCAGAATCGTAAGAATATAAATCATGATATGGGTGGGTTATATCAAGGCAAAGTTTCTCCATGATAGCTTTGGGCATGAGGTTGTGGGATGCCTCGGACTCTAACATAGTTTTATGAAGGATGAATTGGTAAAATTTGAGACTTAAGTAAAATGGTGGGACCTCACTATCTTCAGACTGGCCATCGATTGCGGGACCAAATATTAACTCGGGCTAATCATCCTTTGTATTAACCATGTCGGATAAAGAGTCAAATTTCAAGGTTTTGACTACATGAGATTTGTATTTACCAAATTTGACCAATTCAATAAGTGGAATAGACACCTTTAACTTAGAATTTTTTGACTCTAAATTAAAATGTATAGTTCTGTCTACCTCTTTTATGACAATATCCATTTTCTCAACATGATCTCTTGGTGTAGTTTCTTTCCTCTGAATATATATTTCTTTGACAGGTGCACCTGGAGAAGGCTGATTACCTTTGTTTTGATTCAGAGCTACAATCTCTTTACCCTTATTTTGATTGTTTTGAGAAACTTGCTTCTGTGGTGTTTCTTTTTGCTGGACTATCTTCTTCAGAGGTGGATTGATTGGAACATCTTGACTTCTCAAGGAATATTTCCTTCATTGGTAACTCTATGCATTGAGGTATCCTCTTTGATAGTCATCAGATTCTACTTCTAACTCATGATTATTCACCAATATAAAGTCTTTATCACTAGGTGAACTTGTTTTTTCCACATATTCTTCAATCTGCAAGAAAACTTGCTTAATGTTTGACAAAGAGTCATGACTTGAACTCTCTGGAAGAGGAGATGAGGAAGTGCAAGAGATATCTCCCAACCTAAAAGAATATGTAGGCAAAGCTAAGAGTTTCCCTCTTCCATGGCATTTTCATTCTTGGCTTCATTCCTTGTATCACTTTCCAAATCAATTACTTACTCTCTTCCTCTTTTAATTTCCTTTTCAACAGGGTGAGGAGTTTTCACCTCCATTTGCTTAGACATAAAATTTTGTCCTCCATTTTCCACCTTCTCCATCTCCGGCCTTGATTCATGAACAAATTCAGAATAACCATTCTCCACTCTATAGTTTGAAATCACATGGTATGGGTCATAAGCCTATTTCCCCTCCAATGACAAATGAAAGTCAACCAACATTTTGTGAGCAATTTCTAGAGCTTATTTGGTGTTTACAATGAATGGCCCTAATGTCCTAGGTAGCTTAAACATATGACCTTTCTTCATTGGAGCAAAATGAACATTGTTACACCATTTTTTGGTCATCTAACCTCTTACCATTAGATGGACCCAAGTACACCATGTAAGACCAGTTTTACCCTAAGTAAAACTGCTTTCACTATGTTAAAACAGGAAACCCCAAAAGGAAATATTAAACAAACCTATATTTGTTTGATTTTCCTTATGGAATAATTAATTAAACCATAATTTAATTATTATTCCCAGTCATGTTTAACCCAAAATCAAAGAAATTAATTAGATAAACCTTTATCTTATTATTTTCTAGGAATAATTATTTAAACCTTATTTAGATAATATTCCTTGTTAAATATGACCAAATCACCCACAAATAATTAAATAAATCACTATTTATTTAATTATCTCTCAACCACTTCCTTAAATAATTAAATAAATCAATATTTATTTGATTATCTTCTAACCGCTTCCTTAAAAAGATAAATAAATCATTTATTTATTTATTTTTGACAAATCAAGGGATTTGACCCAAGTCAAATACCTTTTCCCTCCAACAAATATAATAAAATATTCCATAAAAGGTGAATCTAGATTTGGTTAACATTATTTTAATCATGCACCAAGATCTAGAATGACCCAATATTTTGTTATAAATAGGAGGGTTTTTCCTACCATTCTTCACCTTTTGTTGCCTATTAGATCACTCTGGATCTATACACTTAGTCCCATTTTTCCATCATTCGCTGTGTGAGCTCCCATTGAGCTCTATTCTTTGCATTGGGTTTTCTATACCAACAAGAGAGAGAAATCTTAGATCTGAAGTGCTGAGGACTTCCAAGAACCCATCCCACTGAGGAGAATTGGATACGCCTTCTTGTTTTCCTCCCAGGTGCCCAATTAATATAAAAATTCTTTCAAAAATCGTTCTTGTCTTGTCTATTGGTATATGGAGCAAACCCTTGTTTTTTCTGCTTAATGTCTTTCCATGCATAGATCTGGTTTTTGCAGCTCTTTTATGTTCAACTAACCGCAGATCTGAAGATATTGGCAGCCACTCTTGTTGTTAGGGCTATTAGTTATGCGTAGCTAAAGTGGTCCTTTTTCGTACACTTCGACAAAGGATTCATACTAACAAATGGCGACTCCACACGGGTTTTAAATTACGAACGCTGTCGTTTTTCATATTCCTGCATATCCAGCTACTTCAGACCCTAGGGTTTCTTTTCAGCTGTTTATTTTTCCTATTTTTATGTTGTTTTTCTCACATAAAAACCTAAAACATTAAAATTTCTAACTTCCGTGTGTTTCTGGCCCTATTGCGCAGGTAAGCGACACCAGCCGCAACTGAGACGACAACTTTTCTGAAAATCTGCCGCCGAGACAACCGGAACGGGGGGTCGCACTTTTTGGCCCATAAACTGCGACCTGGACCTCCAGGTCGCACTTTTCTGCCCCTTTTCTACGACCTGCACTGAAAACAGGTCAGAAACTGCGACCTGCCAGTTTTTCAGTGATTTTTCTGCAATTTTTCTGGGTTCTGCTGCAGCTTCTGTCAGGGTCTTCCAGCCTCTGTCTCAGCCCGCCTTGACCAAGATCTGATCTTTTTTTACTCATCTAAGTGGGAACCCAGCCCCTTAGGGCTTTAGTACCCTCCACTTTTTGTGGAAGAGTTTTAGCTGTTTCAGCCGTCGGTTTTTCAGAGCTTCAGCCCCCTCTTTTCCAGATCTGTTACCTCCCTTTCAGATCCTTTGAAATCAGCCCTTATTCCTTTCAAATCACCTCTTGTCATTTTGTTTGGACCTCCTTTTAGGGCCTTCTCATTGCCCCCTCCGTTTTTTGCTGATTTCCTTCCTTTTTTCCAGCCACCTTGCCTCTGCCTCTTAGCTGTGATCTGCACCACTTTTCAGCAGCTTTATCCTTTAGATCCCTGTCCCTTTTGACCCTAGATCTATTGGCCTCTTGTGTGTGCTTTTTGCCTGAATTTTTGCCCTCTCTTAGAGTAGTTTTGATTGCTGCCTAGTTAGCTGTTAAATGTTCTGTTATTTCAGCATTATATACTGTTCTTTGCAGATTTCTTTTCAGTTACGCAGCACACTTTTTCTTGTTCTCAAAACGAAAAGGGTTTAAAAATTAAAATTAATGCACACCACACACTGACCCTAAGTGAAGAAGCGCCTGGTTAACACCGCCTGGCAAAGACTCTAAAATCAATTGTCACTGCACCTTATCTGCCCTTGACCTCGCTGGTTTGTGTCCCTTATTGCCCTTGTCAGTTGCCTTCTTCCTGTCCTTTTTGCGCCCCCAAGCCGCACTTCCTGGAGCTTTCTTGGCCTTTCCCCTCTAGTTCCAGTTGATCGACCTGCTCCGACCCGTTGTCGTTGAGCCAGTCCCTTCCCGCCCTTGTCGGTTGCCTTCTTCCTGTCCTTGTTGCGCCCCCAAGCCGCACTTCCTGGAGCTTTCTTGGCCTTTTCCCTCAGGTTCCAGTTGATCGACCTGCTCCGCCCCGTTGTCGTTGAGCCAGTCCCTTCCCGCCCTTGTTGGTTATCTCCTTCCTGTCCTTATTGCGCCCCCACAGCGCGCTTCCCGGAGACTTCTTGGCCTTCACCCTCAGTTTCCGGTTGATCGACCTGCTCCGACCCGCCGTCATCGAGCCAGTCCTCCTCCGAGTCCGCACTCCGACTCCTCTCCTGATTCATCGGGTCCTCCTTCTCCTCCTGGTTCTCCCCCTGTCACCTCCACTATGTCTAGTCCAGGGGCTCACGCTAGCGGTTCTCCCGGCCCTAATGCCAGCCTTACTACTAGCGGAACCGCCACAGGCACTACCACGGCCACCCCTGTGTTGCCGTAAATTGCAGGCCTCAGCCTCCCCGATTTCCATCAGCTGATCAATGACCCCATTAACCACAATGCTAACTGGCCTGCTATGCCAACCAAGCTCCCCTCCGACATCCCTAAGTTCGAGGGCCTTACTGGAGAAGATCCCACCAATCACGTCTGATCTTTCCACATGTGGTGTTCTTCCAATTCCATTACCGATGACTCCATTCGTCTTCGTTTGTTCCAACGCATGCTTACCGGCGAGGCTTCTAAATGGTATGTCGAACAAGCCACCTCTACCCATACCACCTTTGAGACTCTTGCCCAAGCCTTTTTGTCGTACTTCCAGCTCCCTCTCCGATACGATACTGGCACGGAGCTCTTGACCAACTTCAAGCAATCCTCTTCAACACGCCTTTCTGCCCATGTTCAGGAATGGTGAAGAAGACAGAGCTTATGTCGAGCCCCTCCCTTTGAAGATCGGGTTTATATCGACTGGTTCCTTCGCACCCTCCCCGCGCCCATCGGCAAAGATGTCACCTCTCACTTTCCTCAAACTGAAGAAGCCGCCCTCCAAATAGCGTTGAAATATGACCTGATCTACGCTCAATCTGGTTATGTTTATACCATCCTTCCTGACCTCCCCAGGCCCGGTGGCGCTAACACCCCGGGGGCATCTCATTCCGCCGACAGTATCGTTGGAACCCTTTCCCATCCGCATGCTCCACCTCCTGTGGGCTATGCTCTCCCTCCGGGAGGGGCCAGCTCCTCTAGCACTCTTCCCCCTCCCGGCAACATGTATCCAGGATACGGCATGCCTCCTCCTTTTGCCCAACCTCCTGCTTACCTCAATGTTGCCCCCCCTAACCCTTACCTCTATCAGCAGCAGGGTGTGCCAGCTCCTCCAGCATGTGCGCTTCCATCTCCCTTGCCTCCTCCCCCCCTGCAACAGCACTTACAGCCCCCTCTAGGGAAAGTATTTGCACAGCAGGGCGCGACTCATCCTCCTTCCTCTCAAAGAAGGCGGAGAGGCAATCAGAACCCTTCTGCCCCTGGTACCCGTGGACCCAATTCTGGTGTGGACCCTAACACTGCCAACCAGCACCAGGGCACTCAACCCAAGCCGGACAGACCGCTTCGCACCAACAAGCCATGTTCGTGTTGCGGTGTTTATGGCCATTACACCCATGATTGTCCCCTCTTACCCCAGATGCAGCAGATGTGGGAGTCTCAAGCCACATTGTGCGGACAACACACCTCCCCTCATGCTCCCCCTAATGTGGCCACTACTCAACCAGCTGTTTTTACCGATCCTTTCCCTCAGCAAGGATTCGTGTCTACCCAGCTGCCTGACAACCAGGTCGCCCCTCCACCTTCTCTTTCTGGTTCCTCCGATTACCAGATCCTCATGATGCGTTCCGATCCTTCCTCGACCGTTGACCTTCACCTTCAAACTCGGTCTCGCCAGTACCCCAAGCCTCCTGCTCCGTCTGCCCCCGAGTCTCCTTCTTCAGGTTCTACAGAGCCTCTTTCGACACCGAATGGCCCCTTACATATCCCTCAACCCAAAGTTGAGGTTCACACCAAGATTCCTAAGGGACCATTACGCCGAAACGCTGCTTCTGGTCGAGCTGCCCATTCCTATAGCATAGTAGATGATTTGGCGCAATCTCCTGCTGCCATTTCCACACTGGAACTTCTTCAGTCGTGCCCTTCCCAAAAGAGGGCTCTACTATCTGCCGTGGGCACTGTAGATCCTGCTGTTGACCAAATGATTATTTTCGACGCCACTCAATCGGACCATCCTCCTCTTCCTCCTTCCGTTTCCTTCCAAATCCCCGTCAAAATCCGGAACGCCAACGTATCCCGGTGTATCATTGATGAGGGGGCATCCACCTGCGTGATGTCCGCTTTGGTTTGGAAGCAACTCGGATCCCCAGAGCTGGCCCCTTCCACAATCACCCTTCGAGCGTGGGACGGTCATGCCTCCCAGCCCATTGGCCTGTTTCGTAACTGTCCCATCACCCTCGCCGGTAAGACTGTTTGCGTTGACGTCGAAGTCATCGATGCCCCACTAGACTACAATATTCTATTGGGGCGTAGCTACACCTACGCTATGTCTGCTGTCCCATCCGCGGTTTTCCGCAAGATGTCTTTCCCCCATAATGGAAAGATAGTCACCATTGACCAGCTGTCTTATCATGAGTCACCATCTCAGACCTCCCCTGAGACGACCATCTCTTCTGTAGCCAACAAGCAAACCGTCGACTCTTTGACCAGTGTCTCCCCCGGCGTCTACAAAGATTCCGCCCTGCTTGGAACTTTTCCCCATCTTCCCCCTCCTCCTATCCCTGATCCCAGCTCGTCGAATGTTTGCATGATGCAATCGTCTCGGGCCGCCCTTAAGCGACCCACTTCGGCTAGTCAGCAACCTCACACTCAACCTCACCCACCGCAACCGGTTCCTAGCCCTCCCTCTCCGCCAGCCAGACCTCCTCCTCCTGGCTCTTCTCCTACAGCGGGTATCCCCGACCCCCCTTACCCTCCTGGATCGGTTCCCCCAGGCCTTAACCATCTCGGAGCCGTTCCCCCTAGTCACTACCCTGCTGGACAGATCCCTTTCCTGGCTCCCCCTCCCGGAGTGTATTCTGTCCCCGTTATGGCCACCCTCTCTCTCCCTAACCTAACCTTGGGCATCCCGGTCTGGTACCTTGATCCTACAGCCGCTACCCCTCCTGGTCACCCCAAACCCTACATGGCTTTGACACCGGTCCAACCGGTCCCCCTCGCTTCCTCCGATGCCACTGTGCCCTCAGCACCCCCACAGGACCCCACTCCTGTCACGACGGCTCCCGAAAAGAAAGGAAAAGCCCGCAAGGGGGCACCCAAAGACAAGACCACCACAACTGACCTGGCCCTCCCTCCACCCGCCAAGCCTTGTGCCTTGTGTGATGTCGCCGGTCACCCCACCCATGCTTGTCCCGAGTTGCCCCGTATTCAGCCCATGGTTAAAGTTGCGTTCCCCGAGTCTACGGTCCCTGAAGCCTCCGTTTCTTCTTCATCCGTAACCAAGAACCCCAAGACCCTCCGCACCAACAAACCCTATGCGTTGTGTGGTCTCCATGGCCATTATTCCCACCATTGTCCTCATCTGACGCATTACCGCGCCTCTTTAGAGGTCGTCCGAGAGTATGAGGTTGAACAAAATCAATCTGCCTCTTCGATCCTCGCGCAGTATGCTTCGGGCCAACCTGAGGATCTCCCCGCTCCCATCGAGATTCCTCCCCCTGATGTTCCGATGACGGAGACCACTGCCACCATTCTTTACCTATCTTCTTCTGCGAGACACTTGGAGCCTAGCACCCCTGCCCCCTCCCCTGTCGTGTCCCCCGCTCCCCCCTTTTCTTCCCATACACGAGATCACTCCACCAGTATCTCTGTTGACCTCCGCAGCCCGAGTCCTCACCATACTTCCATGAGTCCTGATCATCCTGCCCCTTACACTCCCTCTAGTGTTTGCCGCCCGATGATTTCCGTGCACTCACGCTGCCGTCATTGCCTCTCTTCCCCTCCTTTGTTGTCTTGTCACACCATTCCGCAGGACCCACCGTCCACACCCTTTATCGGTTACGCCGATGGTGCAAGTCGTTACTCCAGGAATCTAGCCTCGGCAGGTTGGGCCATCTTCACCCCCTTGCATGCCCTTGTTCTCTCTAACGGGGTATGCATCGGTTCTGCCACCAATAATCTGGCCGAATATGATGCAGTGCGTGGTCTCTTAGCCGATGCCCTTGTCCATCGCATCCTCCATCTGCACGTTCGTTTGGATTCCCTACTTCTGGTAATGCAACTAAATGGTGTTTATCGTGTGCATAACCCTGTGCTGTTTAGACGCTATTTACGAGTGAAAATCCTGACACGTGCATTTGAAACCATAACTTTCAATCATGTACCTCGAGATCAAAATCACTATGTAGATAGTATTGCAAACCATGTTCTAGACTGGCATTTATCACACGCATCTCATACAAGACAATAACATTCACAATCATTAAACAAGATGCATATCCATAATATGTGTCGCCAAAAAACATATGTTTCGAGTCCATCTACTCTGATACATACAACATGCCCATAGCATGTTACAAACACCCACAAAACTGGGGGCACCACCTGCCCCTACATACATAACAAAGGGGGCACCACATGCCCCTACATACATAACAACGGGGCGCACCACCTGCCCCTACATACATCACAAAGGGGGCACCACATGCCCCCGTCCCTAATCACTATCTGGAGGATCCCGGGCCAATGGCTCTGCCCCTGCAGCTCGTAGATCACATATGCCTTGACCGGCCATCACCATGCGCCGCATGACACCTCGCCATTCCGAGGGCAGACCAATTCACGCCTCCACGTACTGGTCGTCTAAATCCTGCCACCCGCGCTCTGAAACTCCGGTCAGCAACGTCTTGCATCTACGGCGGATGTCCTCCAGGAGGGCAGCTGCATCCTCATTATGCGCTGCTCTCGACCCACTAGGACCTGTAGCTCCAGCTGCTGCCGGTCGTCCCATATACCAGGCTGGTTTTACCGGTGCTATATCTGCATACCAACAGTACATGAATCAATACCCTACATTACGGTTCAAAAAACTGTAAACATGCTCATATACGAATGGCAATCTGTCACTTACCATCGGGCCCCCAGACTCGACCAGGCGGAAGTGGCAGATCCGGGTCCCCACAATAACTCATCCCACTGTAGGGATAGTCGTCTATGTACAAAGGCAGCTGATCCCAATGGGCAAAAAACTCCGGTCGAAACACTCGCCCGACCGCCCCTCCTCCTCCCCTGCACAGTAGTCGTCCCCAACGGCGCATCCTGGGCTCTCTCGGGCCCCCATCTGGAAGCTGTACACGAGGCCTCAAGGTCGGGATCTTCTCAAAGAATAAGGCGCACAATAAAGTCCCATATGAGCAATCATGATTCACCTGCTGCCTGCATAGCGACAACTGTCGCTTTAGCGCCACCAACATCATTTGGGCCCACCCAAAGTAGGTCCCACCCAACACACTTTCCACTATCGTCATCTGCCCCCCGGTGATGTGATGGAATGCCTGGCTGCCCAGGATTCGCAGCACAGATGCGGCCACTGCACAGGTTTCTAGCCTCTCTAGATCCCCGATCGGTATTCGAGTCCCCTTGACTTGGAGACCCAGTCGACAATGGCGTTCCACGAACTCCATGATATGCCGCCCCCGCGGCAGCACTGGCTGTGTGTTTCCCACCATCCCCAGTGGTGGGAGGCCGGTCAGGAAGTACACGTCCTGGACCGTCAGTTTGATCCTATGCCCCTGCACTACAAAGATCTCTTGATCTGGATCCCAATAACTGATAATCCGGGCCAGTAACAGTTCCCCTGCTCTCATCAACGGGTTCTCCAAAAACTTGAGAACCCCAAATCTGGCCAATACACGGCGGACGCCCTGATCCGCCTGGATCTCTGTCCGAAGTGTTCCCAGATCTCTCTCTCTCCAGTTGACCCGTAACTCTGCCATACCTGCACAAACACATCATTTTTGTCAGCGTACAGATCGGGAAAACCATAACCAAACACCAAAACCCAACTCCCAGCCATAAAACAGCACCAAAACCCCCCTCATCTCCCAGGTCGCAGTTTTCTGCCATTTTCTGGACCAGGTCGCACTTTTTGCCCTGATACCTGCATCCTGGGTCGCACTTTTTGCCCCAAAAAGTGCGACCCGGCCGTAGAGATGAAGGAGGGGCTGTTTCTGGGATTCTGGGCCCTAAACTGCAAATGTAATCCATCAAAATGCAAGAGTAAGGTTAGGCCTCTTACCTCCAACTGACAGATCTCGATTCCAACGGTCGGTTTGTCTGCTACGTTCGCCGCAAGATTTAGGGCCTTCTCTCCTCTCCACATTCACCACAGCAACAATAGAAAATGAATGATTTTGGAGGGAAAACTGCCTCATTAAAAGAGAACCCCTGTTTCTTCTTTCGACTGCTGCGACCACACCGTAGCCCCGTTCGACGAACCGTCAGCACCGCTGGAAAGATCTCACCGAGCTCTCAAATGGGTTTCTATTAGTTTTTGGTGATTTGATACTTCACCCGGACACATTTTGTCCAAGAAGGGTCACTTCACCGCTCCTTAAAATCGAATTTCCTCACTTACGACACTTGTACTTGGGGCACCATATTGCTCCCTTACTTGTCCATGTTCGTGTTGATTTTCGTCATGAGTTCCCACCTTGTACTCATGTTTCCATGGTCCCCCATTGGGGCCTTTACTATGTGGCAGCACTATCGAGTCACCCTTGTTTAGAGCATCCAAGTTGAGTCATCATCACATTCATGGAGTCTATCCTGCGTCCCTTTGTACCCCACTATAGCCCTCCATCCTTCATTGCTTGGTTCCTCTCTTGTGTTGCATATCATGACCTTCAGCCCCACTGTCCCCTATCCCTTCTGATATTGTGTCAGTCGCTGCCATGTCATTCATGCCCTTTATGCTCTAACAAGGGAAGTCGTCCATTCGCCACTCCCTCCTTTCCATTTCGCCATCATCATTAGTGTCAGTCTGTCCGTCGCTCTACTATTTTCTCTCGTACCTTAGTTGAGGATCTCTCATTGCCTCACCTATGGCGGACCTCCTTCTGTCGACATCAGCTCATTCATTCCAGAAGCCAGGTCTAGAGGGCGGTGTACCTTGGTTCCAGCTTCCACTCTTGTTCGGTGCCTCGGATCAGGCAAAGGGATCTCTTCTTCCCCTTTGACTTGATTGTTTCTCCAGCTCCTTTCAGCATGATCGAGATACGTATAGTTGACGGTCCAGTGATACAGCAGCAGCTCTTGATGATTCCCGGGTGTGTGTGAGATGTCTCAACCCTCATGAGGGGGTGGCCTTGCAGGTAACCCCCCACATGCCCGGATGACCTCTTCCTTGCAGCCTTCGATGCAGCTCCCGATTTTTGATGATGTTGGCCTTAGCCACGTGCAGCGCCTCTTTGATTCGCATGTATCAGTCAGATTTTGTGAGCCCTTCCCCATTCACAGGGGGCATCTGGGTTGTATTTATCTCATGTACTCAGATATTATTATACCAGTCCTGGCTGTTATCCCAGGCACAACATGTATGTGAGATTCCTCATTATTTTTATCTGGCTCATGATTATGCCAGCTGTACTCTATAGTTCGGTCCCTTGTTTACTGGACACACTATTCTTTTGTACTTTGTCTCGGTGGGCATAGGTATGCCTCCCCCGCCGCCTTCAGTACAAGTACCCTCTCATAAAACGAGACTTGTTGCACCTGTGAGTCTCACCTCCTCAGGGTCTAGTTATTCAGCACACTATCTACCTTGCATTTCTCTCTATGACTTCCCTTTTGTTGTCTGGTGATTGAGTTCTTACAACGTACTTCGGTCATACGATTTGCTCCTGACACTCGCACGCTGGGGGGCAATTTGTTACACCATTTTTTGGTCATCTAACCTCTTACCATTAGATGGACCCAAGTACACCATGTAAGACCAGTTTTACCCTAAGTAAAACTGCTTTCACTGTGTTAAAACAGGAAACCCCAAAAGGAAATATTAAACAAACTCATATTTGTTTGATTTTCCTTATGGAATAATTAATTAAACCATAATTTAATTATTATTCCCAGTTAGGTTTAACCCAAAAACAAAGAAATTAATGAGATAAACCCTTATTTATCTTATTATTTTCTAGGAATAATTATTTAAATCTTATTTAGATAATATTCCTTGTTAAATATGACCAAATCACCCACCAATAATCAAATAAATCATTATTTATTTGATTATCCTCCAACCACTTCCTTAAATAATTAAATAAATCATTATTTATTTGATTATCTTCTAACCGCTTCCTTAAAAAGATAAATAAATCATTTATTTATTTATTTTTGACTAATCAAAGGATTTGACCCAAGTCAAGTACCTTTTCCCTCCAACAAATATAATAAAATATTCCAAAAAAGGTGAATCTAGATTTGGTTAACATTATTTTAATCATGGACCAATATCTAGAATGACCCAATATTTTGTTATAAATAGGAGGGTTTTCCCCCATCATTCTTCACCTTTTGTTGCCTATTAGATCACTCTGGATCTATACACTTGGTCCCATTTTCCATCATTTGCTCCCATTGAGCTCCATTTTCTGCATTGGGTTTTCTATACCTACAAGAGAGAGAAAGCTTAGATCTGAAGTGCTGAGGACTACAAAGAACCCATCCCATTGAGGAGAGCTGGATACACCTTCTTGTTTTCCTCCCAGGTGCCCTGTAATATAAAAATTCTTTCAAAAATCGTGTTCTTGTCTTGTCTGTTGGATGCATGGAGCAAACCCCTTTATTTTACTGCTTAATGTCTTTCCGTTTATAGATCTTGTTGTTGCAGCATTTTGTTACTAATCACAGATCTGAAGATATTTGGCAGCCATTCTTGTTGTTAGGGCTATTAGTTATGCGTAGCTAAAGTGGTCCTTTTTCGTACACTTCGACAAAGGATTCACACTAACAGACATGGTCAAAATTAATACCTTACCTGATGAACTCCAAGGCAAACAATCTCATGGGAACAAATGTTGGCTTTATGATTGCATGAGTTGTCCTTAATGGCAACCCAATTCTAAAAGTACAAATATATTAGTTCTAGATAATCTCAGAGGTGGCACAATGATGGAAAATAATGTCAGAATGATGGGGTATAGTTTTTTAGATCAGATTTAGAAGCTGGATAAAGCAAATATTTAAGGAAAGATACAAAAATTGGTCGAGGCAAAGTTGTGTATACACGCGGGTAAGAATAAGAAAAGTCACGTATGTGTTTGCACACTAATTTTATGATACCAGGGGTCCTTACCATGGTATTATTCCACAATATTGAGGGCAATAAAAACTATTTGATCCCGTCTAGGAATACCATCAGCACTTGTGTTGTGTTGGCTCTTGGTATTGGCTAAGGCTCTGTAATGTTCCCAAATTTTAGCCTCAAAGCTAAATGGAACATTAGAGTTAGCAACAGCTCTAACCGATGAATAAATGGGTAGAAAAGCCCATAAGTCTCCTAAGGAGGTATAAAAACACTCCAAGTGTGAAAGGGGACACTCTTTATAGCTTAATAAGACACCTCCATGTGTGAACAGGGATAATATCAAGTTGGTTCAGTCCACTTTGACTAAGTCAACAATGCAATTGTGGAGGAGGAGGAATCAAAGAAGGAATAATGGAGTTTTGGAGGGAGATGAATATTTGGATAGAGATGACCTAATTGAGTGGGGCCAAGGGCAAGAAAAATCATGTTTTATTTAAGGAAGAGGATGGCAGCATTATTCTTCATTTTTTTAGATTGTTATTTTTTCTGCTCAGACTTTTTGCTTCCTTTGTTGCTTAGCAGGGTTGCAGTGCAGCTTAGCACCGAGTGTTCCCGAGCGGGAATACCACCTCTTCCCTTGAGGAGCATCTTAGGGAGAGTTTGCATTCATCATTCCACATCAGGTTTTTAGGCCATTGAGCTTCAGCCAAATTCATCAGCGTAGTTTTTGTAGGTTATTGTGCAGTGTTGCTGGGTGCAGTAGTGGAAGGGATTGGAATCCCAGTCTCTAAGTTAGTTTCTCATCGGAGGAAGGTTTCCTTCACTTGAGGGACTGTTTGGAGAGGTCTAGTGCTCATTTTAGATTTGTGGTAGCAGACCACACATTTACCCAACATTCCCAGTGCTTTCCCAGCTAGGGAATGAGTTATTTTGGAGGCAGCTTCAGTAGTTGGTCTAATGGCTCCGTTGCAGTGGTTTTCTTGTGATTGAGGTGTTCAAACTTTCATGGGAGGAATAACTTGAGGGAGATACATCAGATAAGACATATTTTAGCCTTGTACACTCTTATCCTTCAGTGTTTTAGTGATTATTCAGTAATTTTCTGAAAATCACATTTGTATGCAGTGTGTTTGACAAGAAACCCTTGCCAGGTTTTCTTGTAATTGTAATAAGGAGACTAGATCTCAGTTTTTAACCTTGTTTATCTAATATATGAGAAGATATATTTATTTCCTTAATTTCTGAGTTAAAACCATCATAATACTGTGTAGTCCCTTTTGTGCATTATTTCTGAGTAGCAGTGTCTAGGGTTTTTAGTCATTTTTAGCTACACTAGCGTGGGAGGTCTGTTTAACCCACCTATTTTGATTTGTTTCAGCTCTATTCTTGGATTTAGGTTGTATATTTATTGATATATAGGATCCAACAGTTCATGTCACTATTTTATTGCATATGTTTCTAGGAATGCATTTTTAGTGCATGCTTGATGAGCTGTTCCAGTTTTGGAATATTACAGTGGTATCAGAGCTTAAATCTTGGCTCAGCCTGTGGATCTCAGGCCATTATAATTTCAGGAGAGATGGACAGAAAGGAGAAGGCTCCAATAAGTGAAGGAAGGAAGGAAGACAAGCTTACAAAACTTCTTCCAAAATCTATGCAGAGCTTTCAAGGAGAGCTGAAGAGGATGAGAATGGAGATGGGATCTCCAAGGGAAGTTGGATCTAGAGCTGAATCTAGATTTTCACATGGTGAGTGTGAGCATGCAGCTGCACACCATGATGCACAGCACAGTCAAGTGCCTAGATCTATCTTGAGATGGATGAGAGGAGGAAGAATGCCTAAGAGGAGAACTCTTAGTGATTTGTTGCAAGAGTATGAATCTCAAACTGAGAGGTTTAGAGATCATACTGATTTCCAAGGGTTTTGCAAGATCCAAGTGGATGAGGGCCATCAACAGGATGTGGGTAGATTTATACTATCTACTTTTGTCGGATCACCTACATGTTCAGATGAAGCTTGGGTGAAGGAGCTAGACTCCTATTTTCAGCAACACCATATTTATGAAGATGAGGCCATCAGAGTTGCAGCGCTGCATTTCAGAGGTAAGGCCCATGCATGGTGTATTTTTGAATCTTTTTCTTTAAAAAATGCAAACACTTCCTCTTATGCAAGATTCATTGAAACATTGGTGGGGAGGTTTGGTGGGAAACTTCCTAAGACACATGAGCAAGGGAAACTTGAGAGAGCAAAACCTTTGCATGTCATGGAGGAAACTCCACTTCAGAAAACTAGGGGAGAAGCTGATATCTTGCATTACACATTGCTGGAGGCAATATCTCTAGTTCATATTCCTAGACAAGAGGGCATGGAGATCTCTTTTTCACAAGAGGATCCAATTGTTGAGATGTTTCCCACACACATTGATGGAGTTGAGGGCAACAACACTGTCACATCTAAAGCACATCCAATACCTCATGCAGAGGGAGGAGGATCACATGCTCCGATGGGAGGGATTATTGTATCCTTACAAGAATTTCCCCAGGATATCATACATGGAGGTCCAAGCACAATCAGTGAGCAGCATGATTGTGCAGCATTGCAGCTAGAAGGAGGAGGTAGGGAGGAATATCAGCCTCACTTGATGAGAGGCACACACCCTTCTCTATTTCAGAAAGATAATGCAAGGAAGAGGTAGATTGATTTTCGTTGTAAGGGCAGGGGAAAGGTTTCCCAACCATATGTGCAGTCTACTCTTGACATGGATGTTTCGCTACATGGAGGCATTCCACCTGGGAGGCCACTTGACCTAGAGTTGGTGGGAGATGTTTTTCCATTTGGTTCACCACTCTTAGATTTCAGAGGGGTGAAGACATTGGGGGAGCCTAGCACAGTGCAGAGAGTTTGGGGTAAACTCAAGGAGGAGGAATACATTCCCTCATTTTCAACATTCCCTCATTTTCAACATCACCCACTCTCACTACCTATATTGTGCTGACATAAGTTGTTGCAATGATGGAGGATGGCACCTTCATGGTGAAAGGGAGCTGCTCCATGGATTTGGAGAAACAAAGGGCACTTCCTTTAAATAAGGAATCCTCCATACATTGGAGTAGATGGAGGCCACTCATGCTTACATTGGCCAAGATTAGGAGATTTTTTTTGGATGATAGCTTCTCATGGGAGGCCAACTTCCAAAGGTCACCATTCATATTTGAGCATGAGCAGCTGCATGAGGGGCATGACAGCATTATGGAGTATGACTTTGGCATGGGGGATGTCAAAGGAGAGGACAACAACATGTGGATAACATCACATTCGAAATCACCAGTGTTGTCTCTTAGGAGGATTGATCCATATTGGAGGTCTCAACTGTTGGTAGAGTACTCCAAGGATCTTGGTGCTTGCAAGATTCTTGATGAACTGGATGGAGATGATAAATATATGGTGGATGATGTGGTCATCTATTCTTATGGTAGGATATTCTTGACTAGTGCTTCTAGTCTTAAGGAGAAGTTGCTACTTGCAGCACATGAGGACTTCATAGCGATGCACGTTGATGCATATCTTGCCTTGTTAGAGGAGTTTACTTGGGAGGGCATCCAAGATGATATATTTCAGCATATGGAGAGATGCATATCCTGGATGGTGATGAAGAGGAAGTCACAGCCACTTCCCTACTCATTGGAGGTGAGGGAGAAATTCCAGTTGAGCCATTTTAGCTCAAGGTTTCAAGTACATGGTAGAGGAGGTATAATTTCACATTTTTCTTTGTACTTCTTTACTTTATATGAGCAGCATGTTTTACCAAGAAGGATCACCCCTTCTTGCATTCTATATGATGTACTTGTAGCTACTTGTAGCATTGATTTTGGCTAACTTAATGGTGGTTTGTGGGGGAAGCCACATGTTTCTTGGTGTACACCATTGACACCATATTGTAACTTCATGTTTACATCTTATGAGATGAATGTGGCAGAAAACAAGTGGCTGCTAAAGAACTTGTTATTTCGTATTTTGATGAAGAAAAAAGATGCACTGCGCTGGTTCCATGAGTGGAACTATGATTCACTCTCCGGTTGTCAATTGGCAATTTTTTTTCATTGTACATTGCTTCCATGTATTGCTGATATGTTTATGCTTAGGGGAAGTTCTGTTTGGAGAGTGCTAGAGGAAGTAGAGAGGCCCATTGGGAGCATGAATATCCTCACTTTACATGTTGTACATTTCAGGAGGGACCATGGGAAAACCATGATTTCCACATCACACTTTTTTCCTTCTTGTGGGAGGGACCACTGGAAGAACTTGAGGAGGCACTTCATGGATGAATTGTTTGATGGGGGAACTTGGGCCATTCTTGGAGGCCATGAAATTTCAGCCCAAGGATAGAGGTAGCCCCATGTTTACCATAAATGGAGAGGGGAACCATTTGGATGGAAATATACAATCTCTCCATGCATCCCCAACACATAGTATAAAACCGAGGTTGATGATTCTTTTGATGAGCTACCTAGGATGGCTCATTTCATTTGGATGATAGCATGGGTGAGAGAGGCACTCATTCACCATGTTGTTCATCATTCCTACCTTGTGGAGGCCATGGGACAACAAGTAGGTTTCCATTCACACTTTCCACCTTTGATTTATGTAGACCAGTTGGTTTTGCACACTTGGGAGGAAACATTGGATGATAGTTTATTTGCATATTATCTTAATGCAGTGGTGGAGGCTATTGATGGGAGGCCACAATAGGAGGAGGGGAGAAATTTTCTCTCCCTATATATTTTCTTGAGGACAAACAAATATTTTGGAGGGGAGGACTGTAATGTTCCTAAATTTGAGCCTCAAAGCTAAATGGAACATTAGAGTTAGCAACAGCTCTAACTGGTGAATAAATGGGTAGAAAAGCCCATACATCTCCTAAGGAGGTAGAAAAACACTCCAAGTGTGAAATGAGACACTCTTTATAGCTTAATAAGACACCTCCATGTGTGAATAGGGATAATATCAAGTTGGTTCAGTCCACTTTGACTAAGTCAACAACGCAATTGTGGAGGAGGAGGAAACAAAGAAGGAATAACGCAGTTTCGGAGGGAGATGAATATTTGGATAGAGATGACCCAATTGAGTGGGGCCAAGGGCAATAAAAATCATGTTTTATTTAAGGAAGAGGATGGCAGAATTATTCTTCATGTTTAAATATTGTTATTTTGTTTGCTAAGACTTTTTGCTTCCTTTGCTTCTTAGCAGGGTTGCAGTGTTGCTTAGCACTGGGTATTCCCGAGTGGGAATCTCACCTCTTCCCTTGAGGAGCCTCTTGGGGAGAGTTTGAATTCATCATTCCACATCATATTTTTAGGCCAATATTCAGACAACTTCATCAGCATAGTTTCTGCAGGTTATTATGTAGTGTTGCTGGGTGCAGTAGTGGAAGGGATTGGAATCCTGGTCTCTGAGTTAGTTTCTCATCGGAGGAAGGTTTCCTTCACTTGAGGGACCTATTTGGAGAGGTCTAGTGCTCGTTTCAGATCTTTGGTAGTAGACCACACATTTCCCCAACATTCCCAGCACTGTCCCAGCTAGGGAATGTGTTATTTTGGAGGCAACTTCAGCAGTTGGTCTAATGGCTCCGTTGCAGTAGTTTTCTTGTGATTGAGGGGTTAAAACTTTCATGGGAGGAAGCCCTTGAGGGATATACATCAGATCAGACATATTTTAGCCTTCTACACTCTTATGCTTTAGTGTTTCAGTGATTATTCATTAACTTTCTAAAAATCACATTTGTATGCAGAGTGCTTGACAAGAAACCCTTGCCGGGTTTTCTTGTAATTGTAATAAGGATACTAGATCTTAGTTTGTAATATTTTTTATCTAATATATGAGCAGATATATTTGTTTCCTTAATTTCTAAGTTAAAACCCTCATAATACTACGCATTCCATTTTGTGCATTATTTCTGAGTAGCAGTGTCTGGGGTTTTTAGTCATTTTTAGCTACACTAGTGTGGGAGGTCCGTTTAACCCACCTAGTTTAATTTTTTTAAGCTCTATTCTTGGATTTAGGTTTTATATTGACTGATATAGAGGATCCAAGAGTTAATTTCACTATTTTATTTCATATGTTGCTAGGAATGCATTTTTAGTGCATGCTTGCTGAGTTGTTCCAATTTTGGAATATTACAGGCTAAAACTATATAAGGAGGTGAAGATCATAGTGAAAATGTGTGGATGAGAATATGAATTGAATGAATACTTCAATCTAAGTATATATTCATGGAATGGGCTATAAAAAATAGATAAATATGATATTTTGATGCACTCATGAATATAATAATGGATTAGGCTCTCTAGACTTGAAATGACTATGTATTTGCGTGATTTTTTTATGAGTTGATTAGATATATGGTTTGGCGCATATTTATTGAAGTAAAGGATATGATATGAGTAATTTTGCAGCTTTGAAGTGTTGTGAAACCCTATAATATTTACATATCTATACACAGGTTAGTCACGGTGAAGGTGAGTATAACCGTGGGTTCAACTCAACGAAGGTGCGTATGGAAGCTAGGGTTTTTCTAAAGTTTGCAGAAGAAAATTTCTGATCATTTATGCTACTTTTTCTACTATCTGTTAATGAATTCTCCATATAGGTCTGGATTGCTTGAATATTGTTTATGCAACTATTTGATTATGTATAAAGATGACCAGTGACTGGTTGATTAAGAATGATGGATGCTACTAACTGTATAAGGATTCTGTAAAGATGAAAAAATGTATCTGAATATATCTGATCTATTTTGAGTCTTGACAGAAATCTAATTCTCAATATATAAAGATCTATATGCAGGTTCATTCACAGGAAGGCGCGTATACACGTTGGTTGCAGTAAGTAAAGTAGCGTATACAATTTTTTTATGAATGATTAGTGTTGAAGTTTATTCTGCATGTTATGTGTTTAATGCTATGATATGGTTACAATGATCTCACTGATTTGTTTGAATATTGGTTGATGGTTATTAGTGTTTATCTACAAATTTTGTTGTGTTGAAGCTGTTGGATCTAGTGTGAAAATTTATGAAACATGGTATGCAGTGGTTTTGAATGTTAAAGCCTCTAGTGTGGAAGTCGAATCTTCCTACCTGTGAGAGCTGGTGATATGTTAAGGGGGTTGTAGCTCCCTTCCAGTAGTGGTTGGTAAACGAGACCAGGGGGTTGAAGCTCCCTTACAATAGCAGCTGGAGAACGAGAGAAGGTTGTAGCCTTCTACAGGTGGGTGCCTACGTACTGGTACGAGTCTTCACCAATAAACGAATGTAAGAAGTTTTCTTTAATAAATATTGAAGACAGAAACAAGAACAATGGTGGTTTTCTCCCGACTTGGGTTTCCACCTTAAATCCTGGTGTTCATGTGTTTTTCTTTTGTGTGATGATTTATTCTATTATTCCTGCACATGATTTACTGCTTACTAAATTTCCGATGCATATTGATGAACTGGATAAGTAAATTTTTTGAAGATTTATTAGAATAAGTAATTTCTCTAGGTATACACATTTTTCCTTAAAAAAAGCAACGTGCATACGCTAGTTGGATTAATTAAAGTCACGTATAGAAATCATATAATAAAAATAAAGACTGTGTATTGTTAATACTGATTCACCCCCCACTCTCAGTATTTTTCCCAACAATTGGAATCAAAGCGGGTCTTTCTAAAGAATCTTGATTGCTAGAAGGAAGATCTACCAATATGAGCAATGAATATTGAACAACATCTATCAGACCACCACTATTCAATGGAAACAATTTAATCTTCTATAAGACAAGAACAAGATCCTATCTTCAGTCTCTTGGAGCAGATGTTTGGGAAATTGTTGAAGGCAGTTACCAATATCCAGCTATAGTTGCCACAAATACAGTAGCAAGGAAGAACAATGAAACCAATGAAAAATTTGTCAATAAAATTACTGGGAAGCCTGACTGAATTAGAATTTTTCAAGGTTATGTAATTAAATAAAAAAAAGGAGATATGGGAGAAAAACGTTCTAAGCTATGAAGGCGACGCCAAGGTAAAAAGTGTTAAACTCCAATCTCTCATAATTCAAGATGAAAATCTCAGAATGCATAATGATGAAAGTATTGCTAGTTTCTTTTTGTGTCTAGATGAGATTGGAAATCATATGAGAAATTCGGGTGAAGACATAAGAGACACAACTTTAGTAGAGAAAATATTAATATCTCTAACTCCTAAATTCGAGTCAAAGTGTCTGCTATTGAAGAGAAGTGGGATCTATAGATTTGTACTGTTGTTAAACTTCATGGGATCCTAAATGCTTTTGAAATGATAAAAGGAGGTTCATCTAAAGTCAAAGAAGCCATATTTAGAGCTACTGCAAAAGGAATGGACAAGGAAGAACAAAAATAATTAGGGTATGTATTAGAAGAAGATGAGGTAAAATTTGTAAAGAAACTTCAACTTGGCAATGGAAGGTTCAGAGGTAAGCTTCCTTTCAAATGTATTTCTTGTGGAAGAGTGGGTCATTATGCTGCTAAATTTCCTCATAAAGATAATCATGATAAGGGAAAGGATTTAGAAAAAGAAAATAAGAGACGATTTGTCTATAGAAAAATTTACTATACTCATGAAGATAACGATGGATTGTCAAATAGTGAAGGAGAATCTGATCAAGATCTTAGGCTGCTCATGGCATTTAAAAAAGACACTAGTCAGGCTAAATAAAATTTTATGGATGCTTTAGAAGAAAATGTTTTTCTTGAATAAATCACTCGACTCAAAATATGCATGGAAGAAAATAATATAGCCATAGATACTCTAAAGAATCAACTCATAGAAAAAGAGAAGCATAATGAGAAATTAGAATGTGAAATAGTAAGTCTAAGAAAGGAACTTGAGAAAGTAAAAACTATAAATCTTAGATTTTCTAAAGGATCTAAAACCTTAGATGAAATTATCAAGGTTCAACACTCTTCTATTGTGAAGACAGGTCTTGGATACATTGGTGAATATTCTTAGTCAGAAAAATCCTCAACTACAAGCTATCTAAATGCAGAAAAAAACTAGAAAAAAACTTTCATCACTCAACATAAAAACAAAGACAATTCTCAGGTAAAGTGTGATCATTCGAATTCAAGGATGAACAAAAACAAAAGCATAAATCAAAAGGTAAACAACACTATAAGGTTCTATGATCTCAAAAATTTCTTTAATGGACAATGTTTCTCATGTCATAATTTTGGTCACAAAGCTACTCAATGTGTTGAATACAAAACCATAATGACCAGAGAAGCAAGAAAGCAAAGAAATGAGACAAGAATGAATAAAAATACTTATAACAATTTTTCTCCTCTTCAAGACGAAACTGAATGTTCATTTTGCAATAACTTTGGACATGAAGAATTTGAATGCAGGAGAAAACTACATCCAAAATAACAAATATCCACAATTTATACGGTATGGAGAAGGAAGGACTTACAATTCAAAAGCTGTGACATAGATTTATTTGCAGAAGGAGAAGAAAATAAATGGTACATTGATAGTGGATGTTAAAAACACATGATAGGTGATAAAGACAAACTTATTTCATACAATGCATTAGACATGGAAAAGAATTTTACTTTTGGAAATGACTCTCCTATTGTCATTAAGGGTAAAGGATATGTTTTTCTAAAATAAAAGGTTAAATCTAACAATGTTATGTATGCCAATGGATTAAAGCCTAACTTGTTGAGTGTTAGTCAAATGTGTGACCAAGGAAATGAAGTTGTCTTCTGATCAAACAAGTGTTTGATTCATGAAATTGACACAGGAAAGACTATAATAAAAGGAACAAGAACACCAAGAAATATATATATTGAAAGGTGGCCAAGAAAAATGTTATTTAGGAAAATCTACACAAAACTAGTTTTGGCACAAAAGATTGGGACATCTGAGATTTTATCAAATAAGAAAATCAAGCAGGCTCAAAGATGTTCATGATCTAACCAACATCACTTTACCACAGAATACCATATGTAAGTCATGCCAATTCGGTAAGAAAACCAAGGATCAATTTAATGCCAAGGAAGGATCAACATGTAAGCCTCTTGAACTTATACATACTGATTTGTGTGGATATGTAAGGAAAACGTCACCTTGCAGAGAAAAATACTATATCTTATTCATTGATGACTTTTCTAGAATGTGTTTGATCAGTTTATTGAAACACAAAGATGAAGAATTTGAAAATTTTAAGATCTTCAAAGCTTTAGCTGAAAGTGAATTATATCTAAAAATAAAATGTCTTAGATCTGACAGAGGAGGAGAATAAATATCGGATGAATTATTTGATTTATGTGAACAATATGGCATAAAAAGAAAGTTATCTGTAGCTGTAACTCAGCAAAAAAAATGGCATGGAAGAAAGAATGAATAGAATAGTTCAACAAATGGATTGTGTTATGCTTGATGAATCTAAGACTCCTGACACCTTTTGGGGTGAAGTTGCTCATACCACAATAAATATTCTCAACAAGGCTCAGGTTCATGTGAATAGTGATAAAACTCCTCATGAACTCTGGTATGGTACTACTCCCACTGTGAAGTGCTTTAAAGTTTTTGGAAGAAATTTTTTTATCAAAAATAATGATGAAAAAATTGGTAAGTTTGAACCTAGAGAAGATGAAGGAATACTTCTTAGTTACTCTTCTATAAGTAAACCATACAAATGCTATAATAAGAGACTTCAAAATATTTTTGAATGTATCGATGTTGTGATTGATGAAACACTCACAACTCCCAAAAGGGAAATAACAACAAACGAGGATGATGGTGATGATGAATGCTTTCCCTCATCAAATCACAATGATATAGAAGAAGAACCTAATGAAGCATCAAAAGAAGATACATCATAAAGAGAAAAGGCTCCATCCAGGTATGTTAAAAAGAATTATCCAGAATCTCAAATTTTGGGAGAAAAGGAATCAGGGGTACAAATAAGAAGAACACTTGTGGGATCCCCTAGTTATCTAGCACTATTATCCACCATTGAATGACAAAATGTAAATAAATCTAGTAGAGATGGATGTTGGATCAAGGCCATGAATGAAGAATTGGATCAAATTGAATATAATAATACTTGGGAATTGGTTGCAAGGCCTCATGATAAAAATGTTATTGGAACAAAGTGGATATTCAAAAATAAGTTAAATGAAAATGGAGATATAATTAGAAACAAATATAAACTTGTTTGTAAAGGATATGCTCAACAAGAAGGTATAGAATTTGAAGAAACAATTGCACCAGTAGCCAAACTTGAAGCCATAAGAATGTTTCTTGAATTTTCAAGTTTTGAACATTTCAAGTTTTATCAAATGGCTGTAAAATATTCCTTCCTTAATGGAGATTTGGAAGAAGGAGTTTATATAGAGAAACCAGGAGGATTCATTCTGGGAAATGATGAAAAGCTTATTTGTGAAATAAAAAAGGCTCTATATGGGCTAAAAAAAGCTCCATGGGCATCGTACTATTTTCTTGAAAAATATCTTCAACAAAAAGGTTTCATAAAAGGATCCGTAGACAGTAACTTGTACACAAAAATTGAAGATGAAAAACTGTTAATTATTTTTTTTGTAATATTCCAAAATTTGCAAACAAGCAAATTGGAATATTAGATTTTGATGCTTTCACTTAGAAGAGGAATAAATGGGAAGGAGGCCCATGAACAATAAAAACATGAATAAATTCCAGCTTAATGAGGAAGGAGATCACCTTAGGAGCTGGTTTTACACTTCCAAGTGTGAACAAGGACAAAATAAATGGGGACATAGTCAAGTTTGACTAAGTCAACATGCATTCTTGAGGAGGAAGAAATCACCCAATTAAACTAGCTCAATGTGAACAAGGATCAGCCTAGACACACATATGAGAACTGGATTGAAGATCCCTTAGTGTGAAAAGAGACATTGAAGGTGGATTAGTCCTAGTTGACCAAGTCAACAGTGCTGCTACAAAGAGGGAAGCGAACTAGGGTAGTGCAATTTTGAAGGAGGAATATTCACTAGGAAGTCACCTCAACAATGTGTGGGGTCCGGGGGAGGAGGCTCACCAAAGATAAAAAGGAGAGCATATCATCAAATATATCATTCATTATTTAGCTATATTTTGTCTTCTGACTACTTGCATGCTTCAGTTGTTTAGCTGGAGTTGTTGCACTGCTTAGTGCAAAGAATTCCCATGCGGAAATTCCATCCTTTCTTTGGATAAGCTTGCTTAAGGGATCAAAGGGAAGGATCTAAGCTTCCATTTATTCATTTGGCTTAAGTCCACTCATGTAGAAACATCTACAGCGCATTCATCTTCAGAAACTACGTATTTTTTTTTAGGGGCATTATTGATGGGTTAAACATTGTTGTTTTGTCCTAGTGTTTGAGGAGGAGGTGTTTATTTCCCTCCGAGAGTTCTAATAAGAGGGCCTAGGGAAATTTTCTGTATTATTCAGCTATTTTATGTTTTATTCAGACATTATTAATATAGATCTGCAGTAAACTTCATTATTTTCTGCAGTGCTGCCTTTTGTACATGCATTTTTCTAGAAACCCTTGCCGGGTGTCTTTTCCTTTGTGTAGAAGAGGTTAAACCTCCATTTCTATGATATTTAATTAATGTAATCCTAAAATCAGAATTATTTCATCATTTTATGCATAAACCCTCATTAAAATAATGTATTCCTTGCTTCATTACTTTATGCATGAGCTAGGCTATGGGGTTTGGGCTTTTTTGAGGCATATTGACTTGGGGAGATCTGTTTATATGAGCTAGAGTGATTTGTTTCACCTCTAATTCTGCATGTGAGTTGTATATCATGTCTTATAAGGGATCCAAGTCCCATTTCTCACTTGTATGGCATTATTTTCTGAAGACAACTCTTTTATGCCATGTATTGCTGCATTTCCTTACCCCGGAAGGAGAATATAGGCCATTATCTTGCTGAGGTTCTTTCATCTACTGGTATGATGTTATTTTACATCTAATGAGCTTCTATACATTTCCATGCTCATGATTTGCTAAAGCTCCACGTTGGTAATAACTCAAATTATTCCCAATAGTGTAGCTGTTCCCATTTTTGGATATTACAGTGGTATCAGAGCTACCATATTGGGTCAGCCTATGGATTTAAGATCCAATAAAAATATAAGAAGGAGAGGAGAACAAAATGATGGAGAGGATGAGATTACTCTCATCTATTTTTAGATCTAAGGAGAAAGAATAGAAATGCATTGAAACTCCAAAAGGGTTTCAAGGAGGAGAGAGCTGCAGTGAGACCTATAGAAGGTTTCAGGAGGCAGAAGAAGATGCATGCACTTCTTGTTCTCATATAGGAATTGGAGAGCAAGGAGACCACTTAGAGCATGAAATCCTGACTGGGCATTTGGTAGAATATAAGTGCCAACCTAGGGCTTTCAAAGAGACCCTAGATTTTCCTCAGTTTGACCACTTAGAGCATGAAATCCTGACTGGGTATTTGGTAGAATACAAGTTCCAACCTAGGACTTTCAAAGAGACCCTAGATTTTCCTCAGTTTATTCAACTAAGAGAAGAAATAATACCCTACATCAAAGGATAGATTAAATGCAATAGATTCCTATTGTCTACATTTGACGGGTCAACTACAACAAGAGTTTGAGCAAGAAATCTTGAGGCATTCTACCTACTTCATCCAGTGGTAGAAAGCGAGGCAATAGAATTTGCAGCACTGTACTTGGAGGGTGAAGCCAATGCTTGGTGGTTTAGTCACTTAAGCCATACAAGAGTGACTTCTTTTTTTGAGTTCACTCAAGGAATCATTAGAACCTTTGATGGAGAAAGATCAGAGGAGAGGAGGCCCACACCACAATGGGAAGAGACATGTACCAGCACTATCACAACCTTGGGAGAGCATCCCTCTACATCAACAGTTAGAGCAGCCATTACATTGGAGGAAGGGGCCTTTGTAGCACTTCAGGAGGTTCCCGCATCTCATCAAGGTATGGGAAGATTTCCACTTTTACTTGTTGCAGAAAATATTTCTAAAAGTTTTGGAAATATGTCTTCGTATGGCCCAGGGTCAAACATTGTTGTTGAGGTAGAGCAACGGGATTGCACTGCGCTGTGCAAGCTTGAATGGTTCAAGGAAAAAATGAACCATCATTCTCATGGACCCTTTTTGAGTTACACACAATCCTTGAGGGTGGAGTGTGAATGCTTGGAGGATAGAGTGAACTTTGCTCCAAACAAATTCATGCAGATTCAAATATTCATCCGAGAGTTGAGACATGAGATAGCCAAAACAACTTGGAGGAGGGTTGCAGCACTGTCAAGAGGTAGCAGCAAGGAGGCTTTTCCTTCAACCCCCTTGGATCCTTATGGGTTCAAGATGATCATCGGTGTGAGATCTTTTCTAGGAGATATCTAAGGAGTTGCATTTCAGCATCCCATGGAATGAAAGGAGAAAAATTTGATATGTGAGGATGGTAATCTTCTTTGGAGGAGTACCAAGATGGATAATGGTAGGAGGCATCCATCGGTGGATAAATGGATGTGGATAGAGAGAAATAAGCTGGAGAGCTACTTGCAAATCTATGATATTGGGCAGCAAGAGGTAAAACTGCGTTGGCTACTCTTGAGAGAGTTTGGCTATCATGAAACATATCCTTTTTCCAAGGATATGCGGGAGGAGAGTACTTGGAAAGGTACTTGCATCAAGGGGTAGCAAGGAGTGTGGATGAATTGTGATGATATAATCATTATGTTTTCACCACATGAATTGTATGATGGAGGTATGATGGGGTAGCAAAGACAATTGTTGCTTTGGAGGATTGAGAGATAGCAAGGGCAGAGTTGCTCTCACATTTTGCATGATGTTGCAATGGGAGAAGATGGCAACATTATGAGAGGAGTCTTTGACATTTAACATGTTAGAGGATGGAGTTATGAGTTGGCAGGAGCCTATTTGCATAGGCCAACAACGCTGTCACTTTGGAGCATGAGCTTGTTGATGGAGTGTTCCTAGGATCACTTCATATTTGATGCACTTGGTGGGCATAGAGGAGGTGAGATTGGTAGAGTGGTGGAATGACACATTGGTTATTGTGGTATGTTCTCCTTGACTTGGATTTCCAAGCATGAGAAGGGGGATTTTCATGCAGCATGTGATTCATTCCTCTTCATATAGATATGTCATACCACTATGGAGGATCTATCTATGGATTTAGTCACCATCCTGCTTTCATTACATGGTAAGAATTATGTTTTGGCATTAATTGATTCTTCAACACAATATTTGTATACTCTTACCATTTCCTTGCAGTGAATTGCTCTACAAAGGGGAAAGTTTCTCTTTAGGCTCCATGGACCATCTTTGGCTAGATATTATGATGGAGACAACCATCTACTATATTATTTGGGGCAAGTGTTTGGTTACTCCTTGTATGCTCAGTTTATATATTCAGCCATCTACTATTTACTAGTGGGTGTGATGACTTACACAACAAGCCAATTGTCAAGAGATAACTTTCCAGGCCATTTCATAAAGCTGCAGTGGGAAGGACTGCGTTGTGACCACTTGGGAAACTATTGGTACCTTCCAACACCACATAAAAACTTCAGTCTTTCTTTCATGATGATTCTGATCATGATCCTATTTGCTGATATTATCCTTGCTTTTATGAGGAGCATGATTGGAGGAGAAACACATAAGGTGGATGTGTTCTTTGGGGAGGAGGATCCCCACACTTTCTTCATTACATGTTCTAAGGGGAGCATGGGAAGAGAAATGGCCTCTACAGCAAAACCTTTGTTTCTTTATGATTAGGACCATGAGATGGATGGGATACCATATGATGGTGATTTCTTATCCATCATGTATGAGATGGTCTGGGCTATCTTGATTCACAGTGCTGGAAAAGGGACCTTTGAAGATCTAGTTTCCTTCTTGCCATTTGAGGGAAAAATTATTGCAGCCCAAGATCAGAAAATTCTCTACACTTATCTTAAGGGGAGAGGAATATAGCATGGGGTAGGCTATCTTGTATACCATGTTCAAATTTTCAGCCCACCTATTATGCATGAGCTCAAGGTGGAAGAGATCCTTCATGATTTTCCATCCTGGAGGGTGACTCATTTTGTTTGGTTGATAGCTTGGGGAGGAGAGATTCGAATGGATGATGAATCCAAATCTACATCAGCCCTCATGCCTCAAGAGGACCTTCAAATATCCCATTTTTGCCTCCATGAATGATCCACTGTCACATAATGCCAGCTATTTAGATAGCTTACACACTTGGGAGGGGCAACTTGGAGATATATTAATGATGCAGCACCTTGATCCTTGGAAGATTTCATCTTATGAGGTTTCTACAAGGGAGAAGATGATGCTCTTCAGTCCTATCCTTGCAGTTTCTTGAGGACAAGCAACATTTGGGAGGGGAGGACTGTAATATTCCAAAATTTGAAAACAAGCAAATTGGAATATTAGATTTTGATGCTTTCACTTAGAAGAGGAATAAATGGGAAGGAGGCCCATGAACAATAAAAACATGAATAAATTCCACCTTAAGGAGATCACCTTAGGAGCTGGTTTTAAAATTCCAAGTGTGAAAAAGGACAAAATAGATGGGGACATAGTAAAGTTTGACTAAGTCAACATGCATTCTTGAGGAGGAAGAAATCACCAAAGTAAACTAGCTCAATGTGAATAAGGATCAGCCTAGACACACATATGAGAACCGGATTGAAGATCCCTTAGTGTGAAAAGAGACATTGAAAGTGGATTAGTCCTAGTTTACCAAGTCAACAACGCTGCTACAAAGAGGAGGGAAGCCAACTAGGGCAACGCAATTTTGAAGGAGGAATCTTTACTAGGAAGTCACCTCAACAATGTGTGGGGTCCGGGGTGAGGAGGCTCACCAAAGATAAAAGGGAGAGCATAGCATCAAATATATCATTCAGTATTCAGCTATCTTTTCTCTTCTGACTACTTGCATGCTTCAGCTATTTAGCTGGAGTTGTTGCACTGCTTAGTGCAAAGAATTCTCATGCGGGAATTCCATCCTTTTTTTGGATTAGCTTGCTTAAGGGATCAAAGAGAAGGATATAAGATTACATTTCATCATTTGGCTTAAGGCCACTCAACTAGCAACATATATAGTGCAGTCATCTTCAGAAACTACATCTTTTTCTATAGGAGCATTGTTGCTGGGTTAAACATTGTTGTTTTGTCCTAGTATTTGAGGAGGAGGATATATTTCCCTCCGGGAGTTCTAATAAGAGGGCCTAGGGAAATTTTCTGTATTATTCAGCTATTGTATGTTATATTCATCCATGATTAATACAGATCTGCAGTAAACTGCATTGTTTTCTACAATGCTTCTTTCTGTACATGCATTATGCCGGAAACCCTTGCCGGGTGTCTTTTCATTTGTGTAGAAGAGGTTAAACCTCCATTTCTCTGATATTTGACTAATGTAATCCTCAAATCAGACTTATTTAATCATTTTCTACATAAACCCTCATTAAAATAACACATTCCTTGCTTCAGTACTTTCTGCATTAGCTAGGCTATGGGGTTTGGGCTTATTTGAGGTATATTGACTTTGGGAGATCTGTTTATATGCGCTAGAGTGATTTGTTTCACCTCTAATTCTGCATGTGAGTTTTATATCATGTCTTCTAAGGGATCCAAGTCCCATTTCTCACTTGTATAGCGTTATTTTCTAAATACAACTGTTTTATGCCCTGTATTGATGCATTTCCCCACCCGGGAAGGAGAATATAGGCCATTCTCTTGCTGAGGTTCTTTCATCTATTGGTATGATGTTATTTTAAATCTAATGAGCTACTCTCATTAGATGTAAAATAACATCATACCATGCTCATGGTTTGCTGAAGCTCCACATTGGTAATAACTCAAATTATTCCCAATAGTGTAGCTGTTCCCATTTTGGGATATTACATTGTTTATGTTGATGAAATTATTTTTTGGAGTAATTAAGAATCCATGAGTAGGAAATTTTCTTCTTTTGTGCAGAAAATTTTTGAAATGCCTTTACTTGGGGAACTAACATATTTTCTTGGCTTACAAGTGCAACAAGAAAAATATGGCATCTTTCTCTCACAAGAAAAATATCTCAAGAAGATTATGAAGAAGTATGGTATGGAAGACTGCAAACTTGTGCACACTCCAATGATGAACGAATGTAACCTCAATTCTAATGATGATTCTCCCATGGTAAACCAACCAGAGTATAGATCTATGGTTGGAAGTCTTCTTTATCTAATAGGTACTAGACCAGATATTATGCATGCACTTGGGATCGTTGGATGGTTCCAAGCCAATCCAAAGGAGTCACATCTTTAGGCCGTAAAAAGAGTATTCAAATATCTATAAGGAACTCAAGATTTTGGTCTATCATATCCCAAAAATGAAGATATTACCCTTGATGATTACACAGATACGGACTAGGCTAGAAATTTTGATGGTCAGAAAAGCACTAGTGAAGGTGCATTTTATATGGGGCCTTGATTAGTATGTAATATCCTAAAATCAGGACTGCTAGCAAGGCATGCCTGAAAAACACATTTTTCTGAAATGTATGCTATAGGATTGGAAACCAGCACTTAGATCCCTTAGATATGACAATCTAAGACCTGAATCCAAGAGGGATTAAAAAACAAATCCTCCTAGGTGGGTTAAACAGGTCTCCCCACACCTAGTGCAGCTAGAAAACGCCCAAAGAAGGGACTGCATCAATACAAAAACAAACTACTGGAAAATAATGCAGTTCAGCCCAATAATTGTAGGAGATCAATATGGGAACTCATGCTACAACAATACATCAGCGAAATAACTTTATACAGCAGCTTATACAATGTAGAACAAAAAGGAGAAGGATTTACAAGAAGAAACCCTCAGAAATGAGGTGCTACAACCATGAGAAATGAAAAAATAAGCTTGACAACATTATTTTCATGGGCTAAAGTAGTAGTATGTTACAAATCAGATCTAGAGTAGACCTGTACATGAAAAGATAGATCTAATTCAGATCTATGTACAAGAAAGGCTCATCAATACATTCCCTTTAGGGATCTCAGCAAATCATGAAAGTACAAGAGTAGATCTCAGATCTAAGTTATAGATCTGCAGTAATATTCAGAAATTTTTGAAGAATATAATGTACAGCAGATCAGATCTGAAACAAACATAGATTGGATGGCCAATCCATGGATCATCACAGTGAAAGGAAGGATCCAATCACTAGAGATCTCTCCTCCAAGCTGATGCCAAAACACCTTGCAACTCTGCTACTGCAAATAATGCAGTACTGCAAAAGGGACTATGCTATAGACTCTGAGTATACTTTGGCCTGATGCCAGGATATAGATCTGAAGCTCCATAGCTAATGCACTCTTCCAGGAGGTTAAAAGACACACTCACTGAGAAGAGGCACTAGTGCAATCTAGATCTGAGTAGATCTAGTGTTTCCACTTGATGCAACTTGTAAAAGCAACCAAACCCTCACTGGATCTGTGTTACAGTTGGAAGTAGAAGCTTGGAAAAATTCCTGATAATGGATGAGAAATAAAAGGCTCTTCCAAGAAGCCTCTCAAGGAAAGAGAAGGAATCCTAAATAGGAGATCCTTATGCTAAACAACACTATTCTCAGCTTAACATCTAGAGAATGAGAAGTGTCTAAGCAGAAAAATCCTTTCAATACAATATGTTCAACAACCCTTATCATGCTACTCTCCTCTTTCATTTATAGGATGAAAGCCTTACAAAACCCTAAACCATCTCAAAGGTTTAGCTCCTTTCACATTTGGACCCTACAACTAGATCTGCGTTGTTTATCTTGGTACATTGCATCTAGACAATGCTGTAGATTTGGTCAAGGTTGACTAGTCTCATAGTTCAAACCCATTCACACCTGCAAGTGTTTATTTTAAATAGCCTATTCTTGTCTCTGTTCACATAGTCATGGGTTTATTCATTGTTTTTAGGAGTTTTACATGTCCTCCTTGATTCATTTATTCAATGAATAGAAAATGAAACAAAATTGAATATTCCTCTTAGCTTGGGCTAAGTAGGAATATTACAGTCCTCCCCTCCCACATGTTTCTTGTCCTCAAGCAACTGCAAGGATATAACTGCAATGGATTGGGAAAACATATTCTCCCAAGCAATCATCCATACAAAATGAGTTACCTCCCAATAGGTAACTCCAGAAAATTCTCCTCCACCTTAGGTTCCTGCAAAGAAGGTGGGCTGAAAAACTGAACATGGTAGACATAGGTGCCTACCCCACGTTGTCCTCCTCTCCACTTAAGAGAAGTGTGGAGTGTTTTTTGATCCTGGGCTGCAATGATGTTGCCTTCAAGAGGCAAAATGAAGACTAGATCTCTAAAGATCTCCTCTCCAACCTTGTGAATCAAGCTGGCCCAAACCATTCCATATATGATGGATGGGAAATCATCACCATATACCATCTCATAAAACTCATGGCCCACCTCATAAAGAAACAAGTGTTTGGCTATGGGGGCCATATCTCCTTCCATGTTCCCATTAGAACATGCAATGCAGAAATTGTGGGAATCCTCTTCCCAAAAGAACACATCTAGCCAATGTGTTTCCTCTCCAATCATGCTCCTCAAAAAATCAAGATCAACATCAGTAATTGGAACCATGATTAATATCAAGGGAAAGGACATACTAAAGGCTTCATATGGTGCAAGAAGGTTCCAATAGTCTCCCATGAAGTTATAGTGCAGTTTTTCCAATTGCAACTTCAGAAAATTACAAGGCAAGTGGTTGTTGGATACATGGTGGTGTATGTATGTTATTTCATTTACTAATGAATAGTAGATGGCTGCATACAACAAATGAACATACATGAAGTAATACAACACTTGCCCATGGCCATATAAGAGATGGCTATCTCCACCATACAATTTGGCCCAATGTTGATCATGGAGCTCAATGAAAAGCTTGGCCTCTTGTGGAGCAATGCACTACATAGAAATGGTAAGAGTATGCAGATTACTAAATGCAACAAAAATATCCTCACCATATGCCCAAAGTAGGATCATGATAGGGTCCATGAACAAATTCTCCATAATTATATGACATACTCTCATGAAGAGAATTGAATCATGTGCTGCATGAAGAACCTTCCTCATGTACTTGGAAATCCAAGCCAAGAAGAATATATCACAACAATAGATGTCTCCACCCATTACTCCATATTTCTCACCTCCTCCTTGTCCATCAAGTGCACCAAGAGTAGAATTATCCTGGGGACACTCCATCCATAAGTTCATGCTCCAGAGTGACAGCGTTGTTGGCATATGCAAATAGGCTCCTGCCAATACATAGCTCCTTTCTTTGACATTCCCATTGTCAAAGAAATCTTCCATAATGTTGCTACAAACAAGAAGTCCCTTCTAGAGTGGAAGAACTTCCAGATCATCCAAGGCTAAGGGGATAATTCCATCTCCTCCTCCTGCAACATCATGCAAAGTGTGAGAGAAAATTTTCTCTTGCTCTCCCAAGAACATCCAAAGAAAGAAAATATTTTTCTACTTCCCCATACCTCCATCATATAAATCATGTGGTGAAAACATGGTGATTGATATGAAGAGGGTCATATCAAAACAATGTTTCCATACTCCTTGCTACTCAATGATGCAAGTATCCTGCCACACCTCTTTCCTCCACATACCCTTAGAAAAAGGATGATGGCCAAACTCTTTCAAAAGTAACCAGCGTAGCCAAGCCTCCTGCTGCCTGGTATCATAGATCTGCAAGTAGCTTTCCAGCTTCTTGCTCATCATCCACATCCATTCAATCATTTGTGGATGCCTCCTCCCATCCTTGATCTTGGTACTCCTCCCATGAGGGCTACCATCCTCCCAAATCAAATTTCTATCTTTGCATTTCATGGGATATTGAAATGCAATCTTCTCAAGGATCAATTTGATCCCATAAGGACCCAAATAGGTGGTAGGAAAAAACCTCCCATCATGATGTGTAGGGCTGAAGGAATGTCCAACACAAGCATGAGAGATGTTATCCATCCTAATATGTCCTCCATCATCTATCTGCTCCTCCTTGAATCTATAAAGATCCAAGTGTGATAAGGGAAGAACCTCCTGAAACTGTTGAAGAAATTTGCACTTCATGAAATGTTGAATTGCACATTTCATGGTATCTCTTGATGAGACCTCCTCCTCATGCATGGTCTTCCAAACCCAGTGAGGTCTTGGATCTGTTGCAAGTATAAGTCTCTCTCTGAGCTGTGGCATGCTCATTGAGAAAGTGTCATCTAGAGAGGAGAAAATGTTTCTCATCTCAAGATGTCTACCCCTTGTCTCCATTGCTTCCTGAATGAAGCTGACATCTGATTTTTCCCAGGAGGAATGGGTCCTCTTTGCTTCACTGCTGCTCTTGGACAATGCAGTACAACTCTGCTGCTCTAAATTAGCAGTAAGTGATGATTTTGGGTCATGCAACAGTAGGTTTCCACAACCCTCAAAAGGCTTGCTACAATAATAGGTGGTGGAAACTCAATCATACCTTGATAGCCTTTGGAAACATCTTGTATGGCTACAAGAGTTCTTTCTTCTACAATGTTGACTCCCTCAACTGTAGGTGTTGAAGGTTTTTTCTCCAAGGCTATCATAGTGCTGGTACAAATCTCCTCAAGAGATAGTGAGGACTTTGAATGGACACTTCGGCCATTAATCTCCAGCCTTATAATCATTCTGCCTCAAAAGATTCTGCCTCTACAATCATAATACTTGATCTGCTCATCGGGAGTGACAAGAACATCCTCCAATTCCGTTGTATCTTCAACTATGTATGCCTTTGAATTCAAAGTCTTTTCTAAATTTCAAACCTCAGATGTGCAATTTGAAGTAGAACTTAATCCTTTACAATATATAGGAGAAGTGGTCATTCCAAATATTCTCGAAAGGTTTGTCCCATTTCCGACATTTATTCTGTGATAAAATTCATCCATGATAAGAGCATGAGGATTATTTTTACGAGCATGATGGAACTCGTCAAATATTAGAATTCTAATTGTATCCAATTTTTGGAGTAGCAATGTCGCAATTTGTGAAGAAGCAAGTAGCTGATTTTTCGGATGAGCAGTGTTATTGTATATCAATTAGTTATTGTGTCTAATTTGTTGAGAAAATCTTCAGAGATCATTGAGTTCTCGGAGGATAGAGACAGGCGCGTTCATGGGGATGCGGTTCCTTGCAGAAGCGGGGTTGCTGAATCCACAAATTAATCGAGTCAAAGGAAAAAAATTTTGTTGCAATGTCTACCTATGATCCCGAATTCGTCACATGCTTTCTTTGTGACAAAGTAGAGTACATTGATCTGAATCTGGTCAAATGATCATAGAACTAGTGTTTGGGTCTAATAATACCTCTGTGGATCCCCTTCAAATGCATGGATTCCTGCACCAGGAAACTAACTGTGACTTCCAACATGTCATAGTTGGTGATGAAGGGATTCGAACTGGTAGAAGAGCGGAGTCTACTATGTTATTTTTATATGAGAGATAAAGTATATATTTTTTTTATGTAATGCTTTATTGGATTAATAAGGTTATTTGTAATTTTTTGGAGTAATAAGGTGATTTTTTGTAATTTGTTTCTGGAAAGATAAGTGAGACTCAAATTAATTTTACTTTGAGGGGGGGTAACATTTTCTTTTACTAGATTGTGCAAGAGCATCATTTTAAAAGTCAAATTTTGAAAGTTACCTTGTAAATATTTGAGAAATTGACAAGAGCCAAGTACCAAGCTCAGTCATTTTATCCTGTTTCAATGACTGTACGAGGGTCAAGGCCAAGCCCCGATAGATCATTTTTTGCGTGGCGTGTGTCGTTTTTGCATGGCGTGTTTCATGTGACAAGTTGCTCAATTTTTTTTGCTTGATTCTTTTGGTGCACTGCTTCAACACTACATTGTCAAAGTTCATTAATCTGTTCTCTGAATATGATAAAATAGAAGGAGTGAAACCTTATAAGACATGGAGATGTCTAGTTGAAAGCACTCTTATTTTTTATGAATTATGGCATGACATTTGTGATGGAAACATTAAGCCAAATAAACCAACAGATCTAGCTTCACTTGGAAAATGGGAAATAAAAGATGCCAAGGCATTAGCTCTTATAAAAGCTTCAGTAGTAATTAAATGTACATACACATTGAGAATTCTTCAGATGCATGGGCTGCTTTACATAAATTCAAAGATATCTTTGATACACAACCTGAATCAATGAAGGTTGATCTTCAATTAAAATTGCTTCAATAGAAATTAAATGAAGGTGGTGATGTCCTTGAGTACATTTCATGGCTTAAAAACATTAAGCAAGAAATCATCAATGCTGGCTTTCAAGCTGTTGATGAAAGCTTCTTAACTACAATTTTAATTGCTGGATTTCCATCATCATATACTCATTTTTTGGAAACTTTGCAAGTCACTGGCAAGTTAGAGAAGATCAAATTTGATGAAATGAGTGACATGTTAGCACAAAATTATAAAATTTTTGGGAGGAAGAAGTATATTAGGGAAGATGTCTTCTTCACTGAAGCCAGTTCAAGCAACTCCTCCGCTGACAGTTCCGAAAATAGAGGAAGATGTAATTTCAATCCAAATAAAGCAGCTCAAGGTTGTGGTCACAGTCAACACAGAGGAAACAATTCCAACAGAGGCTCCAATTCAAGAAAAAACAATTTTCAAGGCATAGGCAACAATCAAAACAGAGGATATCATCAAGGCACGGGACAGAGTCCAGGGAGAGGAAAAACTCAAAACAGAGGCCAAAGCAGAGGTTGAGGATAGTCTCAAGGCAGTGGATAGTCTCAGGGAAGAGGCACCAATTTGAGTCAAATTGTTTGCAGGCGATGTAACAGAGTTGGTCATTATGCAGCAGATTGTAGAACTTCTATTGAGAAAATTCCTAAGTTTCATCCAAACTCAGCACAGTTTGAAAATGATGAATATGATCCTGATAGCTCTGAATATGTCTTCAAAAACACATAAGCAACAACTTTACAAGTTTCAAGCTTTCTCCGCAGTGATTATGAAGATGCATGGATTCTTGATACAGACACAACTCAACACATGACATTTTGACATGAATTCTTCAGGAGTTTCAAAGAATGTCATATGAATTCAATCTATCTTGCTAAAAAAACCAAACATAATCCTTCAGGCAAAGGTGTAGTTAAATTTTTTTTACCAAGCATCGGAGAAAGAATGATTTCTAATGTATGGTATGTCCCAACATTCAAGCAAAATTTGTTGTCCTTAGTCACAATTCGACAAGAAGGGAATACAGTGATTATGGAAGATGGCTTAGTTAACATCAACTCAGTCAAACTAAACATGCAAATAGTAATGACAGGTTATGAAGATGGAAAACTGTTAAGGATGAAAAGGATAGTTATTCCATGAAATTCTGACTGTGCAGGCACAGCAATTACAAATATTTCACCGATTAGATTATGGCATGTCAGATATGGCCATCTCAACTTTGACAATCTCTCTTAGTTACAAAAACAGGGCATGGTTAAAGGACTTCCAACTTTCAAAAGGGAAAATGAAAAGTATGAATCTTGCATTTTTGGAAAACAACATCGAGAGACTTTTCCTACAGGTTCATGGTGTGAAAACAGTCATTTGTAGTTCTTTCATAGTGATATTTGTGGACCCTTCCCAACTTCACTTGGAAGTTGCAGATATTTCCTACTCTTTATTGATGATTTTGGCAGGATGACTTGGGTATATTTCTTGAAGCAAAAGTTAGAAGCATTTGAAAAGTTCAAAACTTTTCGTCAGCTTATTGAAAATGAAGTAAAGGAGAAGATTGGCACTCTTCGAATTGACAACGGCGGATAATTCACTTCAAATGAGTTCAAAAAGTATTGCATGGATAATGGCATAAAACGAAATCTTACCAATGTCTACACTCCACAGCAAAATGGAGTAGTAGAAAGAATGAATCGTACCTTGTTAGGCATGGCACGATCTATGTTAACTTTCAAAAATTTAAGTCCTTCATATTGGGCTAAAGCAATTCATACCGCTGTCTACTTGAAAAATAGATCTCCCACAACTTCTTTAGACAGAATCACACCTTATGAAGCATGATTTGGATTCAAACCTCGAGTTAAGCATCTCAAAGTTTTCGGATCAGTCTGTTATGCCTTAGTTCCAAAGGAAAAACGAACTAAGCTTGATGCACGAAGCTTGAAGTGCACAATGATCGGGTATTTTGATGAGAAGAAAGCGTATCGAATTTTGTCGAATGGGAAATTTCTTATAAGCAAAGATGTGATTTTTGATGAAAATGAGAGTAAGAGTGCTGAAGAAGTTGAAAGTGCTCTTCAAAAGTTAGAAACAAAAACTGATAAAAGAAATGGAAATTTAAAAATTCAACCAAATTCACCAAGTTGGTATGAACTTGAATTTCCTTCATCTATTGATTATTCATCAGCGCCATCCAGGTCTTCTAGTAGTTCATCCACCTCTCCTAGCAGCAGCAATTCTTCTGAAAATGACTCTTCGCCCCCAGAACTTGTAGTTGATCAACGAACATTAATTTACATCAACCCTCTTTTTAATGATGGTGATTTTTCACAAGCTCAAACTAGTGAACATCAATTGCCGAAATGGGAAGTTCAACTTTTGAAAGAATTAAGGCCTAATGAACAAAATAAAACAGGAACAAGGGGATCAAAACTAAATGAAGGTAATTTTGCTTTGATAGCAAATGATTTTACTGAACCTTCTTCTTATCAAGAGGCAGTAAAACATAAAGGATGGCAATAGGCTATGGTTTATTAATATCAGGCAGTTCAAGACAACAACACTTGGAAACTTGTTGATTGTCCTCAGCATGTTAACCCTATTGGATGAAAATGAGTTCATCGAATTAAGTACAAGAAAAATGGTGATACTGACAAGTATAAAGCAAGACTTGTTGCTAAAGGTTTTGCGCAGTAGGAAGGGATCGATTATGAGGAAATGTTTGCTCCTACAGCTAAATGGAACACCATTCACCTTACACTTGCCTTAGCAGCTCAACAAGGATGGAAAGTTCATCAAATGGATGTAAAAAGTGCTTTTCTCAATGGAGATTTACAGGAAGAAGTGTACATGACACAACCACTAGGTTTTGAAATTGAGGGACAAGAACATAAAATCTGCAAACTGATAAAGGCTTTATATGGGTTAAAACAAGCTCCACGAGCTTGGTATGCCAAAATTGGATGAATACCTTCGCAAAGTTGGTTTTCATCACAGTGACTCTGATGATACCTTGTATGTACGCCAACAAGGTACAAATCTGGTGATTTTGGTTATGTATTTCGATGATTTGATCATCACAAGCAACAATGATGATCACATTGAACAGGTGAAAAAGGAGTTACATGCAGGTTTTAAGATGACAGATTTGGGACTACTTCACTACTATCTTGGAGTTGAAGTATTCCAACATCTACATCAGATCTTCATTTCTCAAAGTAAGTATGCAACAAAAATTCTTCAGCGATTTGGAATGCAGGATTGCAAGCCTATCCTTACCCCTATGGAACAAAACTTGAAACTTTCAAAATTTGAAGGGGGGGAAAAGGTGGACAACACTACTTACAGACAGTTGATTGGAAACTTGATTTAGTTAACAACCACTCGTCCTGATCTATCTTATGTAGTAAGTATTCTTTCATGTTTTATGCAGGAACCAGTAGACAGCCACTATAATTTAGCCAAAAGAGTTCTTCGATATATCCAAGGAACAAAAGATTTTGGTCTTCTTTACAAAAATACTAAAAATTTTGTACTTGCTGAATTTTCAGATTTCGACTTTGCTGGCAGTATTGATGACAGGGAATCAACCTCAGGTTACTTAATGAACATGGGGTCAGCTACAGTTTCCTGGATTTACAAGAAGCAAGCTACAGTGGCCACTTCTTCAGCAGAAGCAGAGTATATTTCAGCATGGGAAGCAGCATGAAAGATTGTTTGGTTACGTCAAGTTTTACAGGACTTGGGAATTCCTCTAACAGAAGCTACTTCGTTATTCATCGACAGTCAGTCAGCAATAAAGCTTGCCAAGAATATAGTTTTTCATTCAAAGATAAAGCATGTGGACACCAAGTATCATCATCTCAGATCACTCATTGCAAAGGACGTCATCAAGTCAATTTATTGTCCTTCAGAATATCAGACCTCCGAAATTTTCATGAAACCTCTTGGCAGAATAAAATTTACTAAGTTCAGGGATGAACTTGGTAACTATTGTAATGTATCTTTGGATCATATGGGGGAATGTTAGATGATCCAAAAATAAAATATTATCATAGGTTATAAAGTTTTAATAAAATAATTATTAATTTAAGATATTAAATTAATAATTATTATTCTAGAATATTTAATTATTTTATGGAGACATTTAGAATTAGCATATTGTTGTAACAAGATATGACTCTCCAAATGTGTCGTATCTTATACTTTTTGTTAGTTAGTTATTTGGAATAACATTTAATGTAACTGGACACTTTTTATTTAATAAGTGATCCATAATTAGTAGTAGTTAGGACATTGAGCATGTTGGGAAAAATACTGAGAGGGGGGGTGAATCAGTATTTAGTGTAGACAATATTCTTTTTATTTTTTCCTTTCTAAAAACCCATACGCTACTTTTCTGAATCCAACTCACGTATATACGTGGATATCCTTTACAGAACTCACGTATGTCCAGAGATGTAATTATGCATTTAATTCTTAACTTAGATCATTGCATTATTCATTCATCAGATGTTTTAGAAAACAGGAAACAGGTGTAGAAAGAACAGAATGATCATCACACATAAGCAACACACATGAACACCAGGAGTTTAGGTGGAAACCTAATTCGGGAGAAAACCACCGCTGCCGTCGTCTCAGTCTTCAATATTTATTAAAAAGAAAACTTCATACAACCATGTACTGGTGCAGACTCAAACCAGCACACAGGCACCCACCTGCAGAAGGCTACAACCTTCTCTCATTTACCAGCCTCTCCTAGAAGGGATCTACAACCCCCTATACTCGTTTACCAGCCTCTCCTGGAAGGGAGCTAAGACCCCCTGCTCTCGTTTACCAACCTCTCTTGGAAGGGAGCTACAACCCCCTGACTGAAGGCTTTGACCCTCAACACCACTGCAGACCACGTTTCATTAATTTTCACACTGGATCAAACAGATTCAATACAACCCTTCACTTATCAACAATCATACTTTGCCCATTGCTTCCAACAAAATAGTGAAACCACTGTAACCTGAATATCAAAGATAACCCAGACTTCAGAATAGATATGTAGAATCACAATCAACCTTGAGCAACTATAAGTTCAGATACCATACGTGCCTTTGTTTAAACAAATCCGCGTATACATGTGCTTTTCACGAAGCAAACCCGCGTATACATCTGTGCATTTCTCAAAACAATTCTAACTTCCCATACACGCCTTTGTTTAAATAGATCCGCGTATACACGCGCTTTTTATGAAATGAACCTGGGTATAGATCTATAAAAGATAAACTTTGCAGAACAGACCAGATCTATGAACTTACCCAAATTTCTTCAACTTCTTCAATAGATTTGTGCCAGGTCTTTAATACTCCTTTTCAGATCATCCTAGAGATTCATCATTTCCAAATCTAGATATTTTGAGCCTTTTTCATATTCATAGGTGCATCATAGATTCAGATCTATCGATTAAGAACAGAGTTCAACCATCAGATAAACTTCAGAGTGAAGTATTCATTTAAAGCCCAGACCCCTTCCTTACTTTGCACAATGATCTTCTTCTCCTTATATAGGTTTGGCCTTTATCAATACCATGAGTCAAAACCACACCACTTCCGATGGTATTCCTGGACGGGACCAAATAGATAATCAAGCGCCCAATACAATGGGTCAATACCATGGTAATTCCTTTGGTTTACAAATTTAGAGCGCAAATGGGCATACGCGACTTGGAACGATATTTTCCGCGTGCATACGCAAATTCCCCTAAACAAACCCGTGTATTCTTTGTGACACACCTTGTTCAACAATATTCGGGCCCTTACTGATATTTATTTCTCTGGTACTTCTGAGCTACTTGTAGAACATTAGATTTACAACATTAATTAAACTCATCAAGCATCAAGAACAACTTCATTAAGTAGGTTTCCATCATCTTCATCAAGTGGGTTGCCATCAAGGACAACATTCTGTATCATATTGCCAACAATCTCCCCCTTTGGACTTGATGGCAACCACGATGGTGTTTGATCACAATAGATAGATACATTAAGCATAATGATATTCTCCCCCTATTCAAACACCATGTCACTCTCCCCCTTTGACAACAAGGGCAAAGGGCGGATCAAAACCAACACAAGATTTTTCCCCTCTTGTAGAAAGAAGAGTGTTGTAGAACTGATGTACACTGAAGTTACCATGATCCCCCTGAGTTCATGCTAAATGTTCAAACATATTTTCAATGAAGTACATGACTCTATGACCTTCCTATCACCAAGGACGCATACTTACATCAAAGATCCAACCAAGTGGATTTACAAAATTGACCAAGTCCTCACATGTCTGAATATTACAATTTTACATCATAGGTCTCATCATGACCTTTTCATCAAATTACAAACATGAATTTCTATGACCGCTACCAAAAATACCTCAAGAAAGAGATCACATTTCAGAATCATCATAATGCCACCAATGTATTACACTCAGCAAGGCTAATGCTCCCCCTGAAACTGTGCCACCTGTACCTGTCTTCTTTTGTCACATCAGATGCACTGTCAGAAATAAACATAACCAGAATTACCATAACCAACCATGGGAATCATCATACATTGCTCCCCCTGAACACTTTCAACAACCAATCATCAAGGCATCTTTACCCAATATCAGAGAATGAAACAGAAATATAAGAGCTGAAACATCGTCAAAGGTACCATACAGCATCAGAGATACCAAACAGTACTGCAGCTGTGCTTAAAAATGCTGACCCAAGACAAAATTTGTCAGCAACTAATACGCGGTTTTCTGCGTATAAACCCGCATAGATACGCGACTGTCTTTCAGGAAACCCGCGTATCCAATTTAATCTTCTGTATTTAAGCAGTTCTGATTTTTTGCAAGGCGGAGACTACTCCCAGCTTCTGTCTGAGATATTCGAACACTTCCCTGGGTAGAGGTTTGGTAAATATATTAGCAACTTGTTCTTTGGAGGGAACATACTCCAACTTCACCTTTTGTTCAAGCACTTGTTCATGTAAGAAGTGATACTTGATGGGAATGTGCTTGGTCTTAGAATGCATAACAAGAATTTTTGAGATATTGATGGTGCTTGTATTATCACACATAATGGAGATAGGAGGTGAACATTTGATTTGAAAATCTTGCAAGGTTTGCATCATCCAAAGAAGTTGAGTGCAACATGATGCGACAGCCACATATTCTGCTTCTGCTGTAGATAAGGCAATAGAGTTTTTCTTCTTTCTAAACCAAGATACTAGCCGGGGCCCCATATAGAATGCACCACCACTAGTGCTTTTCCGATCATCAACATTTCCAGCCCAATCTGCATCAGTGTAAGCATGAAGAGTAAGATCAGCATTCTTTGGATACCATAGTCCAAAGTCTTGAGTTCCTTGAATATATTTGAATATTATTTTGACAGTCTGAAGGTGAGACTCTTTTGGATTAGCTTGGAATCATCCAACAATCCCAACTGCATGCATAATGTCCGGTCTAGTCCTAGTGAGATAAAGTAGACTTCCTATCATTGATTTGTATTCTGGTTGATTTACCATGGGAGAATCATCATGAGAACTGAGATTGCATCCGGTTATCATTGGTGTACTTACAGGTTTGCATTCTTCCATGCCATACTTATTCAGAATTTTCTTAATATATTTTTCTTGTGATAGGAATATACCATCTGTAGTTTGATGCACTTGCAAGCCAAGAAATAATGTTAGTTCCCCAAGTAAGGACATTTCAAATTCTTGCTACATGACAGAAGAAAATTTCTGACTCATAGATTCTTCATTACTCCCAAAAATGATATCATCAAGATATACAACTACGATCAATAGTTTATCATTTTAAATTTTTGTGTATAAGTTGCTATCAACAGACCCCTTTGAAAATCCTTGTTGATGAAGATATTTCTCAAGACGATAATACCATGCCCTTAGAGCTTGTTTGAGACCATATAGAGCCTTTTTAAGTCTACAAACAAGATTTTCATCATTTCCCAAAATGAATCCTTCTGGTTGTTCTATATAAACTTCTTCTTCTAGATCACCATTGAGGAATGCAGATTTGACATCCATTTGATAAACTTTGATTTGTTGAAAACTTGAAAAAGCAAGAAACATTCTTATGGCTTCAAGTCTAGCTACAGGAGCAAAAGTTTCTTCAAAGTCTATACCTTCTTGTTGAATATACCCTTTGCAAACTAGTCTAGCTTTGTTTCTTATAACATCCCCATTCTCATTTAACTTGTTCTTGAATATCCATTTAGTTCCAATGAAATTTTTATCATGTGGTCTTGGTACCAATTCCCAAGTGTGATTCTTTTCAATTTGATCAAGCTCTTCATTCATGGCTTGAACCCAACATTCATCTTTGCTAGCTTGATTGACATTGTGTGGTTCAATCGTGGATAGAAATTCCAGATAGCTAGAAGATCCCACAAGAGTCCTCCTTGTTTGTACACCTGATTCCTTGTCTCCCAAAATTTGAGATTCAGGATGATTCTTTTGAACATATCCGGATGGAGCTTTTTCAGATAAATCATTTTCAGGTTCTTCGTTGGATCCACTGTCTGTATCATTGCTATTTGATGTAGAAGGACAAAAGTCACCATCATCTTCATCTGTTGTTTGTTTTTCTTCTTTAGGGGCTGCAGGAGACTCATCAATAACAACATCAATACATTCAACAATCTTTCGAAGCCTTTTATTGTAACATTTGTAAGCTCTTCTTGTAGATGAGTAACCAAGAAGTATTCCTTCATCTAATCTAGGTTCAAACTTGCCAAGCTTTTCATCATTATTTTTGATAAAGCATTTACTTCCAAAAACTCTAAAATGCTTTACAGATGGAGAATTACCATACCAGAGTTCATATGGAGTTTTGTCACTATTTACCCGAACATGTGCCTTGTTGAGAATGTTTTCCTGCTATATGTGCTGCTTCTCCCCAAAATGTGTCAGGTGTTCCAGAATCATCAAGCATAGATCTAGCCATTTGTTGAACGGTTCTATTCATTCTTTCTGCTACGCCATTTTGTTGTGGAGTTCCAGCTACATAAAATTGTCTTTTTATGCCATGTTGTTCACAAAATTCAAGGAATTCATTTGAAGTATATTCTCCTCCTTGATCAGATCTAATACATTTGAGTTTTAGATCTACTTCATTTTCAACCAGAGCCTTGAAGATCTGAAATTTCTCAAATGCTTCATCTTTGTGCTTCAGCAACCCAATCCAACACATTCTAGAGAAGTCATCAATAAATAATATATAGTATTGTTCACCACGGGGTGAATTTTTCCTCATAGGTCCACATATGTCAGTATGAATGAGTTCAAGAGGTCTACTTAATGATCCTTCCTTGGCATTAAATTGCACTCTGGTCTGCTTGCCGAATTGGCAAGATTTGCATATGATACTTTTAGGTAGAGTAATATTGGGAAGACCACGAACAACATTCAGTCTGCTTGATTTGCTGATTTGAGAGAAGCTTAGATGCCCCAACCTTCTATGCCATATCCAATTTTCAGAAGATTGACTCAAGTAACATTGTTCTTTGTAGTTCTTCAATATATATAGGTTGCTTGGAGTTCTTTTCCCTTTTATAATTTTTTTGCCTGTATCAAGACCACGAACGACACTTTCTTTTGAACTAAAGACAACTTCAGTTCCTTGATCACACATTTGAATCACACTTAGCAGGTTATGCCTTAAGCCATACACATACATGACATCATTAGCCTTCACCTTTTCCTTTAGAAACACAGACCCTTTTCCTTTAATTATAGCAGGATTATCATTTCCAAAAGTAACTTTCTTTTCCTTTTCTAGAGCACTATATGCAAGAAGTTTGTGTTTGTCACCTGTCATGTGTCTTGAGCAACCACTATCAATGTACCATTGATTTTCTTCACCTTTTTTGAATAATTCTATGCCACAATTTTCAAGCTGTAATTCCTTCTTTTTCCATACTTTGGATTTTGGAGGAAAATGCTCTTTTGGCTAAACTTTGCTCCTGCATTCAGATTCTTCATGCCCAAAGTTATTGCAGTAAGAACATTCAACTTCATTTAGAAGAGGAGAAAAGTTGTTATAGGTATTCTTCTCAAATTCAATCCTTTTCTTTCTTGCTTCTCTAGTCATGATAGTTTTATACGCAACACATTGAACAGCTTTATGACCAAAATTATGACATGAGAAACATTTTCCATTGAAGAAGAAATTTCTGCGATCATGAAATCTTCTACTTGGATTTACCTGTTGATTGGTGTTTCTTTGAGAGATATTCCTATTAATTTTATTTGAGTTGAGATGATCATGCTTTACCTGCAATGAATCTTTATTCCCTTGCTGAGTGGCAGAATTTTGTAAACCAGCTATAACTGCTTTTAGATAATTTGGTGCTGAAGCTTGAGAGGATTCTCCAGTATATCCAAGACCCGTTTTTATAAGAGGAGAACATTGTACCTTGATAATCTCATCTAAGGTTTCAGATCCTTTAGAAAATCTAAGATTTAGAGTCTTTACTTTCTCATAATATTTTCTTAGACTTACCACTTCACATTCTAATTTCTCAATGTGTTCTTTTGCTTCTTCAACCTGCTTTTCAAGAGTCTCTATGGTTATTTTCCTTTCTTCTAAGAGTATTTTACTTTCTTTTAAGCGTATTTTGAGTTGATTGTTTTCTTCAAGAAAGTCATTATCCTCTAGAGAATCCACAAAAATATCCTTTTCTTCTCTAGATTCAAATGCCATGAGAAGTCTAAGATCTTGTTCACATTCTTCTTCACTATCAGATAGCCCACCACTGTCTTCATGAATATAATAACTTTTTCTAGTGTTAAACCGATTCTTATTCCTTCTTGCTACTTCCTTCCCTTTTGTAGGTGTTTCTTTATGAGGACACTTAGCAGCATAATGACCAATTATTCCACACTCAAAACATTTGAAAGGAAGCCTACCTCTGAATCGTCCTGTGCCAAGTTGGAGTTTCTTTACAAAATTTTCCTCATCTTCTTCTGAGATATATCTTGATCCTTCTGGTTCTTGTACTTATTTCCCTTTTGTAGAAGCTCTGAAGACAACCTCTTTGAATTCAGATGGTTCTCCTCTTCTCATTTCATATGCGGTCAGTATGCCATGAAGCTGTACCATAGTAAGATTTTGAAGATCCTATTTTTCTTCAAGAGCAGAAACTTTTGACTCAAATTTTGCTGTTAGTGATCTTAAATTTTTCTCAACCAGAGTAGATTCGGTTATTGTTTCTCCCAGATTTTTCATATGATTTACAACATCATCAACACGTAAAAAGAAATTGGCAATACTCTCATCATTATGCATCTTTAAATTTTCATATTCAATTCTGAGAGTTTGAATTTTTGCACTTTTTACCTTTGTATCACCTTCATAACTTAGAATGATTTTGTCCCACATTTCCTTTGCTGTATTTAGCTGCATGACTTTGAAAAATTTAGATTCAGTCAAACTTCCTGTTATAGCATTGACGGCCTTTGCATTTGATTCATAATTCTTCTTTTCATTCGGATCTGTTGGTATTGTAGCTGGATATTGATATCCTTGTACAACAATGGCCGATACATCTGTTCCTATAGAATGAAGATAGGACCTCATCCTTGTTTTCCAGAATATTAAATTGCTTCCATTAAAGACTGGAGGCTTGATAGATGTTGTTCCATCTTGATTGCTCATCTTGCTTGATCTTCCTTCTAGCAGCTAAGCTTTTTCAGAAGGACCTGATCTGATACCAATTGTTGGGAAAAATACTGAGAGGGGGGGGTGAATCAGTATTTAGTGCAGACAATATTCTTTTTAATTTTTCCTTTCTAAAAACCCATACGCTACTTTCCTGAATCCAACTCACGTATATACTCGAATATCCTTTACAGAACTCGCGTATGTCCAGAGATCTAATTATGCATTTAATTCTTAACTTATATCATTGCATTATTCATTCATCAGATGTTTTAGAAAATAGGAAACAGGTACAGAAAGAACAAAATGATCATCACACATAAGCAACACACATGAACACCAGGATTTTAGGTGGAAACCCAATTCGGGAGAAAACCACTGCTGTCGTCGTCTCAGTCTTCAATATTTATTAAAAAGAAAACTTCGTACAACCATGTACTGGCGCAGACTCAAACCAGCATGCAGGCACCCACTTGCAGAAGGCTACAACCTTCTCTCGTTTACCAGCCTCTCCTGGAAGGGAGCTACAACCCCCTGTACTCATTTAATAGCCTCTCCTGGAAGGGAGCTAAGACCCCCTGCTCTCATTTACCAGCCTCTCCTGGAAGGGAGCTACAACCCCCTGACTGAAGGCTTTGACCCTCAGCACCACTGCAGACCACGTTTCATTAATTTTCACATTGAATCAAACAGCTTCAATACAACCCTTCACTTATCAACAATCATACTTTGCCCATTGCTTCCAACAAAACGGTGAAACCGCTGTAACTAGAGTATCAGAGATAACCCAGACTTCAGAATAGATATGTAGAATCACAATCAACCTTGAGCAACTATAAGTTCAGATACCATACACGCCTTTGTTTAAACAAATCCGCGTATACACGCGCTTTTCACGAAACAAACCCGCGTATACATCTGTGCATTTCTCAAAACAATTCTAACTGCCCATACGTGCCTTTGTTTAAATAGATCCGCGTATACACACGCTTTTTATGAAATGAACCTGTGTATAGATCTATAAAAGATAAACTTTGCAGAACAGACCAGATCTATGAACTTACCCAAATTTCTTCAACTTCTTCAACAGATTTACGCTAGGTCTTTACTACTCCTTTTCAGATCATCCTAGAGATTCATCATTTCCAGATCTAGAGATTTTGAGCCTTTTTCATATTCATAGGTGCATCATAGATTCAGATCTATCGATTAAGAAGAAAGTTCAACCATCAGATAAACTTCAGAAAGAAGTATTCATTTAAAGCCCAGACCCCTTCCTTACTTTGCACAATGATCTTCTTCTCCTTATATAGGTTTGGCCTTTATCAATACCATGAGTCAAAACCACACCACTTCTGATGGTATTCCTGGACGGGACCAAATAGATAATCAAGCGCCCAATACAATGGGTCAATACCATGGTAATTCCCTTGGTTTACAAATTTAGAGCGCAAATGGGCATACGCGACTTGGAATGATCTTTTCCGCGTGCATACGTGAATTCCCCTAAACAAACCCACGTATTCTTTGTGACACACCTTGTTCAACAATATTCGGGCCCTTACTGATATTTCTTTCTCTGGTACTTCGGAGCTACTTGTAGAACATTAGATTTACAACATTAATAAACTCATCAAGCATCAAGAACAACTTCATTAAGTAGGTTTCCATCATCTTCATCAAGTGGGTTGCCATCAAGGACAACATTCTGTATCATAGTGCCAACAGAGCATATAAATAGCTCATTGCAAGAGTGTTTTTGTTGTTCAGGTGTAAACTCTTGCATAATTCCAAATTTAATTGTTTTTTTTATTAATAAAATTACATGTCTAAGGACAGTTTAACCATTACACTTCCTCAAATCCCTTGATCACCTTTTGAGTGAAATTTGCAAAAGAGGATACTTTTGCATGTTTGACATGGCTGAACCACTAATTGCTTGCTTCACCCTTTAGGTGCAATGTTGCAATCTCCACTGCTTCTCTCTCTACCACTGGATGTAGTAGGAAAAATTCATTGAGTCTTCTTGCCCAAGATTTGTCTGCAGATGTCCCATCAAAATTTGATAATAGAAATCTATTGCCCTTGTTCTCTCCATTGCTGCAAGGTCTCCTCCATTCCTTTTGTTGAATGAACTATGGGAAGGCTAGAGTCTCCTTGAAGGATCTAGGTTGAGACTTGTACTCAATAAGGTACTCACTCAGGATCTGATGATCCAAGTGTCCTCCATGCTTCTTTTCTTCTACTTTGTGAGAGTAGGAAGTGCATGGTCCTTCCTCTTCTCCTTCTTCTATCTCCTTAACCTCCTTGGGGAGGTCCTTTATAGATATACAAAATGATGAGAGTAGTATCATTATTTTCATCATCTTGATCTCTATCTTGATACTCACAGTCTGAGCCAAGAAATATGCTTTGATACCACTGTAATATCCAAAAATCAGGACTGCTAGCAAGGCATGCCTGAAAAACGCATTTTTTAGGAATGTATGCTATAGGATTGGAAACCAGCACTTGGATCCCTTAGATATGACAATATAAGACCTGAATCCAAGAGGGATTCAAAAAAAAAATCCTTCTAGGTGGGTTAAACAGGTCTCCCCACACCTAGTGCAGCTAGAAAAGGCCCAAAGAAGGGACTGCAACAATACAAAAACAAACTGCTGGAAAATAACGTAGTTCAGCCCAATAGTTGCAGGAGATCAGTATGGGAACTCATGCTACAGCAATAAATTAGAAAAATAACTTTATACAGCTGCTTATACAATGTAGAACAGAAAGGAGAAGGATTTACAAGAAGAAACCCTCAGAAATGAGGTGCTACAACCATGAGAAATGACAGAATAAGCTTGACGAAATTATTTTCATGGGATGAAGCAGCAGTATGTTACAACTCAGATCTAGAGCAGACCTGTACATGAAAATATATATCTAATTAAGATCTGTGTACAAGAAAGGCTCATCAATACATTCCCCTTGGGGATCTCAACAAATCATGAAAGTACAAGAGTAAATATGAGATCTAAGTTACAGATCTGTAGTAATATTCAAAAATTTCTGAAGCATATAATTTACAACAGTTCCGATATGAAACAAACATAGTTTGGATGGCCAATCCATGGATCATCATAGTGAAAGGAAGGATCCAATCACTAGAGATCTCTCCTCCAAGCTGATGCCAAAACACCCTGCAACTCTGCTACTGCAAATAACATAGTACTACAAAAGGGACTACGCTGTAGACTCTGATTATACTTTTCCCGAATGCCAAGATATAGATCTAAATCTCCACAGCTAACGCACTCTTCCAGGAGGTTAAAAGACACACTCACTGAGAAGAGGCACTAGTACAATCTAGATCTGAGCAGATCTAGTGTTTCCACTTACTATTGCTTGCAAAAGCAACCAAACCCTCATTGGATCTGCATTACAGTTTGAAGTAGAAGCTTGGCCAAATTCCTAATAGTGGATGATAAATACAAGGCTATTCTACGAGGCCTCTCAATGAAAGAGAAGGAATCCTACACAGGAGATCCTTGTGCTAAACAAAACTATTCTCAGCTAAACAGCTAGAGAATGAGAAGTGTCTAAGCAAAAAAATCCTTTCAATACAATATGTTCAACAACCCTTCTCATGCTGCTCTCCTCTTTCATTTATAGAATGAAAGCCTTGAAAAACCCTAAACCATCTCAAAGGTTTAGCTCCTTTCACATTTGGAACCTCCAACTAGATATGCGTTGTTTATCTTGGTACATTGCATCTGGACAATGCTGTAGATTTGGTCAAGGTTGACCCAGTCTCATAGTTCAAACCCATTCACACCTACAAGTGTTTGTTTTAAATAGCCCAGTTTTGTCTCTGTTCACATAGGCATGGGTTTATTCATTGTTTTCAAGAGTTTTACATGTCCTCCTTGATTCATTTATTCAATCAACAGAAAATGAAACAAAATTGAATATTCCTCTTAGCTTGGGCTAAGTAGGAATATTACATAGTATCCCGGTTCAACAAGAAACAAATTTCCATTGCTCTATCTACAACAGAAGAAAAATATGTGATTGTTGCATCATGCTGCACACAACTTCTTTGGATGATGCAGACATACAAGACATCCAGATTAAATGTTCTCCTCCCATCTCCATCCTATGTGATAATACAAGTGCCATTAGTATCTCAAAAATCCTATTATACATTCCAAAACCAAGCATATTCCTATCAAGTATCACATTTTACGAGAACAAGTTCTTGAGAAAAATGTTAAATTGGAGTATGTTCCCTCCAAAGAACTAGTTGCTGACATATTTACTAAATCTTTTCCCAGAGAAACATTTGAATATCTTAGACAAAATTTGGGAGTTGTCTCTACCTCATTATGTTATTAAACTTATCTGATATGTTTTCATATGAAATTTTAGAATATTAAATTCGGTATGTAGGTTTCATGAAGCGTAGTCACGTATATATGCGAGTTTCTCTTAAGATAATCGTGTATGGATCCTTCTATCATAAAATCTATGGGTCAACCTCCAGAACAATCTTTGTCATGTTGATGACATATATGGTTTGGCACTGATGGGTACAGAATGTGATTATGGTTTTCAAGCTGCATTTTATTCTTTGATATCTATCTGCTTGATGAAGATGCTTTGATGAATTGGTTATTGAAAATATTCAGGATGCACAAGTTTAGGGGGAGAATTAGCCTTGTTGGGTTGTTGGAATTCTATTGGTTGTTGAATTATGTTTGATGATCTCTCTCTATTGAGATCCTTTGGTCTTGGTTATAAATTCATATCCGTAATTTGATGCAAGGATCATTTTGATACCTATGATGTAAATATTTTCATATTCAGTCATGTATGGAAATTTTCAAATATGTAAACCCACTTGGTTGGGTGCTTGAGTAAAAAATGTAAACCCACTTGGTTGGATAGTTGAGTTAAATATGTAACCCCACTTGGTTGGGTGATTGATGTATGTATGCATCCTTGTTGATAGGAAAGGTTATATAGTAATGTATTTCATTGCAAATTTGTTTTGAAGCTTCATCATGTGTTCACAGGGAGTATGGTTCATATAGTGTAGTGCAGATCTCAACATTATTGTATCTATAGGAATAGAGAAGCATTATTTCTGCATCGGTCCACCCTTTTCCCTTGATGTAAATGGGGGAGAGTAATTTGGTGTAGTAATTTGGTGTTTGAATAATTCTTATATTGATGTGTCTACAGGTTGCGATGATCCTACACCAACATGGTTGCCATCAAGTCTAAAGGGGGATATTGTTGGCATTATGATTGCATGAGTTGTCCTTGATGGAAACCCACCTGTAAAAGTCAAAATATATTGGTTTTGGATAATCTCAAAGGTGGCACAATGATGGAACAAAATGTTAGAATGATGGGAGTTTTTTTTTTTTTTTAAGATCAGATTCAGAATCTAGATATAGCACATATTTAAGGAACTATATGCAAGTTGGCCAAGGAAAAGTTGCGTATACACACGGGTAAGAAGAATAAAATTTGCGTATGTGTTTTCGTACTAATTTTATGATACCATGGGTCCTTAACATGGTATTAGTCCAAAATATTGAACGGAATAATGATTATTTGATCATGTCCAAGAATACCATCGACACTTGTGTGGCGTTGGCTCTTCGAATTGGCTAAGGCTCAAACTATATAAGCAGGTGAAGATCATAGTGCAAATGTGTGGATGAGAATGTGAATTGAATGAATACTTCAATCTAAAGTATATCTACATGGAATGGGCTATAATCAATAGATAGATCTGATATTTTGATTCACTCATGAATACAATAATGGATCAGGCTCTCTAGACCTAAAATGACTATGTATTTGCATGATCTGTTTATGAGTTTATTATACCTATGCTTTAGCGCATAATTGCTGAAGTAAAGGATATGATATGAGTAAGTTTGCCTCTTTGAAGTGTTGCGTAACCCTGTAATATTTATAGATATACATGCATGTTAGTCACGGTGAAGGCGTGCATACACACATGTTCGGCTTAGCAAAGGCGCGTATGGAAGCTAGGATTTTTCTGAATGTGCTAAATAGAATTTCTGATCATTTCTGCTGTGTTTCTCCTGTATCTCAATGAATTATTCATATAGATCTGGATTGTTTGAATCTTGTTTATGTATCTAGTTGATTATGTATAAAGATGATCAGTGGCTGGTTGATTGAGAATGATGGATGCTACTGACTGTATAAGGATTTTGTAAATCTGAAAAAATGTATCTAAATATAGCTAATGTATTCTGAGTCTCAGAAAAATTATACTTATCAGTATGTAAATATCTATATGCAGGTTCATCCATAGGAAAGTGCATATACATGTTGCTTGCAGTAATTAAAGTAACGAATAGAATTGTTTTATGAATGATCAGGGTTGAAGTTGATTCTGTGTGTTAATACATAATTTTGGGTTTAATGTTGTGATCTGGTTACAATGATCTCACTGTTATGTTTGAATATTGGTTGAGTGTTATTAGTGTTGATCTAAAAATTGTGTTGTGTTGAAGGTGTTGGATCCAGTGTGCAGTGGTTTTTAGGGTTGGAGCCTTTAGTGTGGAAGTCGAAGCTTCCTGCCAGTAGGAGCTGGCGATCAATTAAGGGGGTTGTAGCTCCCTTCTATTAGTGGATGGTAAACGAGATCCGGGGGTTGAAGCTCCCTTCCAGTAGTGGCTAGATAACGAGAGAAGGTTTTATCCTTCTACAGGTGGGTGCCTACATGCTTGTATGAGTCTGCACCAGTACAAGAATGCAAGCAGTTTTATTTATAGTAAATATTGAAGACAAAGATGACAACAATAGTGGTTTTCTCCCAAATTGGTTTTCCACCTTAATTCCTGGTTTTATGTGTGTTGCTTTTGTGTCATGATTTATTATGTTATTATTGCACATGATTTACTCCTTATTAAATGTCTGATACATAATTCATGAACTGGGCTAAGTAAAGTTTTTGAATATTTGTCAGGATAAGTAAGTTCTCTAGGTATATGGATGTTTCCCTAAATAAATCCATGTGCATATCCTATTTGGATTAATTAAATCCATGTATAAAAATCATTAAAGAAAAATAAAGATTGTGTGTCTTGTTAATACTGATTCACCCCCCTCTCAGTATTTTTTCAAACAACAAATACAGGTAATCCAAGAGGTTCTATATCAGCCCCAAATAATCTAATTTCAGTATGTTCTTCATGGGCGAACCAATCTCCATGTCTCACATATTTTCTTAGCTTCAAAAAGGACTGAGCTTCAAGAAATAATCTAGGTTTAGACACTCTGTTACACCAATTTTTGGTCATCTAACCATTTACAATTAGATGGATCAAAATAAACCATTTAAGACCAATTTTACCATAGTAAAATTTCTTTCACTGTAAGAAATAATTTAATAAACCATATTTTATTAAGTTATTTCTAGTCCAAATAGAAAACCCCATGAGGAATTATTAAATAAATCCTTGACCAGAGATTCTGGGGTCAATCCCAAGTGGAGTCACCAATTGCTAGTATGATTTCTTAATGCAAGTGTATGAAAAGAGATCTCTTTAGTTGCACATGATAAACAACCCTAACAACAAAGATGGTTGTCTAAATTCTTATATCTTCAATAAATAGTCAAAAGAAATGAAAAATAAACCCAGATCTATGGAAATAAAGCAGCTAAACAACAAAATGAAATAATAATTTCTCCAAAATATCCAATGGACAAGACAAGAATTATAAAGAATTTTTTTTATTATATAACACCTGGGAAGAGAACTGATGTAGTCCCTCTGAATGGGATGGGTTCTTGGCTGTCCTCAAATTCTTCAACTTCAGAGTTTCTCCCTTAATGGTGTAGAATACCCAAGACGTGTAGAACTCAAAGGGAGCTCAATAAAAAAAATAAAATAAAAAGAATCAAAGTATGACAATGATAAGATGATCAAAGTACAACCATGATAAAAGGATCAAAGGTAAGAAGTGAATGGAAAACCCTCCTATTTATAACAAAATATTGAGCTATCCTTGATAATGGTGCATAGTAAAATATTATTAACCAAGATCTAGATCTAATTGCTTGGAATATTTTATTATGTTTTGTTGGAGGGGAAAGGAATTTAAATTGGTTAAATCCATTTATATAGGAACAATAAACAGATAAAATATCTAATATCATTTCAAGGATGGGATCAAAGAATAATTTAACAAATAATGATTTATTTCTATATTCTTAAATGATTTAGTCAAATTTAGCAAGGAATATTAATTAATTAAATATTTAATTAATTATTCCTAGAGAATAATAAGATAAACAATGATTTATCTAATTATTTCTCATTAATTGGGTTAAATATGACTAAGAATATTATTAAACAGAGGTTTAATTAATTATTCCTAGAGGAAAATCAAATAAATAAGTATTTATTTAATTATTCCTCATGGGGTTTTCTATTTGGACCATAAATAACTTAATAAACTATGGTTTATTAAATTATTTCTTATAGTGAAAGAAATTTTACTATGGTAAAATTAGTCTTATATGGTGTATTTTGATCCTGTTAGTGTTATTCTGGTCATACTGCCATCAGTGATCAAAATTTCTCTTTTCATTTTCATATTACGAGTCCCATACCAATAAATTTTCACCATTCCGCTAGGTCATGGATTCATTGATGGTAGTGGTCTTTCATCAGTTTTCCCTCATGTGAAACTTGCTGATTCTCCTCTCTATGGTCTTTAGTTATGAGTTATTATCACTTTGTGAGTCATGTCAATAGGTCATAGGATGGGTCTCATTAGGTTCTAGGATCTCACCATTGTCAAATTAATGAGTTAAGTGTCAATAAATATCAGCATGGTCATGAGGAAGTCAATAAACTCAAAGTCACAGCACCTGGGAAGATCAAAGAAATGTTTTATTCAGTTTGATGTAATTTTCACCTCAAAACCATTTTTTGAGGTGAAAACATGATACTTTACTTTTAATTATCATGTTTATGTAATTTTATGTCATCATATGTAATAATTCACACTTCAGAAGATGTTATCTCCACAAGGTTACCGCCCTGCCTTTCAGCAAAGTTTTCCACAACATTTTCAGTGTCAAATCATGTTCCAAGTATGTCTATCCGAAAGAGCCCGGAAAGAGCTTTCCAACGGTATACTACACTCTCGAAAATGACTCCTTGATTGAAATTATGCCTAAGTGAATACAGTCCTCTATACCCTAAACCTTCCCCTTTTTCCCACCTTTCCCTTAAACTTTATATTATTAAAGTTTAATATTTTCTTTTATAAAACCCCTTTTTTCCCCATCCAATGGCAAAATCACATTACTAAAATCTTTTAAACATATATGCGATTTAATAACCACTTCCCCTCCATACTCCTTTAAACTTTATAATAACGTTTCAAAGTTTGTTATTATAAAGTCCCATTTCCTTAAATCTCGATAAAAAAAAAACACTTCCCCTCCATACCTTTTTAAATTTATAACAAAGTTAAAGTTTTATTATAAATCCTCCCCACCGGTCTGATACAATCCCTTTCCCTTTTCCCGATCGCAATCGCAATGTTTGGAAAATGCATTCCAATTGGCACTCATAAAGAACTCTGATGCGATTGGATAATCCCCCCTCATCCGATTAAATAAATCCTTTCCTTTGCTTATCCTTAAACTTTATGATAAAACTTAAAGTTTCGTATTGAAAATCCCTTCCTTCAATTCGCCCTCCCCGATTGTCAAGCCCCCGATTGACCCCGCCCGATGTTATCCTGACCGTTGATCTGATCAACGATTCGATAGCCTATATGCAATCGGCACTTCCAAAATAATCCCCTCCGATTGAATCCTCCCTATTGACACCCTCCGATTACACCTCCGCCATCGATCTGTCATCCAATCGAACGGCCCATACACCGTCACTCCATCGCAATTGGTGATTTCATTAATACTTTGCCTCCGCCCTCCTCCGATCTCCCGATGCCGATGGACCTTCGGGCCCACCACATAAAACTTCGCCCATTCATAATAAAAGGGCCTTTCCATTTGTTAAAATCTAATTTTGGTTTTATTTCATTTATACACAGGATTCCCCATCGCCTCCCCCCAATCGCATCGGCGAAGTTTTGTTGTGTAATACGCCTGCCCCAATCCCTCGATTCCGATTGTGATTATGACTTATAACTCTCGGGTCCCACCTAAAGGCCCTCCGCTCCTTCATACAAAAATCATATTTTCCCTTTGTAAACACGCCGAAACGTTTTCATTCATTTTTCACCCTATTATCCCTTTGGCTTTTCCTTTATCCCTGTTTCCATTATGCCAATTGCATCAGAAGTTTTTGGCCTCATTCTAAATAACATCTTCCCCATTCCCTCGATTTCCGATTGCGATTGCACCATCGCATAGCATATTACAAGGCTCTATTATATGTTGTGTCCCCTTCCTCCCCTGCGATTCCAATTGCAATGCAGACCCCACCTCCTTTCCCTTTGTTCCTTCCATTGAAAAATGGGTTTTTCCCTTCACTAAAGGCATCATTTCATTTTTATAATTTCAAAGGAATTTTTCTTCAAAGTCAGTTTTCTTCAAAGAATAAAAAAAGTGAGAGAAAGTCAAAGGCCGAGAACTAAGTATGAAACAGTGAGACATCTTCGGCAACGATTGAAAAGGGATTTATGCTACAGGTTTCTTCTTCTCATTTGTTGGGTGTATCAGCAAATCTTCAGATGGCTAAAAATATCTTACTGTTCCTTCTTTTCAAGGGCGGTTTGTTGGTTTCTTTCTCATATTCGGATTTTAGTTCTTCAGTTGTTGAAACAGCTCCCTTTTTCTGTGGATCTATGTTCCCACATTTCAGTCTATTTAATGTAATTGTAAATCATTTGTAAAGCAGTCTGTAAATCAGTAAGTAGGGGAATAGTGTGGAAGTCAAGGAGAAAGCTCTGTGTTCCATTGTAAAAGTTTTGGACAGGGAATTAATAAAGAGATGCAGCTCTGATTTGTGGGATCCATGTGGCATAAAATTTATCATTTTTTCTTTCCTTTGTGTTCATATGTAAATTGTTATGTGTACCATCCATTCATAAAAATCTCAGTTTGAATGCTTTCAAGATAGAAAGGTAGATTCCATTTTTTATGCTCTGCCTTGGGAAATCATTCAATACTCTGTATTTTTCTTCTGTTCGAAAAGGATCCATCTCCCATGCCCTTTTCAGCTCCTCACCAGTCTTTCCATTCCATAATTATTTAACTTTAATTGCTAAAATTTCCTACCTAACTTGCCCCATGAAATACCCTGTATCTTGATTTAATTACCCAGTTTCAAACTGTTCCATTTGTCCCACACATCCCTGAAAAATTCATTCATTTCATTAGACATTTTCCCATTCTTATACCTAGCCTAAAATCAGTTTATAATTGTACTTTTTTGAATATCTTATCATGGAGAGAGCCCTCTCCTGACCTTGTAGGGCTAGCTATAAGGCTGAGCGTGGTTTAGATGTTACCCTGATTTGCCTTTTTTAGTCTAAGGTCTAGATCAGGTGATAACAAATCCATCTAATTGTAAATGGTTAGATGACCAAATATTGGTGTAACAGATATCAACAAATATTCTTGGAGAGATACAACATGATCCATCCATGACACCAACAAAACCTTCCTCTCAATCTGTCCATCCCAAGCCTCGAATATCACCTCTCAGTCATAAGCAACATAATGTCATATATGGAAAATGAACATCTATGAAAGGAAACAAGGATTTCCTATGACTGGGAGTGTGCATGAGGCACAAGGGAAATCAAACTTGATCTAGGACCAAAATGACTATAATCATCGTTATCCTATCTCCTTGGTGTAATTAATCCTTCCCATGAGGTATATAAATAACACCAGAAATTGGTTAATTCAGTTAGGCGACAAGCTCCTGTTGGTGATATTTTGGTGAAACCTGTAAACCCCACCGAAAAAATAGGATATTTTATATTTTTTTCATATTTTAAATTATATACACAGGTTCTATATGGAGGTGCCCACGTTTGTATGCGCTTTTGGAAGGGAAGAGTCACGTATGGAATTCAAAGTATTATTTTTAAATAAATGATCAAGTCTAAATGGGAAAGGGTTGCCCAAGGCCATACAAGAGCATTAGAGCTAAAAGTGTTGAACGATGCCATAACACTGATCCAGATTGTAATAGTTGACTTCCTTTAACATCATTTCTGACAATATTTGTGAACAATTAGAGCAGATCCATCTTTCATGCCAGTTCATGTTGTATTTTGAAAAAATGTTCTTTACGACTATCATTAAGTAGCAGCTGCAGTGAATCAAATAACATATTTTTTTTGTATTAAGAAATATGTGTAAGAAATAATGAGAAAATTTCTACCTTGTTAACAATGGAAAAAAAATACAAAAAAACACAGTTTCAAAGAAACTATTAGCTTTTGTTCAAAATACAACTATATTTATTCTAGTAGAAAACTTACAGTTGGATTGTCATCTGCAACTTCACCATATTTTATGTTGAGTTCAAGTTTCCTGTTATTTTTCTAATAACCTATTTCTATTTCTCCTATTGAGCCAACTGCTTATGTGTCATATGAGACAAGAAGGCTATGTATAGTTGTATCTAGAGCTAATCTATATTTTTTGCAAACCTATGCAATTGATTCAATTGTGATTTTGTCCTACAACACTATGCAATAATTTTCGTCTCCTCATTCATAAATACCCTTTTTTCTTATCACAAAATCTGTAATTCAAACATTGTTTCCAACAATAAACATGTCTTGGAACCGCTCTATAAGATTATTTCTCATGTTCATTGTGATAGTCGGTTGACCATAACTATCAACCAAATCGGCATGGAGAATCCGTGCCTTTGCAGGAGAGTTGGGACATTTATTTTGTATTGGGACATAAATAACCAATACATCACCTTAAAAAGTCCTTGGATATGCCCCAAAGTATATTTCAATGATTGATGAGGATGTTGTTTCCATTTTTTTCTCTGTCTATATACAAATCCAGAACAATATGCTTCAAAAAAAATTGACATTAGCTTAATGAAAACATGCCATTTGACTATATAAACATTCAATGAAATACAAGCCTAACCTTTTTGCATTCTCATCTTGCATCATTTCTCCTTCAAATACTTATTTTCTAGAGCTATTTATTTCCATGTTATTGTTCCAAATAATTGGACCAATCGTTTCTAGAAAACAAAAATGCAAGTCATCAAGTGCGAGACAAATGTATAAAGAACATTTAAAATAATGTATTCTCCACATCGATAAATTATATATTCAATTAGTTTGCATTTTGTATTAGTATTATGCATTGTTGGTGGCTATGCAGTAAATGTGCATAAGTTACAACAAAGAAAATATTTTATAGATTCCATTGACAAACACACATATAATTTATTTATTAAAATATGTTATTAAGAACCACTATAGCCACATTTTCCTTTGTTTTCTTTGTTTGTGTTTTCCTTTCCTTTTTTTTTTCTCATAAAGCACTTGCACGAGTAATGAGACATGAACTAGAAGATAAAACAAACCATATTATTCAATATATAGAAAAATTTTCCACAAAGTGCAAATGAAATTATGTAAATTGAATGCCAACCATGACATAAAAAAATTATAGCTATACAAGACAAGTTGAACAATCTATGTCAATGGTTCAAAGACTTACCAGAATTCAAAATTTCCATGTTTTTTGTTGTTTTTCAATTTGAAAATCAAAGCATATGTCAAATATGCACATTTTCAATTGTGACAAGTCAACATTGAAAGTGTAGAATATGAACATTAGAAAAATGACTCAAGATGATAACAAAGATATGGTTAGAAAAATTGTATGATGACATGTCCAATAAGCATCAACAACATGGAAAGAAACATAACTAGATGAAAGATTTGTCCAAAAATGATCTAGCATTGAGCTATAATCAGTTGTTGGTTTTTTTTGTATGAAAAATTGAAGACATTATTTTGCATAAACAAAAACAGTCTTTTTTGTTGATGAGTAATTTGCAACATGTCAAAATTGAAATCACCAAAAATCAAAATTGGCTAATTGTTGCATGTGTTCTCTAAAATGAATCTGATGAACCTAATTATTTATTCAATGTTTGTATTTGGTGCAATATATACATTTTCAATTATAATAGTTTTCTTGAACATGGAATTCTGCAATTGATTCAATTTGGCTTTTTGTATAAGTCAAATGATTCTCAACCACAATATTTTTTGTAGTATGTCAAAATCATATGTAAATGGTATAAATGTATACAATGATATTTTCTTGACAATAATGGATTCAATGGAGATTATTTTTATTTTGTTTCATGGAAACAAAGAATGTCAACACTCATTAGATCATAATCAATAATGATATCTTCAAAATGCAAGGACCAAAAACTAGTGTTCAATTCATATATTGTCAATTCATCAATTATTTTACTTTGATATATGTTATATTCAAGCTCATAAGAGGTGTTTTTTATAAGTCTATTTAGCCCAATATAAAATTTTCTATTAAGGGAAAATTTACTGTGTGCCAATTTGTTTAATAAATACAAGGATTTGATATATTTGACATGACAAAGTGAAGTATAAACAAGTCCCTAATGCCTAACTCCTTTAGGATAAAAGTCCAATTTTTTCATTGTTAACCCTTGTGATTGATGTATAGTTCACACACATGAAAGTTGAATAGGAAATTGTTCTCTTGTGAAACTATTTTTGTTATTTGATTCACTATTTCTCAGAAACTCTAGTCACATAAACATTATTCCATCTTTGTACAGATGTGCCATTTGTTTTTGTTGAATAGTCCCAATAGCTAGATTAGAAAATTTGATCCAAATTGCATCATTTTTTGTAATATTCCCAAATGGGAAAGCAGTAATATAAGACACAACAATGGAAAGTAGTAGTGAAGATCAATGCATAAGCATGAGATACCAATATGGAGCCCTTTTATTCATCATATCAGCAGCAAAATAGTACAATATAATGGGCACAAATCATACAACATGAATCAACAAACCTCCAATGAATATATCCCCTCAAGAGTGAGGTGGTGCTAATACACATAATGTCGGAATGCAGCTGCAGTGCAGTCATAAAGAGCACAGATATAGCATATGAACATAAAATGATAAAAAATGGTTGATAAATGCCTCAAGAGATAATATACAGGAAGATCAAGGCTCCATAACAACCTCCCAAAAGAACCCAAGAGGTTTTTTAGAAAATACACCAAAATACAAGAGGTGAACCAAAGCACTAGGGCTGAATATTACCTGCAAATAAATAGCTAGAAAGATGTGGATGGTCTGATCTAGCATATAATGAAGCCTCCTCCAATAGAATCTCCAGATGAAAGGCTGGTCCCTCCACTGGAAAACCTTCTCCCCAAATGGCGTACTAAAACCATCCCTGCAACTCCTCCCTAAAATAACGTAGTCCAAGACTAAAACTACATTGTAGGGGCTCATAATAATGTTTCCTGATGCCAAATGCTGCATAAGGCTCAAGGGACTTCTTTAATAGCCTACCAATGGAAGTAAACCTTCCTCCACTAAAATATAGCTTAGAAATCACCCAAATCAACTCTCCAATGTTGCACCCTACAACACAACACAAACCTCTGCAGAAACTGTGGTATAGAAGAAATATGGAGCTTGGCCTGATGCTAGAATGTGGAAATATAGTGCAAATAATTCTCCGGAGTGGGCACTCGAAGTCCCCCGAGGATGAAGGTGGGATTCCATCTTGGGAACACCCTTGTGATAAACAACACTGCAGTCTCCACTAAACAACTAAAGAGAGAAATTAGTCATATAGACCATATCAAAATAATAATCAGCAACATGCTCACAATGGCTGTCATCCCCTTCCTTATATGCTTGGTGAGCTCCCTCACCTTGGGCCCCACTCATTAAAGCCACTACTTCCATGCATGGAGTCTCCCTCCAAAACTGCATTGTCTCTCAATGAATGCCACTCCTTCCATACCAACGTTTTTGATTTGGTCAAAGTTGACCCAGTCTACATGCTCCAACCCATTTTCACACACAAGGGTGCTTTATCAAGCCACTAAAATGATCTCCATTAAAATTAGGAGTGATTTTATTCCTACTAAGGAGATTTATGGGTCTCCATACCCTCTTAATCGTCAAACTAATAAGAAAAAACAAAATTTAATATTCGAACTAGCTTATAGCTAATTGGGAATATTACAGTCCTCCCCTCCCAAATGTTTCTTGTCCTCAAGCAACTGTAAAGGTGAGTGTTGCAACTCTTATCCTCCATTCTTGGTGACACCTCCAAGTGATAAGCTCTCCTCATGAACCAAGTGTCTCCCAATCAATCTCTCCATGAAATTCTCCTCCCAAATACTCATGAGATGCCAATGACTCACCTCATAAGGAAACAAAATATCCAATGTAGAAATCATGTTTTGCCCAATGTTCTCCATGAAACATGAAGCATAAGAAACATGGGGAGTCTCACTCCAAATGGGCATATTCAATCCATGTATCCTTTCTCCAATCATTCCCACAATAAGAATAAGGACATCATCAATGTATGGGATCATAACCAAGGATAAATAAACTTCCATATGTAATATTGGAGGAGGATCATAGTCCCACATGTGGAACTAATGCAATATGTCTCCTGACTCCCTTAGATAATGATATAATAAGTGGTTTCCCCGGCACTTGGTTGCTTCCATAATCTTATCACATTCTTTGAGAAGGTGAATGATGTTTGGTGCCAATGGAGTACACCCTGAGTGATATATCATATCCCTAAATTCTCCTAGGGAGTGGCCATGCTCAACACTATTTATGGCCCCAAGTTGACCATGAAGTTTATAAGGAAGAATGCTCCCATTTGTAGCAATGACCTATACATGTATTGTAAAGGAATGAAAATATTCATCAAGTAAATCATTATTCATAAAAGCATGATCCTTACCATATAATTTGTTCACACTAATGGAGTGGCTCATAGATAGGTCACCTCTCATTCCAAAAGAGGAAAGAGGTGGTTGTGATAACTCCATCAAAGAGTTAGGTCTCTCCTCCATCTCCACATGATCCATGCATCTACTTAAATGCTAATATATCTCCTCTTCAAAGCCTTCCCAATTAAATCCCTCCATGATGGTATTGTATGCTCTCTGGAATAAGTGTGGCTGAAGAGAAAATATTCATATGTTGCTTGTAGTAACTTCTCCTTGAGCTTGGATGCTCTAGATAAGAATATCCTACTCCGATAGTAGATGACCCCATCTCTTACTGAATATCCCTCCTCTAGTAGCTGGTCATCAAGTATCATGCAAGTAAAAATATCCTTGGAATAATACACCAACAGTTGGGATTTCCAATAAGGATCTATCCTCCATAGTGACAACGCTGATGATCTATCATATAAATCATATGTCATGTGGTTTCCCCCTTCTTTGACATTTCCCATGCCAAAGTCACATGACGGGATGCTACTATCCTCCCTCTATTTCTCCTCCTATAGCTTCTCATGCTCAAGTAAAGGTTGAGGCTTTTGGGGGTTAGTCTTACATGGGAGGCTATCACCTATCCAAAAATTCCTAAACCTGGCTAATGCATGCATGAGTGGCCACCATCGTTTGCCAAGTGTAGAATATTTCTTCCCAAGTGAGAATAACTTATGAGCCTCCAAAGTCAAGGAGTAATCTCCTTGCACCATGATAGTGCCATCCTCCATCCCTGTAGCATCCTCTCTCAGCACAAGATGTGGGGTGATAGTGGTGAATGATGATATTGGGAGAATGTCTCCCTCCTCCTTGAGCCTACCCAAGAATCTCTACACCATCCCATGACCTCCCAATGTTCCCACTCCTCCAAGATCTATGAGCGGTGCAACATGTTGTGAGGAATATCTCACCAACTCCTAATCAAGTGGCCTCCCAGGTGGTTTTCCACTAAATAGTAATGTCTCATTGGCCAAGATCATCTGCATAACTGATGGGACTATTAGGTCCTTTCTTCCACTATGCAAATCCAACTCTATTTTCTGTGAGGAAGTTGTCTGTAAGGGATATGTGTGCATGCCCCATAATCATCTTATGTTTTCCACTTTTTCTATCCATCCAATCCATCTACAAAGTCTCCCAATCTGTGGTGAACTTCCCCAAAGTAATTAACCACTGCACACCCAATATCACATTGGTGTCAAGTATGTCAATCACAAAATAGTGATTAGTTAATGTATATGTCCCCATGGTGACAGATAAATATGGAACATAATGCATGCATTGCATAATTCTATCTCCTAGGACCAAAACTGAAAATACCTAAAAATAATCAGTGGGTATTTTCCTCCTCTACACTAGTTGGGCATCAATAAAGTTGTGGTAGCCCCACTGTCAATCAAAACTGAAACCCTTTGATCCTGAATGGAAGCTAGAACCCTCAAGGTCAAGTACTTGGGTACTCCTCTCAATGATTCAAAGGCCCCTCAAATTGGAGAAAATACTCCATTCCCACCTCCTTGTGGTGGTGGATCATATCCTTCTATCCTAGCATTGTGACCTCCTCCTGGTTCCTCTTCTTCTTCCTCCTCATAATCTTAAAATACCTCTATATAGTGTGCCTTCCCTGCTGCACATCTATGTCCAGGTGCCCATGATTCTTGGCATGTGAAGTAAAGCTTCCTTCTCCTCAAGTCTCTTTAGACATTATTACTAAGAGGTAATTTGTTTTGTCCCTCCTTTGAAGGATGAGCCTTCTCATCTTTTCCCTTTGATGGAAAAGTGGGGTTTTGTTGAAATGTTTCCTTTGCTCTAGGCAAGGAATCTTGTAGATCTCTAGCCCTTTCAATGGAATCTTGAAGGGTGGTGGGTTTGGTAGATTTAACCAACCCATGTAGAGGTTCTACTAGCCCATCAATAAACATATAGACCCTCCTTTCCACAGATAAACCAGGAATAGAAATTTTTAGAATGTAATATCCCCAAAAGGGAATATTCAATAATACCTGCTGGAATAACACATTTTTTAGAAGTATGTGCATTGAAATGTGTTTGCAACCCTTGGATCCCTTAGATTTGGAGATATAGCATATAAATACAAAAGGAGAGCAAAAACAAATCAAACTAGGTGAGGTAAACATACCTCCCACACCTAGTATGGCTGGAAAACACCCAAGAATGGGTCTGTAGCGATATGTAACAATACTACAGGAAAATAACGCAGTTTTTGGGAGCAACAACAGGAGACCAATAAGAAGGCTCAACATTCATATATACAACAATAAATAAGATCCATAATGAGGACCATACAATGTATGACAGAATGTAGAAGACAAGAATAGAAGAAATTCCTCAAAAAGAGGGGCTGCAACACATGTATTGACTGAAAAATAGCTTGACAACGTTATTTTTAAGAGCTACAGCAGTTGTATATTACACTCCAGATCTAGAGCAGATCTGTGTACAAAATAATAGATCCATTTCAGATCTGTACACTAGAAGAGCTCCTTTACAAATTCCCCTTGGGGTTTTGATCAAAACATGAAACACAGAGAGTAGATCTGAGATCTAAAGTTGCAAATTTGCAGTAGTATTTAGAATTTCTGTAGATGAATACAATAGAAGAAGATGAGAGCTATATAGAACATGGATCATAAGTATAATCCATGGATCACCATAATGAAGGGAATAACCCCAGCACTAGAGATCTCTCCTCCAAATGTGTGTCAAAACACCCAACAACTTCCTTCTTGCAATTAACGCAGTCCTGGAAGGGAAACTGCATTGTAGGCTCTAGTACTGGATTGGCCTAATGCTAAGATCTGAAAATTCAGCTCCAAAGGTCCATAAATCTCTTGCCAATGGGATAGAAGACTTTCCCAGTGAAAAGAGGCCCTAGAATGGCCTAGATTTGAATAGATCTAGCCTCCACTTGCTGCAAATTACAAGGAAAAACAAACCCTCAACAGGATTTACATTGTAGTTGGAAGATGAGCTTGGCCAAATGCCTGATGGTGGATGAGATCAGCAAGACTCCTCCAAGAGCTTCTCAATGGAAGAGGTGGGATTCCTGATCAGGAACACCTTAGTGCTAAACAACACTATTCTCAGCTAAAAAACAAGAGAATAAGAAATGTCTAAATAGACAATATCTTTAGAAAATATCATATCATGAACAACCTTCTCTTGATGTCCTCCTCTTCCTTTTATAAGTTATAAATCCTGCCAAACCCTAAACCATCTCAATGATTTAGCTCTGTTCACATGTGTATTCTCCAACTAATACTACGCTGTGCATCTAGGAGGTTCATTGCATCTAGATAGCACTGATGATTTGGTCCTGGTTGACTTGGTCAACTAATCTAGGTTCTTTCACACTTAAGTGTGCTTATGAAAATAGCTGAAATTTAGCCTTGTTCACATTGAGCATTGATTTTATTTAGGATTCACTCCTCAAATATTAATGTTGTTGACTTGGTCAAACTTGACTTTGTCCACATGCAAAAAGTCTCTTTTCACACATGAGGGTGTGAAATCCAGCTTCTAGAATGATCCCCTTTCATGCCAAGAGGGTTTTTATGCTGATTTAGATTAAGTATGGGTCTTCTTCCCCATTTATTCATCTACTAGGTGAAAAAATAAAAAATCAATATTCTCATTAGTTGCATGCTAATGTAGGAATATTACATAGAAATTCAGAAATATAAGTTTCTGGATTACCTGATTTTTTGAGCTTAGTTAGCCCAATGAAAGGTGTCTCCGAGTCTCTTCGATCAAACCTTTCCACCAACCTCCTTGTGAACTCTGAATATGTAGTCACATTGGCTTGACCCAATGTATAAATTCCATGAAACCACCAATCATATGCTTCACCCTCAAGGTGCAACACTGCTATTTTGATGGCCTCCATCTCCGATACTTGGTTCAGCTGGAAGTAGATGTCTAGCTTCTCTACCCATGATTTGGAAGTGCATTTTTATGACCCATCAAAAGTGGGTAAGAAAAATCTTCCCATAGTTTGGTGAAGATCGTGATTCTATATGAATCCTCCACCTCTAATGTGATGTTGGGGTTTCCTATTGTCCTTGATCTCACAGAACTCTTGAAAGCTCAAATGGTATTTGAATCTCTGAGATTGAGACTCATACTCAAGAAATTAATCTTCAAGAGTTTCTTGTTCTTGAAACCCTCCATTTCCCACTGCTAAAAATGCAGGCATTGTAGAGAATTGGGAAACCTACTTCTTCACTGGTTGATCATTCCAGTGATGAGAAATGCCAAAGCCTTCTCCATGTAGAAACCATTTAGGGGATTCTTTGTGTATATCCATCCTCGTCTCCTTTATTTCTCTTGCAATGTCTTGCATAGTTTTAAGAAGAAGCTTAGGGAACTCCTTCTCCTCATCTTCTCTAGATAAAGGGGTTTTACCCTTGTCTTCTTTATCATCTATATAATCATTTCTCTGGTTTCTTCTGAGATACCTCTTCTCCCTATCTGTGAGAGGATCTCCTTCTTCTGATGACATATTGGCTTAAGATGCACAGGCTAAGCCAATGTTATGCTCTAATACCACTGTAATATTCCCAAATGGGGAAAGCAGTAATATAAGACATAACAATGGAAAGTAGCAGTGAAGATAAATGCATAGACATGAGAGACCAATATGGAGCCCTTTTACTCATCATATCAATATAAAAATAGTACAATATAATGGGCACAAATCATACAACATGAATCAACAAGCCTCCAATGAATATATCCCCTCAAGAGTGAGGTGTTGCTAATACAAAAAATACTGGAATGTTGCTACAATGCAGTCATAAAGAGCACAACTACAGCCTATGAACATAAAATAATAAAAAATGGCTGATATATGCCTCAAGAGATAATATACAAAAATATCAAAGCTCTATAACAACCTCCCAAAAGAATCGAAGAGGGTTTTCAGAAAATACACCAAAATACAAGAGGTGAACCAAAGACGTAGGGTTGAAGACTCATTGAAAATAAATAGCTAGAAATATATGGATGATATGATGTAGCATAGAATGAAGCTTCCTCCAATAGACTCTCCAGATGAAAGGTTGGTCCCTCCACTGGAAAACCTTCTCCCCAAATGGTGTACTGAAACTACCCCTACAACTCCTCCCTAAAATAACGCAATCCAAGACTGAAACTACATTGTAGGGGCTAATAATAATGTGGTCCGATGAAAAATTCTGAAATAAGGCTCAAGGGCCTTCTTTACTAGCCTCCCAATGGAAGGAAACCTTCCTCCACTGAAATCTAGCTCAGAACTCACCCAAATAAACTCTCCACTTCTACACCCTGCAACACAACACAACCCTCTGTAGAAATTGTGCTGTAGAAGAAAGAGGGAGCTTGGCCTGATGCCAGAATGTGGAAATATAGTGAAAAAAATTCTCCATAGTGCACACTCGAAGTCCCTCAAAAATGAAGGATTCCCACTCAAGAACACCTTTTTGCTAAATAGCACTGCAGTCTCTGCTAAACAGCTAAAGAGAGCAACTAGTAATACAGAACATATAAAAATAATAATAAACAACATGCTCACAATGGCTTCCATCCTCCTTCTTATATTCTTGGTGAGCTACCTTGGGCCCCACTCATTAAAAGCACTACTTCTATGCATGGATTCTCCCTCCAAAACTGCGTTGTTCGTCAATGAATGCCACTCCTTCCATACCAACGTTGTTGATTTGGTCAAAGTTGACCCAGTCTACATGCTCCAACCCCTTTTCACACACACGGGTACTTTATCAAGCCACTAAAATGATCTTCATTCACATTAGGAGTGATTTTATTCCTACTAAGGAGATTTATGGGTATCCATACCCTCTTATTCATCAAACTAAGAAGCAGAAACAAAATTTCATATTCCAACTAGCTTATAGATAATTGGGAATATTACATTTTCAAATATCACTGATGTTCTAAAAATACCTTTAGCCCCATTGACCATGCGATCTTGAATATTGTGATTTCCTCTAATTAGTTCAACAAACATATTTTCGTTGAGCACAATAGAAAATGGAAAATGCTTCTTGTTCTATTTATTGCAATTTATATTTCTTGATTCAATTATTCTAGCATATTCATTTAATAAATGGATTCTTTGTTGATAAGAGACAACATTATCTCATTATGTTCATCTACATTTTTGTTCAAATAAAATAGGTATGGAAAATTTAGATCATTTGTTGTCGATCTATATAAATGCTTGTTCAAGAATTCAATATCATCATTAGTACGTGAACATGTTCTGATTCTATTTAAAAGGGATACATATTGTTTATTGCCTTGTCACATTACTTGTTTTATTTCATAAGATTTCACATTTTCTTTCCAAAAGCTATAAGGAGCACTAGTTCCTTTAAGATTTGGCTCTTCAAATATCCAACAATCACATACAAGTTGTGCTTGACATAGGTAGCCACAAAATATTATGTAAAGATTTCCAAACGAGGAAGACAGAGTATGCATAATTTCATGGAGCCACTAGTCAATGTTATATAGCAATAGAGACCCAATTAATGAAACCTCATCTATCAATAGAAATTTAAGATCTTTGTGTTCTTTTCTCAATATATCGAGTGTGTTAGAATCTAGTGGAACCATGTTGTGAAACCAGCTCCAAAAAGAGAAGAAAAGAGATATCAACGCCTTAGAGATAAGCCACTTCTAGGGGGAAATCTCCAATACATTACATGAATGAACAATTATTGGATGATACAAATGACAAAACCTCCTTTCTATATATAGGAGTCCATGGGGCCATAATGTAATCCTAGTGGGGCCACAATGTAATCCTAGCCGACCCAACAATAATAATGTAAGGGCACAATAATAACAATATGGGGGTTACAGGGGTACAACAGTAACAATAAGGGGGGCTACACTAACATAATAAGGGACTACACTATTAATATAAGGACTTAACATGCCCCTTTCCTTCAAACAAGTGTTGTCCTCAATGCTTTATTATTTCTTGATGCTTCTGTATAAAATTATCATCCTCCCATGTGGAATCTTCTATAGGAAAGTTCTTCCACTTGCTGTGATACTTTGAAATTGATCGTACTTGTTGAGTTCTTGTTTCTGTGACTGCTTCAGAACTTCTTTCAATGTGATGTTGATCTTCCAGTTGTTTCATTAGATTCTGCACCAAAGTTAGGTTATCCTTTGAGAGTTAGAGAACTTTTTATTGACACTCGATGTGATCTTCCACTAATTTATCATCAATATTAGCTATTATTTGATCCTTAAAACCATCCAAATTAGCCTCCATTTCTACTTTTAAACCATCTATGTAATCTTCGGTTGCTCTTCGTAAGATCGAAATTTGTTGCACTTGGTACCGTAATTTTGATATCTCATACTGCAATTCTTCCTCTTCATGCATCATAGTATAGATTTTTGAGGGCTTAATGGGTATGGAATTATTTTTTGGAGGAATTATAGAATCCAATATGATAAAAATTCTAAAATATTTCCTTGGAATCACTTCAACTACATTTTCAAACGAACGTTATGCAATTTTAAAAGCCAAATACACACCTTTTTCTTGCTTTTGAGGAGCTCAATATTGAAACTGAATTATCTCTGTGATTACGGATCCTGAATATATAAAATTCATCCCTGCAGTAGCCCTCTGAAGCTTCTTTCAAATGCCATAGGTCTGATCTGATTTGGATTCTTCAAGGAAAAGTTATGTCCAATCTCCACAATGACCCAATTTTGGACTGGTTCAGTAGAGTGAATTTGTATGACTTGCCACGTGTCACTGTTTAATCCTTTGGCTCTGAAATTGATAGAATGAAAACTAAAGTCCATTTACTTATGGCCACTTCTTACGGCATTCCAATCCAATGCGCAGAGAGATATCTATGAATATTTTCTCACGATCACCTCTTTGAGACGAAATTCAGAAGCCTCAAAAAGCCCTAACTTCCACAGATAATATCTCCGAAAATATTGCGAACCAATATCTAAAAATTTGTGACAATGTTCCTCAGGATTGTGCCTTCACACTCTAAGAATTTCAGCTTCTGAAGATTTGTAGAAAAAAAATTTATTACGAAAATACCATGATGACCTGTTTAGGTTAAATTCAGGAGCCTGCAAAATGACCTAACTTTCATAGATCATATCTCTGAAAATATTGCGAACCAAGTTATGAAATTTTGCGACGATGTTCCTTAGGATTTTGGATTTGCACTCTAAAAATTTCAGATTTTGAACCTTCGTAGAAAAAAAATTATAGCGAAAATTCCATGCTGACCTGTTTGGAGCAGCGAAACCCTAGAATCTCAAAGCTCTGATACCAAATGTTGTGAAACCATCTCCAAAAAGAGAAGAAAAGAGATATCAACGCCTTAGAAATAAGACACTTCGAGGGAGAAACCTCCAATACATTACATTAATGAACAATTCTTGGATGATACAAATGACAAAACCTCCTTTCTATAAATAGGAGTCCATGGGGCCATAATGTAATCCTAGTGGGGCCACAATGTAATCCTAGCCGACCTAAAAATAATAATGTAAGGGCACAATAAGAAAAATATGGGGGTTACATGGGTACAAAAATAACAATAAGGGAGGCTACACTAACATAATAAGGGACTACACTATTAATATAAGGACTTAACAAACCATTTTATATGGTGAAAGTGGAAAATACAAAGATGAATGAACTGTAATACCATGTGAAATATATATATATATTGATTTGTCTGTAAATGCAAGTATTAGATTTATTTTTTCAAAGGGTCACTTTGTAAGTCTTTGTTATAAAGACGAACTAGTGCATGGTAAAATTCTTGTGTAGTGAATGTCTTCCCCGTACCTGCACCTTCAGTGATGAAAAAATAGAAGCACTTAACATGATTATTCCTTTTACATAGAACTATATGTTTGATTATTGCTTGTTGTTCTTGATTTTTTTTTCATAATATCATGATATGCCAATGTGTCCAAAACAAAGGGATGCTTAATGAATTAATTATTTTTTGTATATTTAGTTTCAACATTTTTGAATTTGATCTTCTCTTGCAAGTCTTGTTGAATTTCATATTTTTCATTAGGACAAGGCCCATTGTCAGCTTCTAAGGGAAATTGAAGCATGCATGCCTCGTGACTTTGGGATGAAATTGTTGTAGAAGAACTTTCAATATCACCCCATTGTGTGACTAGATGAGAAAATTTTCTTTCTGTGACATTGATAATGTGTTTATGTGAAAAGTATCTTGACCCCATGTTCCTTCATTTCTCTTTAAACTATATTCTGACTCTCTGTATGTGATATAAAGCATTATTTTTTCTCTACAATGGTTTTCTGGGTCCATTTGTTCACCGTATCGAATGAATCTTATGAAACATGGACATTTTCTTTTCTTTTTTTGTTGTGTTAGGAATCTGTAATTAGTAAGATTGGCAAAGTCAAATCACAGAAACAACATCGTTTCAACCACTTTGGGATTCTAGGATCTAGCCCTCCTGAATCTGGAGAGGGATCTCTCCAATAAGTGCAAAGATGGATTTGTCTTTGAAATTTTATAGTAATGATGTTAGGCTAGTTATGAAGGCCAAGGGTTTTGTTTGTTTTTGGATGGTTGAGCATGGATATGGCTTTGAGGGGAAAGTTCTAAATGCAAAGAGTTTCAAAGGTGAGAAGTTGCAAGCAAATAGAACAAGCTTTGGCCAAGAAGGTAGATAATTGCAGGTTTTAGTCCATTGGGCTATGGAGTCATAATAGGATTTAATTGAAACAATCAGGTTCAAGAGTGGTCCATGGGGCAAGTCATCTATGTCTAAGGATCTCTTCAAAGTTTGATTTATGGAATGAAATGAAACAATAAGAAGGGGAATTAAACATATGAAGAACAAAGAGCAGCCTAAGATCAGGTAAGTACTTTTAAACTAGCCTGCCTTGACATACACTTAAGAAAGACATAAAAGCGATCTAAGATCAGGTAAGTAATTCTAAACTAGCCTGCTTTTGATGCACTTTCAATAGAGAAACATTTAAAACAAAGGGAAACTTGAAGGCAACTGTTGGAGAAGAAACTAGCGGGCCGGGCTCACCACAAATCCTCTCCTAGCTCTACTTTACTGGGCTACTTTTAAGACAAACACAAAGATAACACAGAATGGCCTAAGATCTGGTAAGTACTTTGAAACTAGCCAGCTTTTAACACATTCCAAGGGAAACTTTCAGACAGTATTTTGGGATAAAACTAGGACCAGGGCTCACCATATCTTCCTTAGTTTATCTCTACTTAACATATACTAAAAATAAAATTTAAGAATAAAAACTAGCTCAGACAGTAGGACGAGGGAACACCAGCATTCCTATGCTTGAACTGAATTTAAATCATTCCTAAATAACAAAAATTAGAAGAAAACATGGAGATAAATATTTTCAGTCAAAGAAGGTTACTGATATACAGTAGGTCCTAACTCTATGCATGTTGTTCTTTATAAGAGAATATGAACACAATGAAAACAGAAAAAAAAATAAAATAACAATTTACAATAAGAAATAACATCACCGTCGACATAGACCAGGATCCCATAAATCATCTTGTATTAATGCTCCAAACCATTTACAGCTTCAAGTCCAATGCTTTAGTTTAGAAATCATCTACACTTCCCAAACTAACTTATCTATCACAAGCAGAGCTCCAAGAGCCAGCGAACACTATTTACAAGTAGAAGTCTCAAGCTCAAGTATATTTCAAAGTTAGTAACCAACATTTTCTCATCTTCTCCAGTAGTATTTATAGAAGAATGAGGAGGTGAGATCTAATAAAAGATCTCCAAAGATAATTAATACAGACTAATGACTTCTCGACCTTTGAGGGACTCAAAGGAGAAGCGTACAGGTATTCTTACTGTATTAATTGATTTACATTTAAGATTAAGCTCGGTGGGAGCTTTCGTTGACTTTTGAGGCTCTGTGTCATGTTGGAGTAACTCTGCTGATATTTTGTCATTAATTTTATTTGCAGATTTCACTCTCTGGCTACACTGGGGCAAATATCTAATCTTGATCAATAACTTCGGCCTCTGTTTGAATGCTTTGAGGCACAGGTGGCACTGTGGTAGCTGAGAGGAATCAATTTGCCTCAGATGTGGTGGTGGAGGCCTTTCCGTCTCATAAACATTTAGGATTTTCTTTTAACTGCGTCTTAAAGGGGAGGATTAGGCTTTTGATGATCAATCTTAGCCGCAATCCTCATAAATTTGTCTTCAATCTTCCATCCTGGTGTATTCCGTCTTTGACACTGATACTCTTTGATTGTACTTCATTTACTGTGTTTTTTTGGTGTGCAGTGCCGCGTAGGGATTGTGAGGCATCAGTGCCTTTGGAATATTGACGAGGCGCGGAAAATTGAACCCATGGATGGCTTCCTTTTAAAGAATCGAAGGAGTGAGAATTAAACCCTAGCCTTCAACCTTTCTTCAGTATATAATGAAAAAACCATATAATCACCCTTTATCAAATAATATACCCGGACTTCAAAACTTTGATAAAACCAAGCTATATAACCATTTCGGGTCACGAAAAGTGCTTACTGACGTCAAGATGTTTGTGACCTGAAATTTTTATGAATTCTGCCATATAAAGTTCCCCGGCTTCGGATTTCAAGACCATGTGAGAAACCGAACAAGACCCGCTCCAATCCGTTGTTGCCGCGTGGATGCTGACTAGGCATTTAGACCATCGGTTCTGCAGGATCGCTGACTACTTTTATGGCCGTGGGGACCAGGGTGACTGATTGTGGGCCGTCGATCTACAGATCAGATCGACGGCGGAGATGTTTTGTTAAGTGCGTTGTACCTTAGTTCATCCCCCAAGCTCATTTTGAGTGTGATCACCGTCCAATGAGCTGGCCTTAGATCGGACGACATACGCCAATATCGCGCTGAGCCCACAGTCGACTTTTTATGCGCGGGGAGAGTGGGTTTTAAAAACTTCTTAAGGCAATGCGTCGGCCGGTGGCATTGATCATGACCAAATGGGAAATACAGCTTATCCCTCAAAGGCGGTGCGATCAAACTACTCCAGTTTTGTACAGTGAGTGACCGTGGTGACCACCGAGGCGGTTGATTTGTGGGTCGTCAATCTGCAGATCAGATCGATGGTGGGGAGCGAATTAAGTTTTGCACTGGAGGAAACCTTTATGATATATGACAACCCTGCAAAAACACAAAAAATTAATAAAAACAAAGATTTCATGTGTCGGGATGGTTTTATATATATGAAGTGGATAAGCGCCTGACTGCGGGGCCATGGTCTATAAGAAATGTAATATGATCAGGAGCTATAATATACAGGGCTAATCAGCATCGGAGTTTTTGTTCAACGCACAAACAAATGTGCTCTGTGAGTTGCTCTAGCACGATAAGTGCTTAGGACCTTAGCACTTGGTTCTAGCGCTGGGGCACATGGAGGGGAAATGGTTTGGATTTAGCCCAAAGGGGCTTAAACCCATAGTCAAGATACTTGTTTTTTTTAGGAAATTTTTAAGATGTTTAGAAGGATTTTTGGGGGTTTCGATATAGTTCAGAATGAGTTTCAAACTTTGTAAAAATGATTTTCATAAATGGAAGAAGGGGAAACATGAAAAATAGAGGATTTTTATGGAGGAAAAGGGGAGCAAAATGGAGGTTAGTTTTTTCAAGTGAGGAAAGGGAAAAAGGTGATTTTGCAGCAGTTTCTTCTCATGAAATCAGCAAAATTCTAGAGTGTAAAATGGGCACAATAGGGAAGATTTTGGACAGAGGCATGAGGCCTTCAAGAGTATTCAAGGGATAACACTTTTTTGCAATAAAATTTGTTCCTTGAAGGCTCCAAAAAATGATTTAGCCACATTTTGGTATAATCAAATTTTATAGGTGGCTAACAGTGGCTCCACTTGGGGATGGCGCCTTCTTGAAGGAATCAAAAACTTCAGACTTGCATTCTCTAGGAGGCTGATCAGTGCCTCATCCATTGGGCTATCTTTCTTTCCTTGAATGATCTTCTTTTATTCTGAAATTAGGTTAGCAGCCATAAAAACAATGGATCTTTCATCAACAAGCTTTCTACCTACCCAATTCTATAGATCTAACATTTTTTCTTCTTTAGAGTGCACTTGGATTAGAAAATTCTTTTACAATATTTTATTCTTTTGAAAGCAGGAAATCTATTCTATTTCTACTCCTTATTTCTCCATGGACTTAGATTAAATAGTTGAGCCCATATGATTCTCTACGTAATCTACTATCTGTTGGTATTAAACTATCCAACAGATTTTATTCACTAAATTCTACAACAGAAATTTAAAAGCATACAAGTCAGGATTGAACAGTCTAACTTGTTGCTGATCTATGGCATAAAAAACAAGCTGCTCATAGATCTTATTTTGCAGAAAATTAAAACAAAACGGAAGGCTTAGGATCTGAAATTTCAAATCATTTCCTTTCATCTTTTTTACAGCTCTGTTCTGAATTTTGTTTGAGTTGTCCTTCCTTTATCAACTGGTTCAGAATCTGAGCTAATTAGAACCAGATTTACATTTTTTTTTTTTTGACTTAGAATTTGAAACAGATTTGAGTCATTCTCTTTTGGAAACTTAGGTTTAGATTTTGTGCATGTTTGAACCTTTAATTTCTATCCTAATCTATGTACTGATGAGCCAAGATTAAACAGTTTGGCAAATCGAATTCACTATCCTATCAGCAGCAAATTTAAAACTAATTAGTCAATATTAGGTTGTTTGACTAACTAGAAGTGTGTTCTTTGGGGGTGGCATTTAAACTTGCACACTTTCAGATTTGTTTCTCTTTTTTGGTATGGGGCTATACCTTTCTTGTTTTTACAACCTGCCCTCTTTTCTTTCTTTCACTGTTTTTGTATTTTTGATTTTCATAACTTTGAATGCAATGATGGGTGAAGTATTTATAATGAGAAAAAGATAAAAAGGCTTTCAGAGCAAAACATGGATCAAGAGAAGTAATGCTTAAGCATCCTGCCATTGACAGGACCCCCAAAAAATTCTGCTCCATTCAACTCTTGCAAGAAATAGGCATTATTACCAGCAGCTGAATGGATAGAGTAAGGGCCAAGCCACAAGTTTTCAAATTTTCCATGCTTGCCCTTGTCTTCCCTCCTTGAGTCCCACTTCAAAACTTTGTCCCCAATATTGAAATTGTTGGCCTTTGTTCTTTTGTTAAAAAGCTTTTTAATGCTGTCCTGCTTCTGCAATGCTTTGTTATAAACTTCCTCTCTGGTTTGCTGAAGATGAATGGTCTGATTTATTCTTCTGATCATGTCATTATCTTCAGTTTGCAACTCTTGAATCAACTTCATCACTGGTACACCAAGGCAAGTTGGAAAAATTTCATCAGTACCATACACAAGCTAGAAAGGTGACATACTAATAGATTTATTCAAAGTCAATCTGTCAGCCCAAAGTGCATGAACTAGCTTTGTGTGCCAATAATTTTTGCTGTCCTCCAACAATTTCTTGATTATGTTCACTAAACTCTTGTTTGAGGATTCTGCAAGTCCATTACCTTGAGGGTAATAGGCCATGGAATGCCCCAATGTTATTAGATATCTGTGATAGAATTCAACCATCTTCTTTGATCCAAATGCTGCTGCATTATCAGTGATGATCTTGGTGGGACAACCAAATCTAGAGAGAATATTATTCTCTATGAATTTTACAATAACAAAATCATTGGCCTGCCTACAAGGTATGGCTTCTATCCACTTAGTGAAATATTCTGTGGCAGTGAGAATCCATCTATGCTGAGCAGAAGATGGTGGATGGATTTCTCCTATGAAGTCAAGTCCCCACCGTTGAAAAGGAGCTTTAACAGTGATTGGATGCAGAGGTAGGGGTAGCAGTTTTCTTTTACCTTCAAAAAGCTGACATTTATGACAGGCAATGATCATCTTGTGTACATCATGAAAAAGAGTAGGCCAATAGTAACCAGCCCTCAAGATTTTGTTGGCTGTTGTCTTCCAGTACAAATGACCTCCACACTCTCCTTCATGGAACTCGTGCTTAACTTTCTCTGCATCAAACTCAGGAAAACATTTAAGCAATATACCACTTGAATTTTTCAAATAAAGACATCTATCTATAATGCAATAGTTTACATCTTTTAACTTTAGGAACCTTCCCTTTGTTTTTTTCAAACCAGGAGGTGCATTTAAATTAAGCAAAACATAAATAATATCAGCATACCAAGAGGAATTTATAAAATGATCTTCAACAATGGGAGTTGATATTTCCTCTTGTTCATCCAAAGCATTAATCATATTCATATCAAGAACCTCAAAATTGGATTCAACCATTAATCTAGCTAGACCTTGGCCTTTGATGAGTTTAGTGGGTTTTATCTCTAAATCATATTCAAGAATAACAACAATCCACTTACCTCTATTACCATCTAGGTCCTGTGTTAGAATTTCTTTCACAACTGAATGTGTGAGTGAAGAATGTATACTCTGAAGTCTTTCAAAGCTCTAACCAAAGCAAAATATTGCTTCTCCATAATGTTATACTTCAGAGGGGCATCCCTCAATGCCTTGCTAAAGAATGCAATAGGCTTCTCTTGTTCTTGTGGATTTTTCTGTAAAAGGACAGCAGCTATGGTATGTTCTGATGCAAATGAAAAAATATAAAAATCTTTTGAAAAATCAGGACTTATAAGAACCGGTGTTTTGGTTAATGCTTGTTTCACCAGCTCAAAGGACTTCTTTGCTTGCAAGGTCCACTTTACCCCTTTCTCCTTCTTCAGCATGTTTGTGATATTTCTAAGGAGCTCAGCCAAGTTGGGGATGAACCTTCTCAAAAAGTTAATATTTCCAATGAAAGATTGAAACTCCTTGATCTTTCGAGGATGAGAGATTTGCAATATGGCCTCAATCCTCTTTGGATCTATCCTAATACCCTCTTCTAAAATGATGTTCCCAAGAAGTTTACCTTCTTGGAGCCCAAATAGTGTCTTCTTAGGGTTTAAAGATATCCCAAACTTTCTGCATTTCTCAAAAACTCTTCTTAAATGTTCTAAGTGCTCTTCATCTGTCTTTGAAAACATAGTGACATCATCAAGGTATATAATGATGAAGAAGCCCAGTTCCTCTGAGAATGCTATATCCATGGCTCTTTGAAAAGTTGCTCCAGCATTCATTAGACCAAAGGGAATTTTAATATACATGAAAGTGCCCCAAGGTGTAGTAAAAGTTGTCTTTAATTGATCATCAAGGTGAACTAAGATCTGATTGTACCCTGAGTAGCCATCAAGCAAAGAAATTCTTCTAGACCCTACCACCCTTTGTAAAATATGATCCATCTTAGGTAAAGGGTAGTTGTCTTTTAATGAAGCTTTGTTCAAGTCTCTAAAGTCTATACAAAGCCTGATCTCTCCAATTTTCTTCCTAACTGACACCAGATTAGACACCCACTCAGAATATCTAATAGGGAAAATAATACCAACTTCATACATTTTCCTAATTTCCTTCTCAACCAGAGGCAGCTGAATAGGGTTTATTCTACACAGTTTCTGCTTGAATGGTTTTTGGTTTTCTTTGAGAGGAATTTTGTGCTGAATTATTTCAGTGTCATAGGACTTAAGATCTTCGTAACTCCACGCAAAAACATCAAAAAATTCTTTAAAAAACTCTATGTATTTGAGTTTAATGTGAGTTGGTAAAGTCTTAGATAGTTTGATCATCATTGGTTTAAGCTTACTGCCTATATTGCACTCCTCAACTTCAGTCTTGACAGGTTTCAGTTTTGGTTTCTTGGCCACATCGTTAAAATTGAACAACTCTTCTAAAGGGGCCAGACCCTTAGGCAAAATTTCATCTTGGGACTGCAGGGTTTCTAACTCTTCTGTTTCTAATCTTGCAGTCAGTTCTGTTTTGTTTTCAAGTTTTCCAGACAATAGATTAATATTACCAAGTTGAGGAGACCTTTCTTCTTCACCAAGAAAATTTTCTTCACTGCAGTCTGTATCATAATCTGAGTCCGAACTGTGTAGTTCAAATTCATTTCTGAATTGCATGAAGTCTTCTATTTTTTTGTCCCTGTAAAACACCTGCCAGTATTTTTCGTTATCAGGTACGACTGGTCTGAATTTTATTTGAGTTGTGCAGTCTTTTTTTTCATATGGCGTTAAGCATGTGCTAGCTGCAAAGGCTAAATTGTGGGCAGCAATATTTCCTTTCCTTGGGACAAAAATTATCTGGTGTTCCTCGAAAGTTTTTAAAAGGTCCACAACATCGTTTCGGTAGGCCCTAATTCTAGCATGATTTGCGTTATACTCCCCATTGACTTGCCTAATGAATAACTCCGAATCCCCATACACATTGATTCTTTTGGCTCCTAACTTTTTCAATAGATGTAAGCCTAAAAGCAGGGATTCGTATTCTGCTATGTTATTAGTACATTGAAAGTTTAATTTGTAGGAAATTCTTTCAGTGTGGTTGTTTTTAGTGTTGCAGATCCAGACACCTGCACCCGCATTAGTTCTAGTGCACGACCCGTCACAAAACATACTCCATAGAGGACTATGCTCGGGTTTGGCAGTTTGGTCACTATCCTCTTCAACAAGCATGCTTTCAGTTTGTTTCTGAATATCAGCGCTTAGTTGAATTTGTTCTAATTCCTCTGGTTTCTCGTTAAGCTGAAGAATGATTTTTTGACCTTCAAGTTTAAAAAGCAAAGGACACATGATTTTTAGCTCAAGATCTATGTTTGGTTTGATATAGTTCATGGTTTCAGCAAACTGTTTAGACATTTCTGTGGTGTTTTCCTCCTCCTCTCTACCAGCCATTAACTCTGTTAAAGTTACTTGATCATCAAATATTTCATCATTAAAAAGGATAAATGAATCAAGGTCTGTGTTTACAGAATATAGGGGAGAGTTTTGCGGTCTGTCTTGACTAGTAACCATGTACTGCATATGGGAGTCCCTGTAAAGTCTTCTTGATTGATTAAACATAGGGATGGTCGCATAGGTCATATCCATATGCATAGTCCCCTATAACTTAGCCCCCCAAGACCTTGATAACAACATTCCATACTTTGGGGGCACATCAGCCACAACTATATCCATGACCAAACATTTGGCTGGAATCTGGGCTAAGTTAACACAGAGGTCTTTAATTAAATCCAAACATTTTACTCTGCTAGAGTCAAAAGAGTATAGGTCTTTATAAGGTCTGTTGATTTATAGACCTAGGCTCTCCATTACAGCTTTTGGCATTAAATTGTGTGAAGCTCCTGAGTCATGCATAGCGTTGTGCAAGATTTTGTCATGAACGTTTAAACTTACATAAAAGGGAGGAACATGTCCCTCTTGATATTTGCCTTCAATATTTGGACCAAAAATAAGCTCTGGTTGGTCATCAATAAGATTGACTGTGTCAGTATTATCCTATATGTTTAAAGCCTTCAAAATTTGGTCCTATATACATTTTGGGTAGCTAACTCGGTCAAGGGAACAAATATTTTTATTTTTGAAATTTCCTGCTCCAGGCTGAAAGGAATTTGATTCTTTGCAGAACTTGTTTCAACCTTATTAGTTGCCACTCTTTCAGCAACATCTGTTTGCTGATTTGTTCTATTTACATTTGAAAAAATGGTTTTCACAGGAGTTCTAACTGAAGTGTTAGTACTACTAAGGTCTACACTCTGTTTATCATTGTTTTGAGTGCCTTTGTCTTTACTTTTATCAGAATTTCCAGATATTGTCTTATCTTTCTGTTTGACAACTTTCGGCTTGTTTACAGTGTTGTTTTGTAAAGTTTTGTTAGAGGTTTTTCTGTTGGGGGTTTGTAGATTTCTCTTGCTTCTAAGGTCATATTCTTTTTGAGGCTCTATGATAACATTTTCCATGTCTTGATAATAACTTTCATCATCATCTCTTTTTTCATCATAAGGTGTATAAATACCTTGTTTTCTATCATAATAGACTTCAAAGTCATCATTATCTACCCCCAACATGTTGATATCGTCTTCCTCTTTTATTTCATCTATTTCCTCAACCTCACTCACATAGTTTTGATGAAAGGAGGAGTGATCTGTTGATCATCTTCCCTAGGTCTGTTTGGAGGTTGGTTCCTTCTAAAATTCTGATTCTGGTTCTGGTTTCTGTTTTGAGGAGCGGTTTGGTTTTGACTGGCTTGTGCTCTCTCAAGGATGCTCATTTTTTTCATCATCTCCTCCATCATTCTTTCCATTTTTGAGCTATAAGTCGAGGGTGTGTTTTCTTCCCTGAAGGATACTCTCTTCTCATTTTTCATTCTTGCTCTTTTCTCCATCAAGTTAACTTCCACAGTAAGAGCACCTTTTTGCATCTCTTCAAGAGTTGCAGGATCTCTCTCTCTCAGCTGATAGGCCATCTCAGGGTCAAACCCTTCAGGAAACTTGTTTAGAGCTGAGCCTTGTGGAGGTTTTAGATATGGGGAAAGGGCATTATACATACTGTTAAATCTGGTACAATAAGCTTGTACACTTTCCCCAGTGTTTTTGCGGAGGTTCTTGTAATCAGAAAGGACTTGGAGAGGATTCTTATTCACTTCCCATTTGTTTAAGAAAGTCTGATGGAAGGCTTGGAGATCATTGATACTATGGGGGTTTAAGCCTTTAAACCATTTTATTACTTCTCCCCCCAAACTTTGAGCAAATAATTTAAGCTTGACAGAATCATCATCAATTTCATTTTTTTCAAAGTAGTCATTCATCTTATCCACATGTTGTGATACAGTAGTAGCATTACTAGCATCATATAATGGAATTTTGGACTGATAGTCCTATGGAAGATTGACTAAGGGAACAGGAAGGACTAAGGGAGCATACCATGCTGCCATGATATGTGGTGGGGGTGGATTCACAAGAGGTGGATTAACAAAAGGAAAAGTGGGCTGAAGTGGAGTGCTTTGGACAATGGATGTTTGGTGAACAGATGTGGATGGAACAACAGTAAATTGTTGAGCTGATCTTGGATGAGAGACACCTAAATTGTGAAGGAAATGTAAATCAGGAGGTGTTGATTCTCTACTACCAGGATGTTCACTTGTTTTAGGAGATGAAAGTGAAGACTCGAAATCCAGCTGAGTTATATCATAAAATGACCTAGTTATAAAGGGATTTACTAAGTCAACTTGTGATTTTTGTAGAGCTGAAAGATTTTCAGGAACTGAATTAGCTCTCAAGGGTGATCTGAAAACAGTTGATAATTTAATCCTAGGAGACTTCCTAAGGACACTTTCTAGGTTATCAACTATCTCGGGTGGATTAGGGTCAGGATAGGCTCTAGTGTGAATCTTTCTAGGAGCCACTATGCTGTGTTTTTCAAACCCAAATAAACAAGAAAATTTTAACTAGATATGACAATCTTTAAGTGGTTAACTAAACTATTTTATACAATTTTAATCCTACAGTCCTCTAACTGAGTTTTAAGTGGTATTATGATATAAAGGTTCTTCCCAATGGATTCTTAGGGTATGTTAAGGATTATGGAGTCGCCAAGTGGAATTTTTTAGCTCTTTTCAGAGGTAAAAGGTTTTATGGTCCACCACCATGTTTATTAAATTCCAATCTGAAATATTTTTGGGTTTTTTGAGTTATTTTTCAGTTGTGTGGTTTCTAAGAGTGTCCTAAATCTGTTTCACAACTTAGGTACGGTTATGAGACAAAGACAGTGTACTCTTATGGCTAATCCAATTGATTTTTCAAGGTTAGATAAACTCTTATGAGAATCCTAGGGTTTGGATAGCTTGTCACTGATTCAAACAAGTTTCATCATGATTACCATTTCTTGGTAGTGCTTGAAGAGGGTTGATTTTACTCACTAAACAATGTTTGTTGTCCAGAGATGTTATGCCTAACAATTCAACCAGCTAACAGAACAAATTTCATTTGAAAGAAAGGAAATTCTGATGTCTTATGATTATTTGAAATGAAAACCACTCAGACTTCCCCAGCAGAGTTGCCAGAAATGTTAGGAATCTGTAATTAGCAAGATTGGAAAAGTCCAATCACAGAAACAACATCGTTTCAACCACTTTGGGATTCTAGGATCTAGCCCTCCTGAATCCAGAGTGGGATCTCTCCAATAAGTGCAAATATGGATTTGTCTTTGAAAGTTTATAATAATGATGTTAGGCTAGTTATGAAGGCCAAGGGTTTTGTTTTTTTTTGGATGGTTGAGTATGAATATGGCTTTGAGGGGAAAGTTCTAAATGCAAAGAGTTTCAAAGGTGAGAAGTTGCAAGCAAATAGAACAAGCTTTGGCCAAGAAGGTAGATAATTGCAGGTTTTAGTCCATTGGGCTATGGAGTCATAATAGGATTTAATTGAAACAATCAGGTTCAAGAGTGGTCCATGGGGCAAGTCATCTATGTCTAAGGATCTCTTTAAAGTTTGATTTATGGAATGAAATGAGACAAAAAGAAGGGGAATTAAACAGATGAAGAACAAAGAGCAGCCTAAGATCAGGTAATTACTTCTAAACTAGCCTGCTTTTTACATATGCTTAAGAAAGACATAAAAGTAATCTAAGATCAGGTAAGTACTTCTAAAATAGCCTGCTTTTGATGCACTTTTAATAGAAAAAAAATTCAAAACAAAGGGAAACTTGAAGGAAACTGTTGGAGAACGAACTAGTGGGCTGGGCTCACCACAAATCCTCTCCTAGCTCTGATCTACTTGGTAAATTTCAAGACAAACACAAATATAGCAAATAATGGCCTATGATCTGGTAAGTGTTTCAACACTAGCCAGCTTTCAACACATTCCAAGGGAAACATTCAGACAGTCTTTGGGGATAAAACTAGGACTAGGGCACACCATATATTCCTTAGTTCATCTCTACTTAACATATACTAAAAATAACATTTAAGAATAAAAATTAGGTAAGGCAATAGGACGAGGGAACGCCAGCATTCCTATGCTTAGAACTGAATTAAATCATTCCTAAATAACACGAATTGGAAGAAAACATGTAGATAAAGATTTTCAGTCAAAGAAGGGTACTGATATACAGTAGGTCCTAACTCTATGCATGCTGTTCTTTATAAGAGAATATGAACACGGTGAAAATAGAAACAAAATAACAATTTACAATGAGAAATAACATCACCGTCGACATAGACCAAGATCCCATAAATCAGCTTGTATTAATGCTCCAAACCAGTTACAGCTTTAAGTCCAATGCTTTAGTTTAGCAATCATCTACACTTCCCAGACTAACTTATCTATCACAAGTAGAGCTCCAAGAGCCAGTGAACACTATTTACAAGTAGAAGTCTCAAGCTCAAGTATATTTCAAAGTTCAGCAACCAACGTTTTCTCATCTTCTCCAGTAGTATTTATAGAAGAATGAGGAGGTGAGATCTAATAAAATATCACCAAAGATAATTAATACAAACTAATGACTTCTTGGCCTTTGAGGGACTCAAAGGAGAAGCGTAGAGGTATTCTTACTGTATTAATTGATTTAAATTTAAGATCAAGCTCGGTGGGAGCTTTCGTTGACTTTTGAGGCTCTGTGTCATGTTGGAGTAACTCTGCTGATATTTTGTCATAAATTTTATTTATAGATTTCACTCTCTGGCTATGCTATGGCAAATATCTAATATTGATCAATAACTTCGGCCTCTATTTGAATGCTTTGAGGCACAGGTGGCACTGTGGTAGCTGGTAGGAATCAATTTGCCTCAGATGTGGCAGGGGAGGCCTTTCTGTCTGATAAACATTTAAGATTTTCTTTTAACTACGTCTTAAAGGGGAGGATTAGGCTTTTGATGATCAATCTTAGCCGTAATCCTCATAAATTTGTCTTCAATCTTCCATCCCGGTGCGTTCCATCTTTGACAGCGATACTCTTTGATTGTGCTTCATTTACTGTGTTTTTTTGGTGTGTATTGCCTCGCAGGGATCGTGAGGTATCAGTGCCTTTGGAGTATTGACAAGGCGCGGAAAATTGAACCCATGGATGGCCTCCTTTTAAAGAATAAAAGGCGTGAGAATTAAACCCCAGCCTTTAGCCTTTCTTCAGTAAATAATGAAAAAACCATATAATCACCCTTTATCAAATAACATACCCAGACTTCAAAACTTTCATAAAACCAAGTTGTATAACCATTTTGGGTCACGAAAAGTGCTTGCTGACGTCAGGATGTTTGTGACCAGAAATTTTTATGAATTCTGCCATATAAAGTTCCCCGGGTCCGGATTTCAAGACCATGCGAGCAACTGAACAAGACCTTCTCCAATTCGCTGCTACCACGTGGATGTTGACTAGGCATTGGGACCACCGGTTCTGTGGGACTGTTGACTGCTGTCGTGGCCGTGGGGACCAGGGCGACTGATTGTGGGCCGTCGATCTACAGATCGGATCGACGGCGGATATGTTTTGATAAGTGCGTCGTACCTTAGTTCATCCCCCAATCTCCTTTTGAGTGCGATCACCATCAGATGAGTCGGCCTCAGATCGGGCGGCATACGCCAATATTGCGTTGAGCCCACAATCGACTTTTAACGCGTGCGGAGAGTGGTTTTTCAAAACTGCTTAAGGCCACGCGTCAGTTGGTGGCATTGATCATGACCAAATGGGAAATATAGCTTATCCCTCAAAGGTGGTGCGATCAAACTACTCTGGTTTTGTACAGTGAGTGACCATGGGGACCACCGGGGCGATTGATTTGTGGGCCGTCAATCTGTAGATCAGATCGACAGTGGGGAGTGAATTAAGTTTTGCACCGGCGGAAACCTTTATGATATATGAAAACCCTGCAAAAACACAAAAAAATAATAAAAGAAAAGGTTTCATGTGTTGGGATGGTTTTATATATACGAAGTGGATAAGCGCTCGACTGTGGGGCCATGGTCTATATGAAATGTAATATGATCAGGGGCTATAATATACAGGGCTAATTGGCATTGGAGTTTTTGTTTAATGTACAAACAAATGCGCTCCGTGAGTTGCTCCGACGCGATAATCGCTCAGGACCTTAGCACTTGGTTCTAGCACTGGGGCACATGGAGGGGAAATGGTTTGGATTTAGCCCAAAGGGGCTTAAACCAATAGTCAAGATACTTGTTTTTTTAAGGACATTTTCAAGATGTTTAGAAGGATTTTTGTGGGTTTCGATATAGTTCAAAACGAGTTTTAAACTTTGTAAAAATTATTTTCATAAATGGAAGAAGGGGAAACATGAAAAATAGAGGATTTTTATGGAGGAAAAGGGGAGCAAAATGTAGGTTAGTTTTTTCAAGTGAGGAAAGGGAAAAAGGTGATTTTGCAGCAGTTTCTTCTCATGAAATCAACAGATTTCCAGAGTGTAAAATGGGAACAGTAGGGAATATTCTGGACAAAGGCATGAGGCCTTCAAGAGTCTTCAAGAGATAACACTTTTTTGCAATAAAATTTGTTCCTTCAAGGCTCCAAAAAATGATTTAGCCACCTTTTGGTATAATCAAATTTTATAGGTGGCTAACATGTTGTTTTCATGATTGAATAAGAGGAAACATATTCTGCTAAGAAAACATGCTCAATAACAACAGGACATGCAATATATATACCAAAAATTGTTACGGAAAAAATAGCCTCAGAATTATCAAGTTCTTGCTCTAAAAATATAGCTAATTTAAAGCATATGTTTGTTTTTTAGCTGGAGCAATGTTAATGAAAATTGTTTTTCTAGAAGATGAATAGAAAGGCAATGACAGACAAATGCGAACTTCTTGTCGTCGACTTGACATTTGTTGCAAATTTATCAATGCGTTTCCAAGCTTATGAATAGTTTCAATTTTGGTGTCTCCACAAGAAATGCAATTTTCTCAGAACTTTTTGAATTTAGTTGTCATGGACTGGTCCATTTTTGTCATTTAAGAACTGTGATATACTATTGCAACATAGGCATATAAAATAAATTGAGAATCTATGTTTTCTTGCCATAATGAAGGAATTTTTGTTGAAAAAACATTTATCCACACATCACAAAGGATTTATTTTGAGCAGTACAATTTTCCGAATAAAACAAAATCATAATAGCATCATGTATTCTTGTTTTGTAATTCCAAGATCTTCTAAAAACATTGCAATTGTTATGTTTTTTTAATAGGATTTTGTTTACAAAAGAACATAAATTTTCTTTTGCATTATTTGGTTTTAATTGTTTTCGTTGCTCAAAGGATTCAAAATACAAGTTTCATCAATTGGTTGGATAGGGAAACTAAGTCTACAAGAACAATTTTTATGTTTTTACGAGTTTTTGTGTGATGATGAGTTTGAAATTGAGTCATTTGATTTAAAAAAATTGTTGAATCACAATCAAATATTGATCAATGAAAAGTATGACATCGACATCAAGGGATTGATGATATATTGGTGCATTTTGAACCAAGGAAATGCATGGTCATGATTTGTTCCTCTGCTTTGGAATTCTGTAATAAAGAAGTAATCTTACACTTGACCAAATAATTCATTGTTTTTTGTTATCAAGGAATGTAGCGACAAGATTATATGCCTATAATATCGACTACATATGAAAAACTAACATTTGATCAATGTGTCAATGCATCCATCATCAAAGTTATTTTCCTAATTTTTTACTAACTCACTACTTTGTATTTTTAGTGCTTTTATCAATGGTTCCCAAAGATGCTCAACGTTAGTGAATGTCACAAAGAAATTCGGTGGAAGAAGATGTTGAATCATTGTAAATATGTATTTTTGTAAATGTTAAAAATAGTCAGGCGATGTGAAAATTCTTTTTAAGAATTGATATGCACTTGGTTATTACGTCGTAAGGCGTTATTATTTGAAAACAACTTTGCTGATGTGCATCATGTCATGATGTGAAACCCTTAGATTATATGTTAGACGATTCAAACATTTTCAACCCTTGATCCAAAATTTATTTTACAATGCAGTTATGAAGGTAGGGCATTGGGCGACCTGGAAATTCTCGGATTTCAAATAGGCGTTAGTGTTATAGGGTTTTTGTGCTATCTGTGTGTTGATAACAGGGGTTTCTTTCTTAGCCCGTTGTCAGCGTGAGCAAGAATGGCAGGGGCAGGCAACTGCGCATCTACGGTTCTCTTCCTATGCGGATTATTCATCGGGATATTAAAGCAGGCAACATTTTGTTGGACACGAAGTTCAATCCCAAGATTGCAGATTTCGGCATAGCAAGACTTCTTGAGGAAGATGAAAGTCACGTTAGGACAAGACCTGCTGGAACTCGGTAACTTATCAAAACACACACCACTCGGTTATATTAATCTTCTTAGGGTTAGGTATATTATCGTTGTTGTCAAGGCTTCCATCCAATACTAATTTTACTGCACACTGATTTCTGTACGAAAGATTGGCATCAACACAATTCCTGATGCAAAACAATTACCCCTATCACCACTCAGTTCTACTTGATTGTTTTCACAACACAATCTCATCTCTGTCTTTCTTAGGATATGGGAAGGCAAAGGTGGATTCTCTTCCTTGAAGCAGTCTGCATAACGTAAAAAGCATTAAACATATCACAACCTTTCTTCTTTGTCTGATAAAACATTCACATGGCTACCCCATCTCTCTCTCCTTCAGGCTTCATCTATGAGCATCTATTAGGTTCACAAACTCTCCTTGAGTCTCAATCTCATTATTTAGATGAAGACTCTGTTTTCACCCCATTCAGTCTCTCATCAGAACTTGAATCACTGTTGTAATTTACTTCCGAACCTGCAATTTCAAACAAGTTTGTGTGCCCGTCTGTTCCATTGAACTTCCCCACATTCTCTGCATCCGATATAGACAGAATCTGTGCCTATCTACATATTCCCACTCAGATTGATTTAGCATCTAAACTTTTTCTATTGAACTTCCCCACATTCTCTGCATCCGATATAGACAGACTCTGTGCCTATCTACATATTCCCACTCGGATTGATTTAGCATCTAAACCTTTTCTATTGAACTTCCCCACATTCTCTGCATCCGATATAGACAGACTCTGTGCCTATCTACATATTCCCAGTTAGATTGATTTAGCATATAGACCTTCTCTAGATCTCGAAAATATTACCAAGGAGAACAATCATACTTACCATCTCAACAAATAGGTCACACCGCAGTTGATTTGAATATCTTCACGAACGCATCGAGTCAGGCACTCTTCATCAATCGTGATAGAGATGGAGGAGCACCAGCGATTTATGCTTAGTGTGCAGAATGTGTATCAGTTTTGGGTGGCGTTGTTAATGGATAAAAGAATATTGCAATTCACAAATGGAAATCAGTATAAAAATAACCAACACCCAACCATACTACACAGTGTGGATATCATATAGCGTAGGCATAGTATTCGAGAAAACTATCTTCGATCTGTAAATGGTCATACAGCGTCCACGCAGAGATATATCCCATCCATGCATTCATTTTGTTACCATAGCGTGGAAACCTTGAAATCGATGCTGGATTCCATAATAAACGTTAACACCCCTTTTGGGCCTCATCAACAAAGTTGATTTGAGAGAATATGCTCTTGCATCAATTTCACTATTTGTTTTATTGTAAGTTGCAGTAGACTACAATGTTTTCTCTTTGACCTATATTTTAGTTTGTGATTTCCAAACATATTTACCAAGTTATTTTGCAGAGGGTACTGGGCGCTAGAGTATGCTATGGAAGGGCAGTTGTCTGTTAAAGCTGATGTCTATAGCTTTGGGATTCTTCTTTTGGAACTTATAAGTGGAAGGAAAAGCATAGATCATAATCTAGAAGAAGAAAAACAGGTCCTTTCAAATTGAGTAAGATATTCTTTTCATTAAATTCTCAATTGATTGCATTGATGTTATCCAGGCCATGTTATTTAGTTTATCTGGAATGTCAAGAGGCAGGGTTCGATTTCTTATGGGTACAGTAATACCAGGGCATAATGTTTTTAGTTTTTCTGGAATGTCAAGAGGCAAGGGCTCGATTTCCCGGGTACAGGAATAGCAGGCCATATTGTTTTTTTTTCAACAGAAAAAAGCATATCAGCTTAATTAATAAGTGTTTGATACAACAGATGGAAAATATCAATCCTCTATAGCTTGCAGACATAGCCATACAACTTACAATCAAAGCCAGTAAAACTATCCATACCCTTCAAACATATGTCTTAGATTCAAGCACAAATCCAAAAAAAACCCCAAACATCTACAAACAGAAAGGAAAAAAGCCAAAATATACCCCAGATCAAAATTCAAAGGATCATCCAGCACAGATAGAACCATCCATCAACATTTCAAAAGACATCTTGCCAAAACAGAGGAGCATTCCATGTTTAGACAGGGCATCAACCATCCTATTTTGTTCCCTATACACATGAACAAAGGAGATGTCATCAAAAGAAGGAATGATCTGCATGATGTATGCTATCCAGTTGTGAAGGGGGGATCCAGAGAGAATTTTGTCCCAACACGCACTCACTGATTTCTGTACGAAATATTGGCATCAACACAATTCTTGATGCAAAACAATCACCCCTATCACCAATCAGTTCTACTTGATTGTTTTCACAACACAATCTCATCTCTGTCTTTCTTAGGATACGGGAAGGCAAAGGTGGATTCTCTTCCTTGAAGAAGTCTGCATAACGTAAAAAGCATTAAACATATCACAACCTTTCTTCTTTGTCTGATAAAACATTCACATGGCTACCCCCTCTCTCTCTCCTTCAGGCTTCATCTATGAGCAGCTATTAGGTTCAAAAACTCTCCTTGAGTCTCAATCTCATTATTTAGATGAAGACTCTGTTTTCACCCCATTTAGTCTCTCATCAGAACTTGAATCACTGTTGTAATTTACTTCCGAACCTGCAATTTCAAACAAGTTTGTGTGCCCGTCTGTTCCATTTAACTTCCCCACATTCTCTACATCCGATATAGACAGACTCTGTGCCTATCTACATATTCCCACTCAGATTGATTTAGCATCTAAAAATTTTCTATTGAACTTCCCCACATTCTCTGCATCCAATATAGACAAACTCTGTGCCTATCTACATATTCCCACTTGGATTGATTTAGCATCTAAACCTTTTCTATTGAACTTCCCCACATTCTCTGCATCCGATATAGACAGACTCTGTGCCTATCTACATATTCCTAGTCAGATTGATTTAGCATATAGACCTTCTCTAGATCTCGAAAATATTACCAAGGAGAACAATCATACTTACCATCTCAACAAATAGGTCACACCGCAGTTGATTTGAATATCTTCACGAATGCATCGAGTTAGGCACTCTTCATCAATCATGATAGAGATGGAGGAGCACCAGCGATTTATGCTTAGTGTGCAGAATGTGTATCAGTTGTGGGTGGCATTGTTAATGGATAAAAGAATATTGCAATTAACAAATGGCAATCAGTATAAAAATAACCAACACCCAACCATACTACACAGTGTGGATATCATATAGCGTAGGCATAGTATTCGAGAAAACGATCTTCGATCTGTAAATGGTCCTACAGCGTCCATGCAGAGATATATCCCATCCATGCATTCATTTTGTTACCATAGCGTGGAAACCTTGAAATTGATGCTGGATTCCATAATAAACATCAACACCCCTTTTGGGCCTCATCAACAAAGTTGATTTGAGAGAATATTCTCTTGCATCAATTTCACTTTTTGTTTTATTGTAAGTTGCAGCAGACTACAATGTTTTCTCTTTGACCTATATTTTAGTTTGTGATTTCCAAACATATTTACCAAGTTATTTTGCAGAGGGTACTAGGCGCCAGAGTATGCTATGGAAGGGCAGTTGTCTGTTAAAGCTGATGTCAATAGCTTTGGGATTCTTCTTTTGGAACTTATAAGTGGAAGGAAAAGCATAGATCGTAATCTAGAAGAAGAAAAACAGGTCCTTTCAGACTGGGTAAGATATTATTTTCATTAAATTCTCAATTGATTGCATTGATGTTATCCAGGCCATGTTATTTAGTTTATCTGGAATGTCAAGAGGCAGGGCTCGATTTCTTATGGGTACAGTAATACCAAGGCATAATGTTTTTAGTTTTTCTAGAATTTCAGGAGGCAAGGGCTCAATTTCTCGGGTACAGGAATACCAGGCCATATTGTTTTTTTTTTCAACAGAAAAAAGCATAACAGCTTCATTTATAAGTTTTTGATATAGCAGATGGAAAATATAAATCCTCTAGAGCTTGCAGACATAGCCATACAGCTTACAATCAAAGCCAGTAAAACTATCCATACCCTTCAGACAGATGTCTTAGATTCAAGCACAAATCCAAAAAAAACCCCAAACATCTACAAACAGAAAGGCAAAAAGCCAAAATATACCCCAGATCAAAATTCAAAGGATCATCCAGCACAGATAGAACCATCCATCAGCATTTCAAAAGACATCTTGCCAAAACAGAGGAGTAGTCCACGTTTAGACAGGGCATCAACCATCCTATTTTGTTCCCTATACACATGAACAAAGGAGATGTCATCAAAAGAAGGAATGATCTGCATGATGTATGCTATCCAGATGTGAAGGGGGGATCCAGAGAGAATTTTGTCCCAACACCCACTCAATGATAGATTTCGAATCCCCGACGATCTTCATAGATCCAAACTCCAGCCATTTCACACATTTAAGAAGCCCCCAAAGTGCCACAATCTCAGCCCTGAAGTTTGTACCCTCTCCCGTGCCATATAGAACCATCCATCAGCATTTCAAAAGACATATTTCCAAAACAGAGGAGCAGTCCACGTTTAGACAGGGCATCAACCATCCTATTTTGTTCCCTATACACATGAACAAAGGAGATGTCATCAAAAGAAGGAATGATCTGCATGATGTATGCTATCCAGTTGTCAAGGGGGGATCCAGAGAGAATTTTGTGTTGGCAATATGATGCAGAGTGTTGTCCTTGATGGCAACCCACTGAATGAAGATGAAGACATGAGATTTTTGACTTGTGTTGTCCTTGATGGCAATCCACCTGATGAAGTTATTCTTGACTTGATGAACTTGGTAAATGATGTAAATCTGATGTGATATGATGTGTGTTGACAATATGATGCTGAGTACCCACTTGATAGAGTGTCATCCTTGAATGGAAACCCACCTAATGGAGTTGTGCTTGATAGAATATGTCTTGATGAACCCGTTTAAAGATGTAAATCTGATGTATCTACAGAAAGTATAGAAGGTAATGAAGAAATGAATTCAATATTTGCTAGATCCATCATGAAAAGAGTATGTTTCAAGGAATACGCGGATTTGACTAGGAGAAGTCGTGTATGCGCGCGGTTAAGTACGTGCCAAGTCGTGTATGGGAAAAAGCGCTCAAAAAGTGAAAAACCAGGGGTAACCACCATGGTATTGACCCATTGTATTGGGTAATGATTCGTCTAAATGAACTCGTCCAGGAATACCATCGGATGTAATGTGGTTTTGGCTCATGGTATTGAAAAAGGGTAAACCTATATAAAGAGAAGAAATTCATTGTGCAAATCATGAGTGTGGGTGCAAGATGTCTGAGCTTGAATGAATACTTCTCTCCGAAGTAGATCTGAATGGAAAGGGTTACAGTTGAATGATAGATCTGAACGTATGATGCACCAATAATGAAGAAAGGGATCTAGATCTGAAATGTACTTGTATTTGCTAGATCTGCTTATGGAATGATTAGATCTGTGATGAGGCGAATATTTGTCTGAGGTAAAGGGTAAAATCTGAAGTGATGTATCAGTTGTGAAGAATTGCAATGACATAAAAGTCTGAAGAACCATATGCTAGTTCGCCGAAGAGGAAGCGCGTATATACGTGGCTTTGCTGAAGACAAGGCGCGTATGCGCAATAAAATTAACTCTGTAATATGTACAGAAGTATACGTTGGTTTATGTGAACAGAAGCGCGTATATACGCGACATCAGAGAAAGGAAAGCGCGTATGCAAACTAGGGTTTTCTGAAGTCTGTGGTAAGAAATATCTGATCTGTTCTGCTGGTTTACTGTTATCTGTCAGTGAGTTATATGTATCAGTTTCATGTTTGACTGTGCTTAAAAGTATGGAAAGGGTCCAGTCTGAAAATATGATGAAACGTGGCCTGCAAGTGGTGTCCTAAAGGGAGCTTTGGATCCAGTGTGAAAATTGATGAAACGTGGTCCATAGAGGTGCTGAGGGTTGTAGCCTTCAGTCAGGGAGTTGTAGCTCCCTTCCAGGTGAGGCTGGTAAACGAGATCAGGGGGTCATTGCTCCCTTCTAGGAGAGGTTGGTAAACGAGTCAGGGGGTTGGAGCTCCCTTCCATGAGAGGCTGGTAAACGAGCGCAAGTGGGTGCTTGCATGCTGGTAGGAGTCTGCACCAGCACATATGTTGTAAGATGTTTTCTCTATAATAAAATATTGAAGGCTGAGCAACTGCAGCAGTGGTTTTCTCCCGACTTGGGTTTCCACCTAAAAATCCTGGTGTTCATGTGTGATGCTTTGTGTGATGGTTTATTCTGTTGTTACTACACATGTTTACTGTTAGCATAACATCAGATGAATGAATATTGCAAAGAACTAATTTAATAAACATCTGCATATAAGCTAGTTGCATGAAGGCTATCCGTGTGTATACGCGAGTTTACTAAAGGAAAGTAGCGTATGGGCTTTAGAGAGTGAAAAAGTAAAAAGTTTTGAATATGCAGTAAATACTGATTCACCCCCCCTCTCAGTATTTTTCCCAACAATTGGTATCAGAGCAAGGTCCTTCTGCAGAAGCTTGATCACTTGAAGGAGATCCATCGCAATGGGAAGTCAAGAAGGAGTAATGTCTATAAAGCCACCTCTATTCAATGGAAGCAATCTGATATTCTGGAAGGTACGTACAAAAGCATATCTGCAAAGTCTTGGTGCAGATGTATGGGCAATCGTGGAAGAAGGTTATCAATACCCAGCAAGTATTCCTACCGATGCAGCAGAAAGGAAAAAGTATGAAATCAATGCCAAAGCAGTGAATGTCTTGTTAGGAAGCATGTCTGAATCAGAATTTGCTAAAGTGATGCAGCTACATTCAGCAAAAGAAATATGGGACAAAATCATTTTGAGCTATGAAGGAGATACAAAGGTAAAAAGTGCAAACTCCAAACTCTTAGAATCGAATATGAAAATTTGAAGATGCATAGTGATGAAAGTATTGCCAGTTTCTTTCTTCGTCTAGATGATATTGTAAATCGGATGAGAAATTTGGGTGAAACCATAACCGATACTACTCTGGTAGAAAAAGTCCTAAGATCCTTGACTTCAAAAGTTGACTCTAAAGTTTCAGCTATTGAAGAAAGGCAAGATTTGCAAACTCTTATTATTGTTCAATTACATGGTATTCTGACTGCTTTTGAAATGAGACAAGGAGGTCCTTCTCAAATCAAAGAATCTATTTTTAAGGTGTCTGCAAAAGGAAAAGAAAAAGAAGTTGTCAAAGAATCCAGCTATATATCTGAAGAAGAAGATGAAGCAAATTTTGTGAGAAGACTTCAACTAGGAACCGGAAAGTTCAAAGGTAAGCTTCCTTTCAAATGTTTTAATTGTGGAAGAGTTGGTCATTATGCTGCAAAGTGTCCTTATAAAGAAACTTTGGCTAAAGGAAAGGAAGTAACAAGAAGGAATAAGAATCGATCTAGCACAAGAAAAAGTTATTATACTAATGAAGACAGTGATGGGTCATCTGATAGTGAGGAAGAATGTAAAGAAGATTTTAGACTTCTCATGGCATTTGAGCAAAGAGAAGAAAATGATACTTTTGTGGATGCTCTATAGGACAATGATTTTCTTGAAGAAAAAAATCAACTCAAAGTAAGCCTAGAAGAAAAGAACATAATCATAGAGACTCTTGAAAATCAGCTTGAAGCAAAGGAAAAACGCATTGAGGAATTGGAGTGTTAAGTAGTAAGTCTAAGGAAAGATAATGAGAAAGTGAAGACTCTCAATATTAGATTTGCTAAAGGTTCAGAAACCTTAGATGAGATTATCAAGATACAATGGTCTCCTCTTATAAAAACAGGTCTTGGATATACTGGGGAATCTTCCCAGACTTCAGCACCAAATTATCTGAAAGCAGCCACAACTAGTTCTCTGCATTCAGCCACTCAACAAGGGAACGAATGATCTTTACAGATAAATCATGATCATCTCAAATCAAGGAAGACTAACAGGGAGATCTTTCAAAGAAGCTACAACCAACAGGTAAATTCAAATAGAAGATTTCATAATCGCAGAAATTTCTACTTCAATGGACAATGTTTCTCATGTCACAATTTTGGTCATAAAGCTGTTCAATGTGTTGCATATAAAACCATCATGACAAGAGAAGCAAGAAAGAAAAAGATGAATATTGAACCAAATAAGAACACCTATAACAACTTTTCTCCTCTTCAAAACGAAGTTGAATGTACTTATTGCAATAACTTTGGTCATGAAGAATCTGAATGCAGGAGCAAGGTCCAGCCAAAAGAACATGTTCCCTCAAGCTCTAAAGTGTGGAAAAAGAAATAAATACCGGTTGAAAATTGTGGGATAGCGTTATTTGCAGAAGGTGAAGAAAATCAATGGTACATTGATAGTGGGTGCTCAAGACACATGACAGGTGACAAAAGAAAACTTCTTGCATATAATGCTCTAGAAAAGGAAAAGAAAGTTACTTTTGGAAATGATACTCCTGTTGTAATTAAAGGAAAAGGGTCAGTATTTCTAAAAGAAAAGGTGAAGGCTAATGATGTCATGTATGTGGATGGATTAAGGCATAACTTGTCAAGTGTAAGTCAAATGTGTGATCAAGGAACGGAAGTGGTCTTTAGTTCAAAGGAATGTGTGGTTCGTGATCTTGATACAGGTAAAATCATTATAAAAGGAAAAAGAAATCCTAGCAACCTGTATGTACTGAACGGCATAGATCAATGTTACTTGAGCAAGTCTTGAGAAAATTGGCTATGGCATAGAAGGCTGGGGCATCTGAGCTTCTCTCAAATCAACAAAGCAAGCAGACTTCAAGCTGTTCGTGGTCTTCCCAATATTAATCTACCCGAAAGTATCATATGCAAATCTTGTCAATTCGGTAAGCAGACCAGAGTACGATTTAATGCCAAAGAAGGATCATCAAGTGAGCCTCTTGAACTCATTCATACTGACATATGTGGACCTATGAGGAAAAATTCACCACGTGGGGAAGAATAATATATCTTATTTATTGATGATTACTCTAGAATGTGTTGGATCGGGCTCATTAAACACAAAGATGAAGCATTTGAAAAATTTCAGATCTTCAAAGCTTTAGTTGAAAATGAAGTAGATACAAAATGAGTATGTGATCTGATGGAGGGAGAATAGCTAAATGATTCTTTGAATTTTGTAGCATTGCTTATAGCATAAAAAGACCAATTCCTCTCACAACGGGCACTCCACAGCAAAAATGGCGTAGAAAGAATGAATAGAACAATTCAACAAATGGCTAGGAAAGCTACTCTCAATGATTACGGAACTCTCTAAACAAACTGGGGTGAAAGCGACACCATCTGACGGCTAACATTCTCAACAAGGCCATGTTCGGGTAAATAGTGACAAAACTCCATATGAACTACGGTATGGTAATTGCCCCTACGTGAAGCATTTTAGAGTTTTAGAGTAAATGCTTTATCAAAAATAATGATGAAAATCTTGGCAAGTTTGAACCTAGATCAGATGAAGGGATATTTCTTGGTTACTCATCTTCAAGAAAAGCATACAAATGTTACAATAAAAGGCTTCGAAATGTTGTTGAATGTATTGATGTTGTTATTGATGAGTCTTCTGCAGCTCCTAAAGAAGAAAAACAAACAACAAAAGAGGATGATGGTGACCTTTGTCCTTCTACATCAAATATGTTGTGTAAACAGCTCCAAAAAGAGAAGAAAAGAGATATCAACGCCTTAGAAATGAGCCACTTCGAGGGGGCAACCTCCAATACATTACATAAATGAACAATTCTTGGATGATACAATTTACAAAACCTCCTTTCAATATATAGGAGTCCATGGGGCCATAATGTAATCCTAGTGGGCCACAATGTAATCCTAGCCGACCTAACAATAATAATTTAGGGGCACAATAATAACAATATGGGGGTTACAGGGGTACAATAATAACAATAAGGAGGGCTACACTAACATAATAAGGGGCTATACTATTAATATAGGGACTTAACATGCCCCTCTCCTTCAAACAAGTGTTGTCCTCAACGCTTGATTATTTCTTGATGCTTTTGTATAAAATTCTCATCCTCCCATGTGAAATATTTTACAGGAAAGTTCTTCCACTTACTGAGATACCCTAAAATTGATCGTACTTTTCGAGTTCTTGTTTCTATGACTGCTTCATAACTTCTTTCGATGTGATGTTGATCTTCCTGTTGTTTCATTAGATTCTGCACCAAAGTTGGGTTATCCTTTGAGAGTTGGAGAACTTGTTGTTGATGCTCGATGTGATCCTCCATTAATTTATCATCCATATTTGCTATTGTTTGATCCTTCAAACCATCCAACTTAGCCTCCATTTCTGCTTTTAAACCATCTATTTCATCTTCAATTGCTCTTCGTAAGATTGAAACTTGTTGCACTTGGTATCGTAATTTTGATATCTCATACTGCAACTCTTCCTCTTCATGCGTCATAGTATAGCTTTTTGAGGGATTAATGGGTATGGAATTATTTTTTGGAGGCATATTAGAACCCATTACTTTTTCTTTCTTTTTAGGAGCTCGATATTGAAATTGAATTATCTCTGTAATTGAAAATCTTGAATATCTGAAATTCAGCCCTGTAGTAGCCCTCTGAAGCTTCTTTAAAATTCCACAGGTATGATCTAATTTGGATTCTCCAAGACAAAGTTGTGTCCAATCTCCCACAATGACCTAATTTTGGACTGGTTCAGTAGAGTGAAATTGTACGACTTTCCACGTGTCACTGTTTCGTCCTTTGTCTCTGAAATTGATAGCCAAGAAACTACAGTCTGTGTACTTGCGAAATTTTTTTACGGCACTCCAATTTGATGCCCAGAGAGAGAGTTATTGAACTTTTCCCACGATCACCTCTTTGAGATGAAATTCAGGAGCCTGAAAAATCACTACCTTCCACAGATCATATCTCCAAAAATATTGCGAACCAAGCTCTGAAATTTTTTGATGAATTTCCTCAGGATTTCAGCTTCGTACCATATGAATTTCAGATTCTGACCCTTCGTAAAAAACAATTTATAGCGAAAATGCCACGATGACCTGTTTAGAAGCCTGAAAAAAACCTAACTTCCACAGATCATATCTCCAAAAATATTGCGAACCAAGCTCTGAAATTTTTAGAAAAACTTCCTCAAGATTTCAGCTTCACACCCTAAAAATTTCAGTATCTGAAGCTTTGTAGAAAAAACGTTATAGCGAAAATGCCACGATGACCTGTTTGGAGCAGCGAAACCCTAGAATCCAAACCTCTGATACCAAATGTTGTGTAACCAGCTCCAAAAATAGAAGAAAAGAGATATCAACGCCTTAGAAATGAGCCACTTCGAGGGAAACCTCCAATAAATTACATAAATGAACAATTCTTGGATGATACAATTTACAAAACCTCCTTTCTATATAGGAGTCCAACAGGGCCATAATGTAATCCTAGTGGGCCACAATGTAATCCTAGCCGACCTAACAATAATAATTTAGGGGCACAATAATAACAATATGGGGGTTACATGGGTACAATAATAACAATAAGGGGGGCTACACTAACATAATAAGGGGCTATACTATTAATATAGGGACTTAAAAAAATAGAAATGATATAGACAGTGGATCCAATGAAGAATCTGAAGATGATCTATCTGAAAAAGCTCCATCCAGATATGTTCAAAAGAATCATCCTGAATCTCAAATTTTGGGAGACAAGGAATTAGGTGTACGAACAAGGAGAACTCTTGTGGGATCTTCTAGTCATCTGGCACTTCTATCCACAATTGAACCACACAATGTCAATCAGGCTAGCAAAGATGAATGTTGGAAGCAAGCCATGAATGAAGAGCTTGATCAAATTGAAAAGAATGACACTTGGGAATTGGTACCAAGACCACATGATAAAAATGTCATTGGAACTAAATGTATTTTCAAGAACAAGTTAAATGAGAATGGGGATGTTGTAAGAAACAAAGCTAGATTGGTTTGCAAAGGGTATACTCAACAAGAAGGTATATACTTTGAAGAAACTTTTTCTCCTGTAGCTAGACTTGAAGCCATAAGAATGTTTCTTGCTTTTTCAAGCTTCCAACAAATCAAAGTTTATCAAATGGATGTTAAATCTGCTTTTCTCAATGGTGATCTAGAAGAAGAAGTTTATATAGAACAACCAGAAGGATTCATTTTGGGAAATGATGAAAAACTTGTTTGTAGACTTAAAAGGCTCTATATGGTCTCAAACAAGCTCCAAGGGCATGGTATTATCGTCTTGACAAATATCTTCATCAACAAGGATTTTCAAAGGGGTCTGCGGATAGCAACTTATACACAAAAGTTGAAAATGATAAACTATTGATTGTAGTTGTATATGTTGATGATATCATTTTTGGGAGTAACGAAGAGTCTATGAGTCAAAAATTTGCTTCTGTCATGCAGCAAGAATTTGAAATGTCCTTACTTGGGGAACTAACATTCTTTCTTGGCTTGCAAGTGCATCAAACTGCAGATGGTATATTCCTATCACAAGAAAAATATCTTAAGCAAATTATGAAGAAGTATGGCATGGAAGAATGCAAACCTGTAAGTACACCAATGATAACCGGATGTAATCTTAGCTCTCATGATGATTCTCCCCCGGTGAATCAACCAGAATACAGATCAATGATAGGAAGTCTACTTTATCTCACTGGGACTAGACCAGACATTATGCATGCAGTTGGGATTGTTGGACGATTCCAAGCTAATCCAAAAGAGTCTCACCTTCAGGCTGTTAAAAGAATTTTCAAATATCTACAAGGAACTCAAGACTTTGGTCTATGGTATCCAAAGAATGTTGATCTTACTCTTCATGCTTACACTGATGCAGATTGGGCTGGGAGTGTTGATGATCGGAAAAGCACTAGTGGTGGTGCATTCTATATGGGACCCCGGTTAGTATCTTGGTTCAGCAAGAAGCAAAATTCTATTGCCTTATCTACAGCAGAAGCAGAATATGTGGTTGCCGCATCTTGTTGCACTCAACTCCTTTGGATGATTAAAACTTTACAAGATTTTCAAATCAAATGTACACCTCCTGTCCCCATTAAGTGTGACAATACAAGTGCCATCGATATTTCAAAGAATCCTGTTATGCATTCGAAGACCAAGAACATTCCCATCAAGTATCACTTCTTACGTGAACAAGTGCTTGAGAAAAAGGTGAAGTTGGAGTATGTTCCCTCCAAAGAACAAGTTGCTGATATCTTTACCAAACCTCTGCCCAGGGAAGCGTTCGAGTATCTAAGATAGAAGCTGGGAGTGTTCTCTTCCAGTCAAAAGAAAAAATCTGCATAAATTTAGAAGATGGCATTGGATACGCGAATTTCCTGAAACACAGTCGCGTATATACGCGAGTTCCTGCAAAGAAAACCACGTATGTCTGATTGCTGACATTTTTCTGGTTGGAGTCAGCTCTTTTCAGCACAGCTGCAGTGCTGTTTGGTATCTCTGATACTGTTTGGTATCTCTAATGGTGTTCCAGTTCTCATAATTCTATTTCTAATGTTTTGATAAAGATGCCTTGATGATTTGTTGGTGAAAGTGTTCAGGATGCTTGGATGCACAGTTTCAGGGGGAGCATTAGCTTTGCTGAGTATAATGCATTGTTGGCATTATAATGGTTCTGAAATATGTTCTCTTTCTTGATAACTTTATGGTGTTGGTCTTAAAGTTATTTTTGTAGTTTGATGAAAAGGTCATGTAGAGATCCATGATGTAAAAATGTAATTTTCAGTCATGTAAGGACTTGTCAAATTTGTAAACCCACTTGGTTGGGTAGTCGAGTCTCATATGTGAATCCACTTGGATGGATCTTTGATGCAAGTATGAGTCATTGGTCATGTACTTCATTGGAAAATATGTTTGAAGATTCAGCATGAACTCAGGGGGATCTGCATAACGCTTCTTCGACATAAGGAGAACAGGGGGAGAGAGTGTTGGTTTTGATCCGCCCTTTGCCCTTGATGTCAAAGGGGGAGAGTGACATGGTGTTTGAATGAAGAGAAATAATGGTGTCAAAAATGGGGAGAGTGACATGGTGTCATTGTATTCTTAATGTACATATCTGTTGTGGTAACCAAACACCATCGTGGTTGCCATCAAGTCCAAATGGGGAGATTGTTGGCAATATGATGCAGAGTGTTGTCCTTGATGGCAACCCACTGAATGAAGATGAAGACATGAGATTGTTGACTTGTGTTGTCCTTGATGGCAATCCACCTGATGAAGTTATTATTGACTTGATGAACTTGGTAAATGATGTAAATCTGATGTGATATGATGTGTGTTGAAAATATGATGCTGAGTACCCACTTGATAGAGTGTTGTCCTTGAATGGAAACCCACCTGATGGAGTTGTGCTTGATAGAATATGTCTTGATGAACCTGTTTAAAGATGTAAATCTGATGTATCTATAGAGAGTACAGAAGGTAATGAAGAAAGGAATTCAATATGTGCTAGATCCATTATGAAAAGATTATGTTTCAAGGAATATGCGGATTTTTCTAGGAGAAGTCGCGTATGCACGCGGTTAAGTATGTGCCAAGTTGCGTATGGGCAAAAGCGCTCAAAAAGTGAAAAACCAGGGGTAACCACCATGGTATTGACCCATTGTATTGGGTAATGATTCGTCTAAATGACCCCATCCAGGAATACCATCGGATGTAATGTTGTTTTGGCTCATGGTATTGAAAAAGGGTAAACCTATATAAAGAGAAGAAATTCATTGTGCAAATCATGAGTGTGGGTGCAAGATGTCTGAGCTTGAATGAATACTTCTCCAAAGTAGATGCGAATGGAAAGTTCTGATTGAATGATAGATACGAGTATTATGATGCACAAATAATATGAAGAAAGGGATCTAGATCTGAAATGTACTTGAATTTGCTAGATGCCTTATGGAATGATTAGATCACATGAGTAGAGGCGAATACGTAATGCGAGGTTAAGGGTAAAATCTGAAGTAATGTATCTATTGTGAAGAATTGCAATGACATAAAAGTCTGAAGAACCATACGCTAGTTCGCCGAAGAGGAAGCGTGTATATACGCGGCTTCGCTGAAGAGAAAGCGCGTATGCGCAATAAAATTAACTCTGTAATATGTACAGAAGTATACGCTGGTTTATGTGAATGGAAGCGCGTATATACGCGACATCAGAGAAAGGAAAGCGCGTATGCAAACTAGGGTTTGCTGAAGTCTGTGGTAAGAAATGTCTGATCTGTTCTGCTGGTTTACTGATATCTGTCAGTGAGTTATATGTATCTGTTTCATGCTTGACTGTGCTTAAAAGTATGGAAAGGGTCCAGTTTGAAAATATGATGAAATGTGGCCTGCAAGTGGTGTCCTAAAGGAAGCTTTGGATCCAGTGTGAAAATTGATGAAACGTGGTCCTGGGGGGGGTGCGGGGTTGTAGCCTTCGGTCGAGGAGTTGTATGTCCCCTTCCCGGTGAGGGGGTTTGGTAGCGAGATCGGGGGGTCGTTGCTCCCTTCCAGGAGAGGCTGGTAAACGACTCAGGGGGTCGTAGCTCCCTTCCAGGAGAGGCTGGTAAACGAGCGCAGGTGGGTGCCTGCGTGCTGGTCAAGTCTGCGCCAGCACATATGTTGTAAGATTTTTCTCTATAATAAAATATTGAAGGCTGAGCAACTGCAGCGGTGGTTTTCTCCCGACTTGGGTTTCCACCTAAAAATCCTGGTGTTCATGTGTGATGCTTTGTGTGATGGTTTATTCTGTTGTTACTACACATGTTTACTGTTAGCATAACATCAGATGAATGAATATTGCAAAGAACTAATTTAATAAACAGCTGCATATACACTAGTTGCATGAAGGCTATCCGTGTGTATACGCGAGTTTACTAAAGGAAAGTAGCGTATGGGCTTTAGAGAGTGAAAAAGTAAAAAGTTTTGAATATGCAGTAAATACTGATTCACCCCCCCTCTCAGTATTTTTCCCAACATTTTGTCCCAATAGACACCCACTCAATGATAGATTTCGAATCCCCGACGATCTTGATAGATCCAAACTCCAGCCATTTGACACATTTAAGGAGCCCCCAAAGTGCCACAATCTCAGCCCTGCATTTCGAGAGATCCAAATGCCCCAGAACACATATAGCAACAGGATTGTCCTGAAGGATCCGTGCCTGCTTGACCAATAACAGAGGCATTTATAGAAGAACTGCCAATTAGAATCCACTGTTATCCCCAATATCTCAGCAATGTGCCTACATACTGTCCTAAATTCTCTGGTATTGTTTTGTAGAGTTGAATCTGCGAGAGGGCTTCTGCATTTGAATGGTCAGTGGAGCTTTACATTAGAAATGAATTTCAATAACGTATCTCTTGAATTGAAAGAGCCCTTTAATTGATGATAATTGACACAATCCCATTCTGCTTGAACGAATTATTTTTCATGGATACCTTAATCAACAGATGCGGGATGTATATGCTTTATTCCTCTCCAAATGACTCTTGCTTTTACATAATGACACAGAAGAAACCAGACTGTAAAGTGACCAGAAATAGCTGATATAGTTCATTGAAGACATTCACTATTCTTTGAGTAGTGTATATACTATTATATTTGATCCGGTGTGTATATGTAAATCTATGTAGGAGAATAAGAATATGCAGGATATACATCCCTTTCATCATATACATCTCTTACCCTAATAAAGTTTCATATATCAATGAGCCATTTCCAGGTATGTATGACCATAAATTCTTTTAATAGTGAATTATAGTATGAACTTGTATATATGACCATAAATTCTTTTTATAGTGCATTATAGATCTTTCCATCTGTACAGATGATCACTCAAAATTTTCGATGTGGAGAGAGTCATTCAGGTTAGGATAAAACAGTAGGAAGCATTTGATACCCTGGCATGCGAAAATTTTAAAGTGGCAAACTCATTTCTTGACATATCAGAACAAAAGGGACAAAATACAAATTCATTTCCTGACGTCATGACATATCCTAAAAATAGGTCAAAGCATTTTATACCCGATAAAAAGAATGGCATACCAGAAGAGTTGTCACAGCCAGCAATCATATAATCGAGAGTCGAGAAAAAAAGCATCATAACTTAATAAAGAAATAAAGACCCATTGTCACAGCCAGCAAGCATATAATCAAGAGTCGAGAAAACAAGCATCATAACTTAATAAAGAAAAAAAGACCCATTGTCACAGCCAGCAAGCATATAATCAAGAGTCGAGAAAACAAGCATCTTAATTTTGTCATTTTTGGGCCCTTTGCATTCTTATATATGTTAGATATTCTCTTATATTTGACCCACAACTACATCAATTCCATTCTCTCTTGTAGAAGATTTTATTTTGGTTTTTCTATAGTTTCTATCCCTCCAATATTCTTTTAAACATCATCAGTTTTTTGTTGTTTTGGCTATCTGTATCCTAATTCCTTTATATCTATTTTTGACAATCAATATCTTAATTTCTCTGTTTAACATCAAATTAATTACAATTGATTTCTTTCTAGCTTCTTCCTTACGACGTTTCCTTTGCAACATTAGGTGCAATTGCTAGTTTTAATAATTTCTAAAGATTTATTTTATTTTTAACATCTTAAGCAACTAGTTTTTTCACTTTCATCTCTCCTTTACAAAAATAAATCCAAGAGGAGTTAGAAACCTGGTTTATCAAAATACTAATTTGTTTAAAAAATATTTTATAATATGTGTTGAAAAGTCACCATACATGTGCAATATTTACCATTGTACAAATTTTTGATACAAAAAGTGATTAATAACATCAATAGAGTGGCTTGATCCAAAGAACAATGTTGGAAATTTAGTTCTTCAAAGAATTTGTCTTGAAAAAATCCCAGGGGATGAAATCATTCAGAAGGTGTGATTTGTATTATCCTTGTATCAAGATCATGGACAAGTTGGGCCTCTAAATAACCATGTACTTGAGTATTTTGGTTTCTAGCTCTAGATCATCATCTCCATTTGGTGAGTACACTTCCTTCATTTATGGACTATGGGTCTCATGATCTCACTTACTTTGTTCAAAATGTTTTTCCCATTCATAGTTAATTACTATTTTCTTTCTCTTGTATAGAGATGTGTTGCACAAAACATGTAATGCAAACATCACTTTTTTGGTCGAATATTTCCAGACAAATAGGCATTCTTGTATTCCAATTTTCTTTTTATCATAATCCCCACTATCATATTTTCGTCAATATCTCTAGGTAAACTTGTCTGAATTCTATCTAGACTAGAAGGAACATTTATAATTGTTCATGTTAATCTAATTTGTGATATTTTGTAACCAAATTGTCTTATTTATGCAAAATCTATCCTTGGTGCCACTAATATCTCTTCAAAATATGTCAACTGTGCAACATGCAACAATTTTATGTTCCATCGAATATGAAGAGGTGATGAAAATGTAGGGACTTTCTCATTGAGTGTTGCATTATTAAAAAAAATTCATATTTTTTCATTGAGTTTAATGACTTTGAAGTTTGAAGGAGGGATGATCCAAACTAATGTAGGAACATAATAAAATACATAAATAAAAATAAATGCAAAGATACAGTGGGAATAACACTTCAGTTCATTAATATAAAATATTGAAAAATGCTTACAGACAGAATGGAGAATAAAATAGCTTGGGCGGTGGTAGATTATCTCTTAGAAGATATGTGGTGGATATATGACTCTGAACCGTGTTACAATGAGGCTCAAGGGACTTTTTATTATTGCAAAATAAGAGAAAAGCACTAAAAAACCAAAACCCTAACTCAAGGAGATGTAACACCAAGAGTTTATGGGCCCCGATGGAGTTAGTTGGGCATCTAAATTCCTGGGGTTGTAACTTGGTCATATTATCTCTGTTTGACGTGTATGATACTTCGTTGGAAACATCTCTCCAAGAAATATAGCTGCTGATGTGATTTATATTATATTTTTGGATGAATCAGGAAAAACAATATGTCATTTGAGGCCTCAAAATGGCTCCAGAAGTTCAGGACTCGAAAAATAGCTAAAAATAGTAAAATAAGAAAATTGATGAAACTGACTAGGTGGAATAGGCAGGTGGCCACCAATATCCACCTATATCATTCCTCCCCCTTAGTAAGCAATGGTCCCCATTATGTGTAGAGCCTCGATGAGGTGGGAAAATTTCTATTGAACCTTGTCCCTAGTGAACCAATTTCCTCGGTGAAGGAGTTGGCTTGCATTGACAACTCGGTATAGCTGGATCCTCTGGTGGAAGGTGTTCTTGATCTGTGTGTCCATGATTCGATCAATTGTTGCTTTTTCCATGTAGTATGTGTTTAAATCTATTGGTGTGAGTTGTTCTTCCATGTTGGATGTGTCCAGTAGAGGTTGAAAGTAGGGCCCAAGGCGGTCCACGTTGAACACTGGGTGCAGACCAAGGAATGATGGAATATTGAGCTCGAAGGAATTTTCCCCTATAATTTTGGTGATGGTGTATGGCCCATATCAAAGCATGTGAAGCTTGTGGTGGGTGTTAGCCACCTGTGAAATTTTTTATACCAAAAGGTGGCTAAAACTGTTTGGAGCCTTCAAGGAACAAATTTTATTGCTAAAAAGTGTTGGCTCTTGAAGACTTTTGAAGGCCTCATGCCTCTGTCCAAATCTTCACTGCTGTTCCTATCTTAAAAAATCTGAAATTCTGTTGATTTCATCGAGGAGATTACTGCTGCAAACACAATTTTTCCCCCTCCTCCCACTTCTAAAACTAACCTCATTTTTTCCCCTTTATTCCCCATAAAATCCCTCATTCTCACATTTTTCCCCTTTTCCCTCATCAAAACCCCTTTGATAAGGTTTCATGGCTCTTTCTTTGCCTTATATAAATCCTCCAAATCCTTTGAAAAGCATTGAAAATTGCATAAAAATCACATTTTTTAAATATGATAGACTTAAGCCCCTTTGGGCTAAGTCTTTAACCCTCCCCTCCATTCACCCTGGTGCTTGAACCGAGCACCAGCCTTCCAAGCGCTTATCACATTGCCCGATCACAATTAGCCCCTTCTCTAAAACCCCTAGTCATATTATCTTCCATATAACCCGCGGCCCCGTAGTCGGGCACCAAAACGTATTGAAAATCAATAATCCGCCCCCAAAGTATAAACCTTTGTTTATATTAAAATTTGTTGGTTTGTTATTATGTTCTAAAGTTCTGCCAGTACAAAGTTATAAGTCAATCTCCACCATCGGTCCGACCCGCAGATCGACGGCGCACAAAATCTCGCTCCAGTGGTCCCCACCAACCACTCACCATTGCAAAACCAAGCGGTATCCATCGCACCGCTTTTGAGAGCGGGGTGGTTTTTTTTATTTTTCAGCGATTCCTTTTAGCGCCCAACGCGTGGCTTGAGCACTGTTCACAAAACTACCATTCATCGCGCGTTAAATATCGGATGTGGACTCGGCGTGATATTGACGTCCACCATCCAATCTGAGGCTGCTCGTCAGACAGTGATCGCTCTCCAAAGATGCAGGTGCGATAACTCAGGGTACGACGTAGTGTTTAAAGGATCTCTTCCATCGATCTGATTTGCAGATCAACAACCCAAACTCCATCGCCCAGTCCCCTCATCCACAGCAGTGCCAGTGGTCCCAGTGCCACCTCAGCGTCCACGCAGCAGAATTCAATTAGGGCGGCTCTTCGTTGTTTCCTCGTCCAGTCAGTAAATCCGGACCCGGGAAATTTTATTTGGCCTGGTTTTATCAAATTTTTTGATGTCCGGGCGCATTTTCTATAGGTTCTTGGCACCTTTTTTTCCACCGTTGATCGCGTGGGCTGATCTCATCCAACGGCCCATGATCATCTCGAACCCCACACACCATTTTTTAACTATTTTTCTCCAAAACAAAGGTTTTAAACTTTTGTCTCCTTTTTATTTTTTCCGAATAATGTGACCCCTTCACATTATTTATTCACCTCCACTCCTGGCCGTCGATCTCTGCGCGATCGATGGCTCTGATTTAAATTATTTTTCTGCCTTCCCTTTGAATTCCTCTAATAAATCCCGACCGTTGGATGAGGCCATCCTACAGCCATGTTCCCTCCACATGCCTTTTGAAGCAGTACACTTATACATGCAGGATTTTGTAATGTTTTTTGTATTTTTGTAGGGATAAATGGCTTTTCCGCTATGTCTGAAGAAAATTCGGAAGCAGAGGGTGACGATCCTCCCACCCATGATATATCAAAGAGAATCATTTGTAGGTTTCAAATTCACGTTTTGTAAATGATTCATCAACCATTGATGCCACATGACCCCTGCATAGCCCTACATGCCATCAAAACACAGTTAATCAAGCACAGTCAGAGAGTATCAGTGCTGAAGACAAAATATATCAGAACAGAAGATTGAAGACAGATCTTCGGGGATTACAGATAAGATGGTTTATCAAAAGCCTAATCCTTGATTAAAAACACAGTTAAAGGAAAAATCATAAAGGTTCATCAAACTTAAATCCTCCATCGCCACAGCCGAGGAAAATTGATTCCCCCTAGCTACCACAATGCCACCTGTGCCTCAAAGCATTCAAACAGAGGCCGAATTTATTGATCAGGATCAGATATTTGTCTCAAATCATAGCCAGAGAGTAAATTCTGCCAAGGAACTTAATGTAAAAAATATCAGCAGAGTTACTTTGACGTCACACAAAGCCTCAAAGGTCAAAAAGAGCTTCCACCAAGCTTAAATTTTATGTAAAACATTTAATACAGAGGACACCTATGTAAGTTTCTTCATCGAGCCCCCAAAGGCTGAAGAAAGCATTAAATATGTATTAATTATAATTGGAGATATTTTATCAGATCTCACCTCCTCATTCTTCTATATATACTATTGCAGAAGATGAGTGAGGGGTTGGTTGATGTAGTTACTGAACATTGAAATGTAATTGAGCTTGAGACTTCTATCTGTAAATAGTGTTCACTGGCCCTTGGAGCTCTACTGGTGATAGATAGGTTAGGCTGAGATGTGTAGATGGTTACTAAACTAAAGCATTGGACTTAAAGCAGTAACTGGTTTGGAGCATCAATACAAGCTGAATTATGGGATCCTGGTCTATGTTGATGGTGATGTTTTTTCTCATTGTAACTTGTCATTTTGTTTCTATTTTCACTGTGTTTCATCTTCTCTTATAAAGAAAAACATGCATAGAGTTAGGACCTACTGTATATCAGTACCCTTCTCTGACTGAAAATCCTTATCTGAATGTCTTCTTTCAATCTGTGTTATTTGGCAATGATTCAATTCAATTTAAGCATAGGAATGCTGGCATTCCCTTGTCTTATTGCCTTAGCTGAATATTATTCTTGAATGTTATGTTCAGTATTAGGTAAGGAGAGATGAACTAAGGAAGATATGGTATGCCCTGGTCCTAGTTTTATCCCCAAAGACTGTCTTAATGTTTCCCTTGGAATGTGTTAAAAGCTGGCTAGTTTCAGAGTACTTACCAGATCTTAGGCCATTATGTGTTATCTTTGTGTCTGTCTTGAAGGTAACCAAGTAAAGCAGAGCTAGGAGAGGATTTGTGGTGAGCCCGGCCCGTTAGTTTCTACTCCAACAGTTGCCTTCAAGTTTCCCTTTGTTTTAAATTGTTTTCTATTGAAAGTGTATCAAAGGCTGGCTAGTTTAAAAGTACTTACCAGATCCTAGTTTTCTTTTATGTCTTTCTTAAGTGTATGTCAAAAGTTGGCTAGTTTAAAAGTACTTACTAGATCTTGGGCTATTGTTTGTTCTCCATCTGTTTAATTTCTCCTTCTTACTGTACCATTTCATTCCATAAATCAAACTTCAAAGAGATCCTTAGACATGGATGACTTGACCCATGGACCACTCTTGCCTCTTGCTATTCCAATTAAACCCTATTATGACTCCATATCCCAATGGACTAAAAACTGCAATTATCTATCTTTTTGGCTGAAGCCTACTCTGATTGCTTGCAAATTCTCACCTTTGAAACTCTTTGCATTTAGGACTCTCCACCTCAAACAGTAACCATGCTCAACCATCCAAAAACAAAAAAAAACCCTTGGCCTTCATAACTAGCCTAATATAAATACCCCAAACTTCAAAGACAAATCCATCTTTGCACTCATTGGAGAGATCCCTCTCCGGATTCAAAAGGGCTAGATCCTAGAATCCCAAAGTGGTTGAAACAATGTTTCTCCCTGCGACCGGACTTTTGCCAATCTTGCTGATTACAGGGAGCTAACATTTCTGGCAACTCCAATGGGGATCTTCAGTTGAATTTTTGCTTTAGGTTCCCTTAAACACTTCATAAAACCTTTTGAGTAGAAAGCAACCTTTTCAAGCACTACCAAGAAATGGTAATCATGATAAAACTTTTTTGAATCAGTGACAAACTAGGAAAACCCTAGGATTCTCATAAGACTTTATCTAACCTTGAAAAATCAGCTGGCTTAGCCATAAGAGTAGACTGTCTTTGTCTCATAACCGTAGCTAAGTTCTGAAACAAAGTTAGGATATTCTTAGAAACCACACAACTGAAAAATAACTCAAAAAAATGCCAAAAATACTTCAGATTGGTATCCAATAAACATGGTGGTGGACCATAAAACCTTTTACCTCCTTAGGAGCTAAAAACTTCCACTTGGCGACTCCACAATCCTCAACAGACCTTAAGACTCCACTGGGAAGAACCTTTTTCATCAAAACATGTTTTAAAATTCAGTTAGAGGACCGCAAGATTTAAATTTGTAAAACAGACTAGTTAACCTCTTAAGGATTGTCATACCTGGTTGAACTTTTCCTGTTTATTTGGGTCTAAAAAACACAGCATAGTGGCTTCTAGAATGATTCATACTAGAGCCTATCTAGACCCTGATCCACCTAAAATAGTCGGTAACCCAGAAAGTATCCTTAGGAAGTATCCTAAGATTAAATTATCAGCTATTTGCATATCACCCTTAAGAGCTAATTCAGTCCTTGGAAATCTTTTAGCTCTACAACAATCACAAGTTGACTTAGTAAATCCCTTTATAACTAGGTCTCTTGGTGATTTAGATCAGTTAGATTCCGAGTCTTCGCTTTCATCTCCTGAAACAAGAAAACATCCTGGTAGCAGAGAAACGACACCTCCTGATTTACATTTCCTTCACAATTTAGGTGTCTCTCATCCAAGGTCAGCTCAGCAATCTACCCCTGGTCCATCCACTTCTACTCACCCTACATCCATTGTTCTAACCACTCCACTTCATTCCACTTTCCCTCTTGTGAATCTACCTCTTGTAAATCCACCTACACCACATATCATGGCAGCATGGTATGCCCCCTTAGTCCTTCCTGTACCATTAGTCAATCTCCCACAGGACTATTAGTCCAAAATTCCATTATATAATGCTATCAATGCTACAACATCGCAACATGTGGATAAGATTAATGATTACTTTGACAGAAATGAAATTGATGACGATTATGTCAAGCTTAGATTATTTGCTCAGAGCTTAGGGGGAGAAGTAAGAAAGTGGTTCAAAGGCTTAACCCCCCATAGTATTAATGATCTCCAAACCTTCCATCAAAAATTCTTAAACAAATGGGAAGTGAAGAAAAACCCTCTTCAAGTCCTTTCTGATTACAAAAATCTCCATAGAAACAAGGGGGAAAGTGTGCAAGCTTATTGCACTAGATTTAATAGTGTATATAATGCACTTTCCCTAGAACTAAAACCTCCACAAGGCTCAGATTTAAACAAGTTTCCGGAAGGGTTTGACCCTGAAATGGCCTATCATCTGAGAGAAAGAGATCCTGCAACTCTTGAAGAGATGCAAAAGGGTGCTCTTTCTGTGGAAGTCAACTTAATGGAGAAGAGAGCAAGAATGAAAAATGAAAAGAGAGTATCTTTTAGAGAGGAAAACACACCTTCTACTTCAAACTCAAAGATGGAAAGAATGATGGAGGAGATGATGAAGAAAATGAGCATCCTTGAGAGAGCACAAGCCAGTCAAAACCAAATTTCTCCTCAAAATAGAAACCAAAACCAAAACCAAAATTTTTGAAGGAACCAACCTCCAAAAAGGCCTAGGGAATATTATTAGCAGATCACTCCTCCTTTTCATCAAAACTATGTAAGTGAGGTTGAGGAAACAGATGAAATAACATAGGAGGATAATATAAACATTCTGGGGGTAGATAATGATGACTTTGAGGTTCATTATGATAGAAAACAAGGTCTATACACACCTTATGATGACAGAAGAGATGATGATGAAAATTATTATCAAGACATGGAAAATGTCATCATAGAATCGCAAAAAGAATATGACCTTAGAAGCAAAACCAGTCAACAAGATCCCAACAAAAAAACCTCTGACAAATCTTCACAAAACAGTGCTGCGACCAAACCTAGAATAGTCAAACAAAAGGACAAAATAGTAGCTGTAAATTCTGATAATGGTAAAGAGAAAGGCACTCAAAACAATGAAAAACAGAGTGCGGACATTAGTAGTACTAAGATCTCAGCTAGTACTCTTGTTAAATTTTTTTTTTCAAAAGTAAATAAAATAAATCAGCAAGCTGGTATTTCCAATAGAGTGACGGCTAATAAGGATGAGACCAGCATTTTAAAAAGTCAAATTCCTTTTAGACTGGAGCGGAAAATTTCCAAAATCAAAATCCCTGTTCCTTTGACAGAGTTAGCTGCCCACAATGTATATAGGACCCAAATTTTGAAGGTTTTAAACATAGAGGACTTTAATGACATTATCAATCTTAATGATGACCAACCAGAGCTTATTTTTGGTCCAAATATTGAAGGTATGTATCAAGAGGGACCTGTTCCTCCCTTTTATGTGAGTTTAAATGTTCATGAAAAATTTTTGCACAATGCTATGGATGACTCCGGGGCTTCTCATACTTTAATGCCTAAAGCTGTAATGGAGAGCCTTGGTCTAGAAATCACCAGACCTTATAAGGACCTGTAATCCTTTGATTCAAGCAGAGTAAAGTGTTTAGGATTAATAAAAGACCTCTGTGTTAACTTAGCTCAGATTCCAACCAAATGCTTAGTCATGGATATTGTTGTGGCTGATGTTCCCCCCAAATATGGAATGTTGTTATCAAGATCATGGGGGGCTAAGTTACAAGGGACTATGCAAATGGACATGACCTATGCGACTATCCCTGTTTTCAATCAGAATAGAAGATTTTACAGGGAGTCTCATATGCAATACACAGTGATGAGCCAAGATAGACCACAGAACTCTCCCCTTTATTCTGTAAATATAGGCCTTGATTCTTTATTATATTCGATGATGAAAATTTTAATGAACAAGTGACCTTGTCTGATTTAATGACAAATAGGGAGGAAGAGGAATACAACACAGAAGTGTCACAACAATTTGCTGAACCTGTGAATGTTAGCAAACCAAACACAGGTCTTGAGCTACAATTCATGAGTCCATTACTCTTAAACCTTGACAGTCAAGCAAGCATCCCTAAAATAAACGCAAATCTAGGGGAATCAAAATGATTACAACTAAGTGTTGATTTTCCACTACAATCAAGAAGCACGTTAGTTAAAGATGATAGTAACCACGATGAAACCAAGAATAGTCCTCTGTGGAGTATGTATTTTGATGGTTCCTGCACTAGAACTAATGCTGGTGCAGGTGTCTGGATTTCCAACACGGAAAATAACCACACAGACTTCATTTCCTACAAATTAAACTTTCAATGTTCCAATAACATAGCGGAATATGAATCCCTTCTATTAGGCTTACATCTATTGAAAAAGTTAGGAGCCCGAAGAATCAAGGTGTATGGGGATTCAGATTTAGTCATTAGGCAAGTCAATGGGGAGTATAACGTAAATCATCCCAGACTTAGAGCCTACCGAAACGAGGTCATGGATATTTTAAAAACATTCGAGGAGTCCAGACTGATTTTCGTCCCAAGAAAAAGAAATGTTGCGGCCCACAATTTAGCCTTTGCAGCTAGAACATGCTTAATGCCATCTAACACCAAAGATTTCACAACTCAGATGAAATTTAGACCAGCCATGCCTGATAATGAAAAGTATTGGCAGGTTTTTGATGGAGAAAAACAGATAGAAGACTTCATGCAATTCAGAAATAAATTCGAACGAAACAGTTTGGACTCAGAATATGAAACAGACTGTAGTGAAGAAAATTTTCTTGGCGAAGAAGAGCCATCTCCTGAACTTGTCAATATAAATCTTCTAACTAGAAAACTAAAAAACAAAAAAGAATTGAGTGCAGAGTTAGAAAAAGAGGAGTTAGAAAATCTGCACTCTAAAGATGAAAGTTTGCCAAGCAGTCTAGCACCTTTAGAAGAGTAGTTCGATTTTAACGATGTGGCAAATAAACCAAAACTGGAACCTATAGAGACTGAAGTGGAAGAGTGAAATATAGGCAATGAACTTAAACCGAAAATGATTAAACTGTCTAAAACTTTTCCAGCTCACATTCAACTTAAATACATAGAGCTGTTTAAAGAATTTTTTGATGTTTTTGTGTGGAGTTATGAAGATCTTAAATCCTATGAATCTGAAATAATACAACACAAAATCCCTCTCAAGGAAAACCAAAAACCATTCAAACAAAAGCTGTGCAGGATAAACCCTGTCCAGTTGCCTTTGGTTCAGAAGGAGATCATGAAAATGTACGAGGCTGGTATTATTGTCCCTATTATATATTCTAAATGGGTGTCTAATCTGGTGTCAATTTGGAAGAAAACTAGAGAGATCAGGCTTTGTATAGACTTTAGAGAATTAAAAAAAGCTTCATTACAGGACAACTACCCTTTACCTAAGATGGATCGTATCTTACAAAGGGTGGTGGGGTCTAGAAGAATTTATTTGCTTGATGGCTATTCAGGGTACAATCAGATCTTAGTTCACCCTTCCGATCAATTAAAGAAACCCTTTACTACACCATGGCGAAATTTCATGTATGTGAAAATGCCCTTTGGTCTAATGAATGCTGGAGCAACCTTTCAAAGAGCCATGGACATGGCATTCTCGGAGGAACTGGGCTTCTTAATCATTATCTATCTTGATGATGTCACTGTGTTTTCAAAAATGGATGAAGAGCATTTAAAACACCTAAGAAAAGTTTTCGAGAAATGGAGAAAGTCTGGGATATCTTTAAAACCTAGGAAAACACTATTTGGGCTCCAAGAAGGTAAAATTATTGGGCACATCATTTCAGAAGAGGGTATTAAGATAGATCCAAAGAGGATTGAGGCCATATTGCAAATATCTCATCCTCGAAACATCAAAGAGTTGCAATCTTTCATTGGAAGGATTAACTTTTTGAGAAGGTTCATCCCCAACTTCGCTGAGCTCCTTAGGAATATCACAAACATGTTAAAAAAGGAGCAAGGGGTAAAATGGACCTTGGAATCAAAGGATTCCTTTGAGCTGGTGAAACAAGCGTTAACTAAAACTCTGGTTCTTGTAAGTCCTAATTTTTCAAAAGATTTTTATATTTTTTCGTTTGCATTAGAATATACCATAGCTGTTGTCCTTTTACATAAAAATCCACAAGGACAAGAGAAACCTATTGTATTCTTTAGTAAGGCATTGAGGGATGCTCCTTTGAAGTATAACATCATGGAGAAGCAAGCTTTTGCTTTGGTTAAAGCTTTGAAAGACTTCAAAGTATACAACCTTCACTCACACATCATTTCCTTTGTCCCAAACTCAATCGTTAAAGACATCATAACACAGGACCTAGATGGTAAGAGAGGTAAGTGGATTGCTATTATTCTTGAATATGATCTAGAAATAAAACCCACTAAACTCATCAAAGGTCAAGGTCTAGCTAGATTAATGGCTGAATCAAATTTTGAGGTGCTTGATATTAATATGATTGATGCTTTGGATGATCAAGAGGAAATCTCAACTCCCATTGTTGAAAACCATTTTATGAATTCCTCTTGGTATGCTGATATTGTTTATGTTTTGCTTAATTTGAATACACCTCCTGGTTTGACAAAAACAAAGGCAAGATTCTTAAAGTTAAAATCTGTAAACTATTGCATTATAGATAAATGTCTTTATTGGAAAAATGCAAGTGGTGTATTGCTTAAATGCTTGCCTAAGTTTGATGCAGAGAAGGTTAAGCACCAGTTCCATGAAGGAGAGTGTGGAGGTCATTTGTCCTGGAAGACAACAGCCAACAAAATTTTTAGGGCTGGTTTCTATTGGCCTACTCTTTTCCATGATGTGCACAAGATGATCATAGCCTGTCATAAATGTCAACTTTTTGAAGGAAAAAGAAAACTGCTACCCCTACCTCTGCATCCAATCATTGTTGAAGCCCCATTTCAATAGTGGGGACTTGAATTCATAGGAGAAATCCATCCACCATCTTCTGCCCAACGTAGATGGATTCTCACTGCCACAGACTATTTCACTAAGTGGATAAAAGCAATACCTTGTAGGGAGGCCAATGATTCAGTTATTATAAAATTCATGGAGACCAACATTCTCTCCAGATTTGGTTGTCCTACCAAGATCATCACTGATAATGCAGCAGCATTTGGATCAAAGAGGATGGTTGAGTTCTGTCATAGATATCAGATAAAATTAGGGCATTCCACGGCCTATTACCCTCAAGGTAATGGATTTGCAGAATCCTCAAAAAAAATGTTAGTGAACATAATCAAGAAACTATTGGAGGACAATCAAAAGTCTTGGCACACAAAGCTAGTTCATGCACTTTGGGCTGATAGATTGACTTTGAAGAAATATATTGGCATGTCACCTTTCCAGCTTGTATAGGGTATTGATGCAATTTTTCCAAACAGCCTTGGTGTACCAGTAATGAAGTTGATTCAAGAGTTGCAAACTGAAGAAAATGACATGATCAGGAGACTAAATCAGACCATTCATCTTCAACAAATGAGAGAGGAAGTCTATAACAAAGAATTGCATAAACAGGACAGCATTAAAAAGCTTTTTGACAAAAGAACAAAAGCCAGAAATTTCAAAATTGCGGACAAAGTTTTAAAGTGGGACTCAAGGAGGGAAGACAAGGGCAAGCATGGAAAATTTGACAACTTATGGCTTGGCCCTTACTCTATTCATTCAGTTGCCAGTAACAATGCATTTTTCTTGCAGAGTTGAATGGAGCAGAATTGTTTAGGGGTCCTGTCAATGGCAGGATGCTTAAACATTACTTCTCTTAAATCCATCCCATGTTCTGGAAGCCTTTTTATCTTTTTTCTCATTGTAAATATATCATCCACCATTGCATTCAAAGTTATAAAAAATCAAAAATACAAAAACAAAGAAAAGAAAGAAAAGAGGGCAGGTTATGAAATCAAGAAAGGTACAGCCCCATACCAAAAAAGAGAAACAAATCTGAAAGTGTGCAAGCTTAAATGCCACTCCTAAAAACACACTTCTAGTTAGTCAAACTGCCTAATCTTGACTAATTAGCTTTAAATTTTCTGCTGATAGGATAGTGAATTCGATTTGCCAAACTGTTTAATATTGGCTTATCAATAGATAGATTAGGATAGAAATTAAAGGTTAAAACATGCTCAAAATCTGAACCTAAGGTTTCAAAGAGAGAATGACTCAAATCTGTTTCAAATTCTGAGTCGAAAGATGTAAAAATCTAGTTCTAATCAGCTCAAAATCTGAACCAGTTGACAAAGGAAAGACAGCTCAGAACAAAGTCAAAACAGAGCTATACAAAACAGGAAGGAAACGCTTTCAAATTTCATATCTCAGGCCTTCCAATTTTTGTTTTAAATTTTCTGCAAAATAAATGTCTATATGCAGCTTGTTTTTATGCCATAGATCACAGCAAGTTAAATAGCTTAATCTTGACTTGACTGTTTTTAAATTTATGTTATAGAATTTAGAGAATAAAAATCGGTTAGACTGTTAATCCTAACAGATTGATAGAATAGGTAGAGAATCAAATGGAATCAAATGTTTAATCTGAGTCCATAAAGAAACAAGGAGTAGAAATAGATTATATTTCCTGCTTTCAAAAGAATAAAATGTTGTGAAAAGAGTTTTCCAATCCAAGTGCACTCTAATGAAGAAAAAATGTTAGATCAGTAGGATTGGGTAGGTAGAAAGTTGTATTGATGAAAATCCAGTGTTTTTATGGCTGCTAACATGTTTTCAAAGCAAGATCATCCCAGCAAAAGAAGGGCAGCCCAATGGATGAAACACAGGTCAGCCTCCTAGAGAATGCAAGTCTGAAGTTCTTGATGCCTTCAAGAAGGCACCATCCCCAAGTGGAGCCACTGTTAGCCACCTGTGAAATTTGTTATACCAAAAGGTGGCTTAAACTATTTGGAGCCTTCAAGGAACAAATTTTATTGCTAAAAAATGTTGGCTCTTGAAGACTTTTGAAGGCCTCATGCCTCTGTCCAAATCTTCACTGTTGTTCCTATCTTAAAAACTCTGAAATTCTACTGATTTCATCAAGGAGATTACTGCTGCAAACACCATTTTCCCCCCTCCTCCCACTTCTAAAACTAACCTAAATTTTTCCCCTTTATTCCCCATAAAATCCCTCATTCTCACATTTTTCCCCTTTTCCCTCATCAAAACCCCTTTGATAAGGTTTCATGGCCCTTTATTTGCCTTATCGAAATCCTCCAAATCCTTTGAAAAGTATTGAAAATTGCATAAAAATCACATTTTTTATATGTGATAGACTTAAGCCCCTTTGGGCTAAGTCTTTAACCCTCCCCTCCATACGCCCTGGTACTGGAACCGAGCGCCAGCCTTCCAAGCGCTTATCGCATCGCCCGATCGTGATTAGCCCCTTCACTAAAACACCCGGTCATATTATCTTCCATATAACCCACGGCCCCGCAGTCGGGCGCCAAACCGTATTGAAAATCAATAATCCGCCCCTAAAGTATAAACCTTTGTTTATATTAAAATTTGTCGGTTTGTTATTATGTTCTAAAGTTCCACCGGTACAAAGTTCTAAGTCAATCTCCACCATCGGTCCGACCCACAGATCGACGACGCACAAACTCTCGCCCCGGTGGTCCCTGCCAACCACTCACCATTGCAAAACCAAGTGTTATCCATCGCACCACTTTGAGAGCAGGGAGGGTTTTTTTATTTTGCAGCGATTCCTCTCAGCGCCCGACACGTGGCTTGAGCACTGTTCACAAAACCGCTTTTCATCGCGCGTTAAATATTGGATGTGGAACTGACGCGATATTGACGTCCACCATCCGATTTGAGGCCGCTTATCGGACGGTGATCGCTCTCCAAAGATGCCCAAGCGATAACTCAGGGTACGGTGCGGTGTTTAAAGGATCTCCATCGTTGATCTGATTTGCAGATCGACGGCCCACAATCCATCGCCCAGTCCCCTCGTCCACAGCAGTGCCGGTGGTCCCAACGCCACCTCAGCATCCACGCGGTAGAATTCAATTGGGGTGGTTGTTCGTTGTTTCCTTGTCCAGTCAGTAAATCCGGACCCGGGAAATTTTATTTGGCCTAGTTTTATTAAATTTTTTGATGTCCGGGCGCATTTTCTAAAGGTTCTTGGCGCCTGTTTTTCCACCGTTGATCGCGTGGGCCGATCTCATCCAACGGCCCACGATCATCTCGAACCCCACACACCATTTTTTAACTATTTTTCTCCAAAAAAAAGGTTTTAAACCTTTGTCTCTTTTTTATTTTTTCCGAATAATGTGACCCCTCCACATTATTTATTCACCTCCGCTCCTGGCCGTCAATCTTTGCGCGATCGACGGCTCTGATTTAAATTCTTTTTCTGCCTTCCCTTTGAATTCCTCTGATAAATCCCGACTGTTGGATGAGGCCATCCAAAGACCATGCTTCCTCCATGTGCCTTCTGAAGCAGTACACTTATACATGCAGGATTTCATAATGTTATTTGTATTTTTGCAGGGATAAATGGCTTTTCCGCTATGTCTGAAGAAAATTCAGAAGCAGAGGGTGACGATCCTCCCACCCCAAATCTATCAAAGAGAATCATTTGTAGGTTTCAAATTCACGTTTCGTAAATGATTCATCAACCATTGATGCCACATGACCCCTGCGCAGCCCTGCATGCCAGAAAAACACAGTTAATCAAGCACAGTCAGAGGGTATCAGTGTCGAAGACAAAATATATCAGAACAGAAGATTGAAGATATATCTTTGGGGATTATGGCTAAGATGGTTTATCAAAAGTCCAATCCCCGATTAAAAACACAGTTAAAGGAAAAATCATAAAGTTTCATCAGATAGAAATCCTCCACCGCCATAGCCGAGGCAAATTGATTCCCCCCTGCTACCACAATGCCACCTGTGCCCCAAAGCATTCAAATAGAGCCTGAATTTATTGATCAGGATCAGATATTTGTCTCAAATCATAGCCAAAGATTAAATTCTACCAAGGAACTTAATGTAGAAAATATCAGCAGAGTTACTTTGACGTCACACGAAGCCTCAAAGGTCAAAAAGAGCTCCCATTGAGCTTAATTTTTTTAGTAAAAAATTTAATACAAAGGACACCTATGTAAGTTTCTTCATCGATCCCCCAAAGGCCAAAGAAACCATTAAATCTATATTAATTATAATTGGAGATATTTTATCAGATCTCACCTCCTCATTCTTCTATATATCCTACTGCAGAAGATGAGTGAGGGGTTGGTTGATGTAGTTACTGAACATTGAAATGTAATTGAGCTTGAGACTTCTATCTGTAAATAATGTTCACTGGCCCTTGGAGCTCTGCTGGTGATAGATAGGTTAGGCTGAGATGTGTAGATGGTTACTAAACTAAAGCATTGGACTTAAAGTTGTAACTTGTTTGGAGCATCAGTACAAGCTGATTTATGGGATCCTGGTCTATGTTGACGATGATGTTTTTTCTCATCGTAACTTGTCATTTTGTTTCTATTTTCACTGTGTTTCATCTTCTCTTATAAAGAACAGCATGTATAGAGTTAGGACCTACTGTATATCAGTACCCTTCTCTGACTGAAAATCCTTATCTGAATGTTTTCTTTCAATCTGTGTTATTTGGGAATGATTCAATTCAGTTTAAGCATAGGAATGTTGGTGTTTCCTCGTCGTATTGCCTTAGCTAAATATTATTCTTGAATTTAATGTTTAGTATTAGTTAAGTAGAGATGAACTAAGGAAGATATGGTATGCCCTGGTCCTAGTTTTATCCCCAAAGACTGTCTGAATTTTTCCCTTGGAATGTGTTAAAAGCTAGCTAGTTTCAAAGTACTTACCAGATCTTAGGCCATTCTGTGTTATCTTTGTGTCTGTCTTGAAGGTAACCAAGTAAAGCAGAGCTAGGAGAGGATTTTTGGTGAGCCCGACCCGTTATTTTCTACTCCAATAATTTCCTTCAAGTTTCCCTTTGTTTTAAATTGTTTTCTATTGAAAGCGTATCAAATGCTGGCTAGTTTAAAAGTACTTACCAGATCCTAGTTTGCTTTTATGTCTTTCTTAAGTGTATCTCAAAAGATGGCTAGTTTAAAATTACTTACCAGATCTTGGGTTGCTCTTTGTTCTCCATATGTTTAATTTATCCTTCTTACTATACCATTTCATTCCATAAATCAAACTTCAAAGAGATCCTTAGACATAGATGACTTGCCCCATGGACCAGTCTTGCCTCTTGTTGTTCCAATTAAACCCTATTATGACTCCATAGCTTGATGGACTAAAAACTGCAATTATCTATCTTTTTGGCCGAAGCCTACTCTGATTGCTTGCAACTTCTCACCTTTGAAACTATTTGCATTTAGGACTCTCCACCTCAAACAGTAACCATGCTCAACCATCCAAAAACAAAACAAACCCTTGGCCTTCATAACTAGTCTAATATCATTACCCCAAACTTCAAAGACAAATCCATCTTTACACTCATTGGAGAGATCCCTCTCCAGATTCAGGAGGGCTAGATCCTAGAATCCCAAAGTGGTTGAAACGATGTTTCTCCCTGTGACTGGAATTTTTCCAATCTTGCTGATTACAGGGAGCTAACAGTGGGTTTCAGTGAGGCACTCCTTCTGTAAATGTATCCACACTATGTCTCCCACTTGGAAGTTGTGTGGCGCTCGAGGCTGATCATGGCGTTGCTTGTACTTAGCATTAGATCTTTATAATATTTCATGAACCTATTGGCGAATGTGTTGAAACCGATCAATGAAGCTATTCACCTAGTAATATTCAGACTGGACATGTGCTGAATCTGCTTGAGTAGCCGCAAATGGCATGGCTATGTCAATGGGATATACTGGATAGAATCCCAAGCCCACCTGAAAGGGGTTGTGGTTGGTTGAGCTGTGTAGGTAGGGGAGGATCTCATCCCATGTGTGTGGATGCTTTGAGTTGTACATGCGCATAATGTATACAATCATCCTATTGATGACCTCTGTCTGTCCATCAATTTGGAGATGGAAAGTTGTGAACTTGGTGAGATTAGTGTCCAACATCGACCAGAGGCTGGACTTAAATGTACGAAGAAACTTCTTGTCCCGATCTGAGATGATAGATTGTGGGATCCCAAACTATACCCACACTTGTTCAAAGAAGATTTTAGCAGTGGCTTCTGTTGTGATATTCTTCTTGTGGGCTACCATAATGGAAATCTTCAAAAATCTGTCGACGACCACAAAAAAAATGTCGTTGCCATGCTTAGTAGAAGGAATGCATGACATGCAATCCATGGAGATGGATTCCCAAGGTCGAATAGGGGTAGGCAGTGGAGTATAGAGGCCTTTATTCTTGATGTTCAGTTTGGCATGTAGAAATTATATAAATGATATGTTATATGTCTAATATTCTCCTAATCATACACTATTTTACTTCATGCACAATACAAAATCTATTCCACCATTGATCATCATATGCGGAAATTAAATCAATTGCATGCACACATTAAAACCATAAAAATTCACACACATTAACACATATATTTATAGGAAAGCCTGAAGCTAAAAACCCCAACTATCTGTATATAATATATGTCATATAGATCATGTAACAACCCTCAGACAAAGCTTCTCACAAGCTCTCAGTACAATCCAATTGCTACACACTAATCAGGCTAGATCTTGAAAATCCATGCACGGATCTTTGCCACCTGCTAGCCTGCCTCTACTGCGCAATAACTAATGAATATGGGCTTTGAATGAACGTGAATTGGTCCAGCCTTGCTCACAAAATCCTCAGTGGCATCTCCATCAATGTGTGGTGCAAAATCATGCAACATTATAGTCACAACTGATAGTCAACATGCTCTTTCACCTACCTCTCCACTGGTCTCCACTAAAATTGTCCATGCATTGTAGTTAACTGATGTATTCTTCAGTTGATTAATGAGTTAATATTTAGTGAATTAATTAATAATTAATTCACACCACTCTCACTAGTGTATCAATTAGTTAGACTAGATACAACTAGCTCAACTGTGTCTAACTGAGTTAAACTGAACACAACTCCACCAACTACCTCAATAACTCCACCAATCTCTATCACATGAGTTATAACTGAAGTCTCCATGCAATAGCTCCAGTTAACACTCAGGAATAGCATAATTCCTTCTGTCAGCTCCTGTGCCACATCTGTGCACTTAACTGAAGTGCTCCAAGAGAATAAGATAATGTTTATAGTCCAAATATTATTAAGAGCTAATAATATTTGACATATCTATTTTTAGACTGGCAATCTAAAAATAGATTCTGCCCAGTATGTCTAAAAATAGAAGTCCATCTATTTTTATAACTAGACCAACCATCCACAAATATCATCCTGCAACTTGTTAGACTCAATCTTGTCAGTCCTCTGTCATTTCTCGTCATTTGTAGTCATTAAATGCCATTTTGGTCAAAAAGAGTCATTTCAATTCTTGAGTCCAGGGTTTTGTCTTCAGAAGTGTGAAACAACACCTACAGGCCAGAGAGAGAGTTCTGGCAGAGGTGTGAAGGAGAGAGCTTTCATTGTACAGTTTTCACAGAGATTTAATTGAAAGTTGCAGCTCTGTTTCGTAAGATCCCTGTGGTAATAACTTAGCATTGTGTTTCTTCCTTTGTTTCATATGTGTCTTGTAATGTTTTGCAGTTCATTCGTAATCATTTTCTGTTGAATGCTTTTAAGTAAGAGAGGTAGAATTCAATTGTTTCTCTGCCTTGGAAAAGTGTTTCAAGTTCTGTGTTTTCTTCTGCCTGAAAAGGATTCATACATTAATGCCCTTTTCAGCTATCTTAAACAGTCTTTTCACCCCATATAATTTCAATTTGGGTGCTTAAGCTCTTGCCTATCTTGCCTCATGAGATAATTTACGTCTTTCATTTAATTTCCCTACTCATGCTGTCCTTTGTCTCCATACTGCCCAGAAAATCCAGTCATTTATCAGAATACCCCTTTCCTATCTATTTACTAGCCTAAAATCAGTTCCCATTTTAAGTCATCTCGCACCCTATTGCTCATTTTATCGAGATTAACTGGAGAGAGCCCTCTCCTGTCCTTGTAGGGCTAGCTGTGAGGCTGAGCTTGGTTTGATGTTGCCTTGAACCTCGCCTTCATTTAGCCTAAGGCAGATTCGAGCGCTAACACAACTCATAGAATATGATCGACATGTCTAAAAATAGACATAGTATAAAAATAGACTTGCACCAAAAATAGCCTGCGGGCCCACTTAGTGAAGGCAACTCTTTTCACTAAGCTCATCATCTTCTTGCAATCTCAACACTCCCTCTCAACATGATAGGGATTATCTGCCACCCTGATCCTGCCTCTGTGGTATTCGAATTTTCTCTTGGTGAGCGCCTTTGTCAAGATATCAGTATCCTAATCCTCTGTAGAAATGTAATAAAGTAACATGATCTTGCACTGCACAAAATCTCTGATATGATGATACCGGATGTCAATGTGTTTAGATCTATCATGAAATACTAGATTAACCGAGAGTTTGATGCAAATATGATTATCACAATATATCATAGTAGGATCTAAGTGTGAACTGAACAACCCGACCAGGATCTTCCTCATCCATATAGCCTTGCATGCAGCCAAACTTTCTACCATGTACTCAGCCTCAGATGAACTGAGTGCCATGGATATCTGCTTCCTGCTATACCAAGGAACTATTGTTGATCTGATACTGAAAATCCCTCCATATGTGCTCTTTCTATTCGTTGGGCTCCCTACCTAATCTGCATCTGTGAAGCCACACAGCTTCACCTCATCTGACTGTCTGTACCATAATCCATATCCTGATGTGCCTCTGAGATATCTCAATACATGCTTCCCCGCCTTCCAAAAGAGCTTGGTAGGCTTAACCATAGCTTGTGAAAGCTGGTTAACAATGTGGCATATGTCAGGTCATGTATTGACTAGATACATAAGCGACCCCACCAACTGTTGGTAAACAGTGGCATCCATTACCTCTACCGATGTAGAATCCTCTTCCTCCAACCACGAGGAAGAGGAGTGTCGATAGGCTTGTAGCCATGCATGTTGAACTTCCCCAGTATCTCCCGGGAATACTTGTGATGCAGTAATTCTGCTAGAAAGCAGATCTCACATATAAAACACAAATTCCTTCAGTAACTCTGAAAATACTCAAATTTTCTATAATAAAATCATGGAAAACATCTAACTTAATTAAACATGAAGGCGAAAAAGAGCCATACAAATAAACTTCCTTAACTATATTAAAATTCTGTGGCCAGATATTACATTGGGCGGCCTCTTGGCTCTTTTCCCTTTAAACCACTCCTCACTCACTCCCCTCAGCTCTTCAACTATTCAAGTGTGTTCTCCTCACAAAAACCACTCATATTTATACATAAATAATGAATTTAATTCACTCCAAAAATATCTCCACCTAATCCTCAACTAAATCTAATTTAAATGCATTTTAGGTGTGGACTCAACTAAGTCCCGTACATAGCATTCCTACTCCCTAATTTGCTACTTAATTATATTTTCTCTCATATCCTTTTAATTAATAAAATAATATTTACAAAATCCTCACTTTTCTAATTTATCTCCTATTTTATTTAAAAATAACAAATTAATTAATAAAACAATTTAAAATGTCACACCCCCCTTTATTACATATTTAAAAATGAAAATTGGCCTTGATGCTCCTGCATCAACTTGCCTTGAGGCACAAACAATCCATCACTACACTGCCAAATTTCCAATCCCAGGAAATAATGAAGGAGGCCCAAGTCCTTCATCTCAAACTCTTTTGCAAGATCAGCCTTGCATGAGAGTATGAACTGTTCATCACCCATCAATATCAAATCATCTACATAAAGTACAATGATTAGCAACTTACCCTCCACCACAGTCTAGTATAGGTTCGAATCCGCCTCACTCTTGGTGAATCCAAGACCGGTGAAATAACTGTCTATCTGTGTGTACCAAGCACGAGGTGCTTGTTTCAACCCATACAACGCTCTTTTGAGCCTACACACATGCAACTCGCTGCTGAAGATCTCGAAACCTTCGGGCTGCTCTATGTACACCTCCTCCTCAATGGCTCCATTGAGGAACGTAGTCTTCACATCCATCTGATGAATGTGCCATCCCATCTGTGTTGAGAGAGCTAGGATGCTTTGTATGGAAGAATACCTTGCGATAGGTGAAAAGGTTTCCTCATAGTCGATCCCCTCAATCTATGAGAAGCCCCACGAAAAAAATCTTGCCTTGTACTTCTCGACGCTCCCGTCAGCTGCTTGCTTCACTTTGTAGATCCATCTCGAACCTACGCGATTTCCTTGGGCAGGGCCGTCTCCCATGCCTTTGATGCCGACCAATCGAATCATACTCTTCCACCATGGCATCTACCCATGCGGGGTCCTCCTGAGCTTCTCGAAAAGTGTCTGCGTACGATACACTTGCTCATCGGAGCCATGTATCCGGTGTATCGGTCAGGTGAACATCTTGTACGCGTTGTGATGTGGGTGCTCTCTGATCTTCTACTGCATCAAGATTCGGTCGGCAAGCACGCTGGTGTGCTTAGCCCTGCGATGGTTGGCGCTGCTGGAAGTGGTTTCTTCCTCCATGAACCTCCTCTTGTGGTTGATCCACATCCTGAGGCTCATCCTTAGGAACTAATAGCTCCTCATCTGCATGCAAGTGTGGCTCCCTCTCAAGCGAACACTTCATGGCTTTCTCCTCATGAAATTTGATATCCTGTCGCACAACAGTCTTCTGAATGTCTGGAAAATACACACGATAGTTGTGGGGTGTATCAGTGTACCCCAAAAATATCCCAACCTCTGCGGTCAGCTCCACCTTCTTCCTGGCATCCCTCATCACATGAATGTAAACAGGTGAGCCAAGAATCTTCAAATGAGAAATATCAGGCTTCTTACCAGAAAACGCCTCTTCGGGTGTACTACTGCCAAGTACTCTATGAGGACAACGATTTTGCACATAAACTGCAGTATCGCATGCCTCATCCCAAAAGTGTATGGGAAGGCCCTGATCATGCAACATCACCCGTGCAACACCCACGATCATTATGTTCCTCCGCTCCGCGACCCCATTCTGTTGTGGGTTATGAGGCGCTATGAGCTCTCTTCGAATTCCTTCTGCACTGCAAAAGTCTTTGAATTTTCCAGAGATTAATTCACCACCATTATCGCTCCTAAGAACCTTCACCTGCTTCCCCAAGTCTTTCTCCACCAGTGCTTTAAACTCACAAAACTTAGAGAATGTCTTGCTCTTCTTCTGCATGAAGAAGATCCATCACTTACAAGAAAATTCATCAACAAATATCGCATAATACCTGTGCTTTTCTGTCGAAGCTACTGAGAAGGGTCCACACACATTTGTGTGAATTCTCTCAAGGATCATCGTGGCGTGACTATCCTTCTCATGAAAGATGGATTTCATAAATTTTCCCAAAGTACAACCCTTGCACTGATCTGACTGCGCAAGTGTACCTTTGGGAAGCCCGGTAGGAATCTGCTACAAAATTTTCAAAGAGCCATGGTGAAGATGGCCCAATCTCCTGTGCCACAATTCGCCCTCATCTCGACTCACCACTCCTTCTGCCTTGCTTTCCATTGTTGCACAACCATCTACCTACAACTGATAAAGGTTCTTAACTCAAACCCCTATCCTCCAGGTTTCACCAGTTGCCTTACTGCACAGGAAAGCCTTTCCCTAGCTAAAGAAAACATCATATCCCTTGTCTTCCAACATCGCCACAGAGATAAGATTCTTCTTCAATCCTGGAACATGCATGACATCCTTCAAGATGAAATTTTTGCCAGACTCCCTCTCAAAGGAAATGTTCCCGATACCAGTCGCACTGTATCTACCATCATCGTCCATCTCGATGTGCACTCCAAGATCCTTCTCATCCAGATCAGTAAAAAAATCTTTGTCTTCAGTCATATGGAAATATGCACCACTGTCAAGAAACCACACTGAACCCATCACACTCGAGACCAAGCATGCGATCACTGAAAAATCCAGCTCAAACTGCGAGGCTAAGGCCTCTCCAGCTGAAGATCCATCATCCTGCTTATTTTTCTTCTTCTGTGGACAATTAGTGGCGTAATGTCTGTGTTGGTGACAATGAAAGCACTTCACCTTGGACATGTCCTGCTTCTTGCCTTTCACATCGGATTGATAAGTATTTTTCTTTCCCTTCCCTTTCCTTGCTTTGGCAGCCAAAGCACAATTTTCTTCATCTTCATTCTTTGATGAAGATCCATCCCTGGTACTCCGCCTTATCTGCTCCTGCACAAGATCTGACCAAAGTCGCTCCCATCTCGGCAGTTTCTCCTGACCATTGACAGAGTCCTCATAGGAATGCCAACTCTTTGGAAGCCCAAGGAGAGCCAAGCTCACCAATTCCTCTTCATCTAAAATAACCCCCACACTTCCCAGCTCATCCCTGCACTGGAAAAACTTCGTGAGGTACTCGGGTATACTTTCACCCTTCTCCATTTTTATTTTCCTAGGTTTATCCTTGAGCGCAAACTTCCTCTGGTCACTTTTTCCTTGGAACAAGTCTGTCAAATCTTTCCACATCAAGAATGGAGAAGATTTACCATGAAGTCTGGAAACTATTTGATCCTTCACACCTTCCAACAGAATCCTTTGAAATTTTGATGTCTTATTTTGCCATGCGTCAAGTGCGGCAGCATCGCTAGAAGAAGGTTTTTGAATTTCTGCATCTATGAAATCCTTCAACCAATTATAATCCAGCACCGCCTCCATCCTGTCCTTCCATGAAATATAATTCAAGCTTCCCTCAAGGGCATACTCCAATTGCAATCCATTGAAAGACATCTCAACTTCGATACCAAGAAAACACTACTGCAAATTCGAATTCCACCAGCACAAAACTCAACCGCTTCAATGATTTGCTATTGCTCTAATGATTAATGCTCCAATACCATGTAAAAATTATATAAATGATATGTTATATGTCTAAGATTATCCTGATCATACATTATTTGACGTCATACACAATATAGAATATATTCCACCGTTGATCATCATATGCGGAAATTAGATAAATTGCATGCACACATTAAAACCATACAAATTCACACACATTAACACAGTGATTTATGGGAAATCCTGAAGCTAAAAACCCCAAATATCTATATATAATATAGATATTATAGATCATGTAACATTCCTCATACAAAGCTTCTCACAAGCTCTCAGTACAATCCAATCGCTACACACTAATCAGGCTAGATCTTGCAAATCCATGCACCGATCTTTGCCACCTGCTAGCCTGCCTCTACTGCACAATCCTTGCTGAATATGGGCTCAGAATGAACTCGAATTGGTCCAGCCTTGCTCATGCAATCCTCATTGGCATCTCCATCAATGTGTGGTGCAAAATCATGTAACACTATAGTCACAACTGATAGTCAACCTGCTCTTTCACCTACCTCTCCACTGGTCCCCACTGAAACTGTCCATGCACTATAGTTAACTGATGTATTCTGCAGTTGATTAATGAGTTAATATTTAGTGAATTAATTAATAATTAATTCACACCACTCTCACTATTGTATCAATTAGTTAGACTAGATACAACTAGCTCAACTGTGTCTAACTGAGTTAAACTGAACACAACTCCACCAACTACCTCAATAACTCCAACAAACTATGTCACATGAGTTCTAATTGAAGTGTCCATGCAATAGCTCCACTTAACCCTCAGGAATAGCGTAATTCCTTCTTTCGGCTCTTGTGCCACATCTGTGCACTTAACTGAAGTGCTCCAAGAGAATAAGATAATGTTTATAGTCCAAATATTATTAAGAGCTAATAATATTCGACATATCTATTTTTAGACCGGCAATCTAAAAATAGATTCTGCCCAGTATTTCTAAAAATAGAAGTCCATCTATTTTTCCAACTTGACCAACCATCCACAAATAGCATCCTACAACTCATAGAATATGATCAACATGTCTAAAAGGAGACATAGTCGAAAAATAGACTTGCGCCAAAAATAGCCTGCGGGCCCACTTAGTGAAGGTGACTCTTTTCACTAAGCTCATCATCTTGTTGCAATATAAACATGGCAATGGTGTAGGCAGTGTAGGATCTGATGTAATTCTTGACATCCTGTCGAAGATTTAGCCAATAGAAATACTTCTGCAGTACTGCCAATGTTTTCTCAACCCCAAAATTCCTAAATAACTGATTGTAGTGCGCTTCCAAAACCATGTTGGCATGCTTGCTTGAAGGAACATAAAGGTGTCCTAAGTGACATAAAATTGCATCATAGAGTTGAAAATTTGGAACGAACTTACCCTCTAAGAGCGTATTGTATATGTGACCAAATTCTGGATCACTTATGTAGAGAAGTGGCCAATCGAAAGTCTCATTCCCACAAGAGTTGAGCATGGTGGTTAGTGCCAAAATTGGTGGTTAGTTGAGGTAGTCTACATCATTACCGGTGTTTCCCTTCTTGAACTTGATGTTCAAATGAAACCGTCGCAGGTATGTGGACCACTTCTGATGGCGATCGTTCTACAACTTCCCTTGTATGTGTATGAACTACAGGGGTTGGTGTCTATGTGGATGACCGTTTCCTTCCCCAAAATTTAATTCTTCCATTTTAGGCAAGCCTGCATGATGGAATACATATATTTTTCATAAGTGGGAAACTTTTGGACTATGTCGAAAAGTGCATCACTGTGATATTCCACTAGATTCCCCTATTGAGTAAGAACTACCCCAATAGCATAGTTAGAGGTATTTGTCTCAATCTCAAATGGTTGTTACAATTCTGGCAATGTGAGCACTGGTTCAGAGAAGAGTCAATGTTTCAACTCTATGAACACCTTATTTTGAGATTCAGACCAAAATAATTTTTCTTTCGCTCCTCCCTTGGTGACTTGAATCAAGGGCCAAGTGATATGAGAGAATCCCAACATGAACCTGCTGTAGAAATTGGCAAGACCCACAATTTTGTAGAGCTCTGTTAGAGTGGTTGGGGCTGGCCAATCCCGAATGACTTGGATCTTGGCTAGATCCACATGCACCCCACGCTCATAAATAATGTATCCCATATACTCAACTTGGGTCCCTCCTTGGCTTTGAAGGGAATCTTACACACATTAGAGGGTTTGATTGGTACCTGGTGATACCCAGACTTCAAGTTGATCTTGATGAAATATTTGGCCCCACTAAGCTAGTCTAGGAGGTCATCAATCCATGGGATTGGATACATATTCTAGACTGTGATATTTTTCAACACCTGATAGTCAATACAGAGTCTCTGGGTGTCATCCTTCTTTTGTACCAACACGATCAGACTCCCACAGGGCAAGGATCTTGGCTTGGTGTGCCCTTTCTGCAACAACTCCTGGATATGCCTCTTAATTTCATCATTCTCTAGAACAGAGAATTGATATATCGATCTATTAGGCAGCGATGGGCCTAGGGTCATATCAATGGAGTGCTTGACCTGACAGTGTATAGGAACCCCTGTGGATGAGGAGAAAATTTCCCGGTAATTCTCCATGATTTTGTCCATATGTTGCTTCCACATAGGGATACCATATTTGGAGGTTGTGGCCACAATATTATTATTTCCCTGTGGGCGAATCATAATGAAAACAAATTTCTTAGTTTAGGAAGTAATATTACTGCATTTCTTGGAAGTAATCAAAGAAATGGTGGAAGGCGGTAATACCTACGATATCCTGTACAACTTATTTCCAAAATTAATAATAATAGAATGAGGCCTAGAATCATACATAGCATGTCACTTCCACAAGTATGGTTGACCTAATAATTCATCAGAAACTTCAACACGAGGAATATCACATAGTACCTCATCTGTGAAGGGTTTGATGTTGTAGGGAATGCGACACTATTAGCTGACGTGAAGATCTATTCCTTGGTGAAGCCACCCAATGGTATATGGCTGTGGGTGTGTTGTAGTTAGTAGGTTGAGCTGCTTCATGACCTCTGCTGAAATGAGGTTCTTTTGGATTCCTCTATCAACAATGAATTGCAATGGAGAACCATTCACCCACATTTGGGAATGGAAGAGGCACTCCCCATCCTCTCGATCTTCGGGTTCCTCCTTCTAGATATTGCTGGTGACAACAGTGGCACTGGGTTCCACATCAATTATTTTCTTCCCTTTCGCGTTCCCTTTGTTTGGTTCTAACTCCAAATCAGAACATGCATCTGATTCATATACCTTCAACTCGACCACCAGTGCCTATTTGGACCAACACTCACTTGTGTTGTGAGTGGAGCTTTTATGAAATTCACACCACTTCCCCATGTCCTTTTTTGGCTTTGTGGTGTTGTTCTTCACTTGTTTCTATGATGGGTTGTCTTGAGTCACCTCACTTTGGATTTTACCCTTGTTCTACGGTTTGGGTGTGACTTTCCCTAGCTTCGGATTCGCAGATCCAAAGTCTCACTTGTTCTGCTTAAATTTTTTCTCGATCTTGGTGTCATATTTAAATTTCGTGCCAAGTGAGGTAATGTCGAGGAACCCCATTTCCTCCTAAATTTACTTGTGAAAATAGATGCGGTACTTGAGCACCAAGTGTTTCTCTGAATCTTTAATACCCAACTTTGTGCACAGGGTATGGAAAAAATTCATCAACTCGTACACATCTTGCTCCCTTTGTTTCCGCAACATGGTCCATTGGATGTAGTTGTACTCATAGCTCCCCATGGGGTAATATTGTTCCTTGATGTCGTCTCGGAATGAATTCCAAGTGGGTGAGACTAAAACATGTGAGGGTTCTTCCTCATCCCTTTGTTCACAGTAGGTTTCCCACAAATATTTGACATGGGGGCCAGCTTTGAGGAGCACAAAGATAATATTTTCTCAATCAGAGAAATAATGGACTGAAAAATACCCTTCCAAAAAATTCATCCATCTATCTACAGAGAATACATCTATTTTTCCCTCAAATATGGAAATGTAAAAGTTTACTTGTACCTTAAAAGGAGTGGTGCCTAGAGAGTGTTTGTTGGATGAAGATGCACTGCCATTGGGTAGTCATTAAAGGATTTGGGAAAATTTATCCATTATCGTGTTCCTTTGTTTCTCGAGGGCCTCCTTGAGAAATATTTTTATAGGATCTCCTTCTCCCTTGTATTTCTTTTCTTCTACCATGGGAGGGCATTGGGGTTTGTAAGGTTGACCTTGCAAAGGTTCAACCAAATCGAGCCCTAACTCCCTATACCCAGACCTCGTTCTGGACATGCAAAGAAATATCAAGAAAGAGAATACCCCTCTAATACCATTGATCTAAACTTATGAAGGAACACAATCAATTATAGAAATAAACATAAATGTAGAGATGAAACATGAATAACACTTTATTTCATCAATATCAAATACTGAAAAATGCTTATAGGAAAAATGGAAAATAAACTAGATGTGGTGGCAACATGCCTCTGAACTGTGTTAAAATGAAGCTTAAGGGAATTTTTATTATCGAACAATAAGAGAAAAACCCTAAAAACACCAAAACCCTAACCCGAGGAGATGTAACACCAATATTTTATGGGTCCCGTTGGGGTTAGTTGGGCAGTCAACATACTGGGGTTATAACTTGGTCATATTATCTTTTTTTGTCGCATATGATACCGCAATGGAAATATCTCTGAGGACTACAACTACTGGTGTAATTAATTTCAAATCCCCAAAGTAATCATGCCCAAAAAACATCGTTTAGGGCCTCAAAATGACTCTGGATGTTCAGGACCCAAAAAAATACTAAAAATAGTAAATACAAAAACTGATGAAACTGACTAGGTGGAATAGGCAGGTGGCAACCAATATCCACCTGGATCAAGGGATCATTTAACAAATAGTGGATAATATGTCCTTGTTAATAGATTGCATATCCTTCCCAAAATACAATCTTTCATAAATGAAACATGCATATGTAGGTGTGTCTTGGATTGATTGCAAATATGCCTGAATTGATTTATTCGACTTTACATGTTGCTTTTTTTATTTTTGTATTATAGAAATCTTTTCCCGTATCGTAGATTTCAATTGATGTAAATGAGTGTACTAGTTACTATATGCACCAAAGAAGGAAATACAAAATTCTTTGCTATTTTGTATCTTCATTGAAAAAGGAATTTTTTCTCATTTGATGATGTGAAATCCTTCGACACTTATTTTTTTTTCTTTTTCTTGTTTTTCTTGATATTTTATTCTGATTTGAAAAAAGTTTTAACTCACTAGAACATCTAGTAAACCTAGACTCTTTATTAATAAGATAACTACAAGCTACACTTGAGAAAATTTTACAATCTTATCTCTCATAGATTCTTTGGAGCATTTGTGGTGACTTGTCATTGCCATTAATACCTTCAACACCCTTAACTTTCATCATTGAATGGATATGTGAATGTGAAGTACAAATTGGTATATGAATAATCTATAAGACTTTGTAATAATTTTTGTTGAATAGAATCTCAAAGAAATATCTTTTTTTCCTATATTCCAAATATATATGTTCACATCAAGGAGTACACATATCCACTGTATTGAAAATCATCTACCTTCTATATGTCCATTTTCATATGGCATTCATAATTTTGTAATGAAATCTTTCCAATCATTGAGACATTTCTCTTGTTAAATGTCTCCAACATTCAGGTGTTGTTGTAAACAATTCAAAGATATATCGTCATTGCAAATGAAACAATTGTAAAAATGATGTGAATTTTTTTTCTCATATTAGACATATCAAACCATGGTGAAAGTGTGAAAATAGAATCAATCAAAGAGTCATGATAATCATTGAAATTTTTTCAATAGATCAAGAAGCCATTTTCACATAACACTTTCTCAATTAATTGTATGTCAAATTGTTCAAGCGAGAATTCATATGGACATTATGGGCCAAATGGTCTATCTATTGAAGATACATTATCCACTGTACTATGTAAATGACTGTTTCAAAATGTCCATATGTAGGATTTTGATTATGTAGCAAAATATTATATTGATAACCATCAATGTATGAATTGAACGTTATATATGATTGACCATTTGTAAATAGCCAAACTTTCACTGGAACTGAAAACCACTTGGAGAACCATTTGATACAGAATTCACCCCCCCATAAGCTAATTGTAGATGGAGAACAAATAGAATAAGGTGTAGACAATCCTTCCAAGTAGACTTCATGATCATTAACATGATGGAGATCCTGAAGGTATTCCAGGGACATTTTTGTATGCAATGAATGCAAAGTAGCATAATGTCTAGGAGATAAACAATGTCAAAAGTGGTTTACAGTACCATGTCATATTTAACTAAACTATCATGAAAGTGAATAAGAACAGAAAATGAGTGAAATAAACAGTCACCAATAAAATAAAAGAAATTATATAATTTATGTAAATTGAATCTAGATAATTTATGATCAATTTCTTGCAATTTTGTACCTTTCAATGCAAAACTATTTTCCATTTCCATAAACTATGTTGATACAATGTGACAATGATTTATAGCACTAAGAGCATAAACACTAGTCAATGTTCAATCACCACATACGATACTAGAAAATTTCTACACCTGATATATTATCTAATCTATATTGTCTTTGTCACTATTTTTCCCTTTTTTTTTGTTTCACAATACTCTAAATATCAGTACCTAACATTACAACAAAGGAGTAGAAAAAATGTAAATAAGCAACCTTGAAGATTGCATTCTTTGAAATTGAAACATATTTTAAAACTAAAGGCATCTATACATCCTAACTATTTATTCATTAAGATCAATCATCTTTTTTCACCTTGTCTTGAGGATGAACCACATTAGATGGTTCAAAACGTCTTATGACCAAATCCTAATGATGTGATTAATCCGAAAGACATTTATCTAAACTATGGATCACAAAATTCTTAGATCTAACATCTATTCAATTAAAAATAATAGCAACAAAAGTGTTATTATCACTTGAACAAATTTCAAAACACAATATTTAATTTGAGAAACTCCAAAAAACAATTCGCTAATTCAATGTTTATTTTTTTAAGGCTTGTTGCAAGTGGATATAGTTCCAAATAATTAAATATTTCTATGTTTAACAAATCAATATTGCAATCTTTTCAGAAATGCACATGATAGCAACTGAAAAAAGTCTCGTAGCTAAGGTGTCCATATGTGGGAGCAAAACCTAGACATAATTGGTGTCCAAAAAAATAATGCATGGAGTTAATGGAAAAAATGAAACCTAGGAAAAATAATAGTTGATGTTTCTATGTAGCAAGAAGCACCAAAGAAAAAATTGCAAGTGTTTTGATTAAGAAAACACAACGCCTGTCGTTTTTTTTCACCAAAAAACACATGCAAATTATTTTGTCATAAAAATTCTAGTTTCCTTGTTGCATCTATGATTTTATAATACTTTTATCTAGATTGTCTCTCTACGGTTCATGACACAATAAAAAAAAATCACATTAGTTCTATATATTGTGTCTCCATTTATTGCCTATACACAGTTCAAAATGTATTCATGATCATCCATTAAGAAATTGATATACCTAGAATCAAACCACTTGAGAAGCATAAAAAATTTATGCAAGATAGAATAGTATTCATAACAACGTAGAAATGAGTTTATGAAAACTACACAACACTTGTGTAAAAAGAAAAAATAACATTGCATTCAATTCTATTAGAGAAATATACATAAACAGACATAAACAAACATATATAATCTATTTTTTCCAAATAACAATGACCAAAAAATGGGTCATGTGATTTTGTATACTATTTTTTTCTAGCCATTGAAAATGTTGGAACACCTAATCCTACATGGGTAGGTGTGGAATATGAAAAGTCACAATGGAGTCCAAGTGACCTTGGAATATGAAACCAAGAGTCACACCATTGTACTATAAATGTACATCTTTGTATAATGGAAAATAAGAAAGCCTCACGCTTATCTTTCATTGTGTGTTGAGTCTCTTGTGTGTGTGCTCATCTTCCTCATAAACCATGTGTGTGCTTCAACATGGTGTTTAACATGGTATCAGAGCCATGGTGTTTGCTGGCCCTGTTCCAATTTGAGTGAGCCATTTGTGTTTATGGCCTGTGCATATCTGCATTTTTGCAGCATTTAGAGAGTTTTTGCAGCAGTGTTTTTGCCGCCATTTAGAGGTGTTTTGAAGAGACTTTCTGCAGCATTCAGAAATCTACTTTGGAGAAGGAGCAGCATTCAGAAATTGGCAGCATTCAGCATTGGTTTTGAAGAAGGCAGCACTGCCCATCTGAAGGTTTTCATTCTAATTTTTCTCTGCAATTTCTGCTCAGTAAAATCTGCATCATTTTGAAAGAGCTACTGAAAATTGTTTAAAGTTGATTTCTGAAGAGGTCTCTGGTTTTAATGAGAAAGAATTTCTGAGTTTTTCATTCGAAGATTCCTGCAAAATTTTGGATTTTTTACTGCTATATGTTCCAGAAAAACTCTGCTCTATATTTGAAAGGAAAAAAAGTTCTGCTGCTTTCTGCAATTCTGGAATCTCTCTGCTCTCTGTTGTTTTAAATTTAAAAAAAAATTAAAAAAAAAATAAAAAAAAATCGATTCAAACTCCCCATTCCTATGCTACACAGCTCTCACTCCTTACACCACTCATTGCCACACCCTCTGCATCGACCTCACCCTTCACATACCCAACGCCTCTCTCACTGCAAACGCACACTGTACACTTACCAACACTCGCCCTCCACCTGCGCACGCCCTTCCAAGAAGCGGCTCCCTCCACACACACGTTACCCCTTATCACTCCACTCCTCCATGCAAGATCGAATTCCCACCCCGCCGCGTCCAACTCCCCTCACGCGGTCCCTTATCACACCTTCCCTGCTGTCAACACTTCAATAGTCTGCCCTTTAACCTGTGCTACGCTCCGTCCATCTGCATATGCCTTGCCCTGCGCTACATACGCTGCTCGACTACCTCCTTCACAGCTGCGTCCCTTCTTCCCTTACGCCCTGCCGTCCCCTGCAAATGCTTCCCTTACTCTTCGACCTGTGCTAAGTCTCCCAACTCCCTCATACGCCTTCTGCCCAACGCACATGCGTTACACTCCCTCTCCATAACGCCTGCAGCCTACCTCAAACTCCACTTTCCCCTGGCTGCATACGCTCGCCCTCCCCACCTGTCGCCCCTGCCACCATCCACAAAACGCTCCTACACTCTCGCTCCCTTACACCGCCCTCTCTCACAATGCTTCTACCTACCTCCCTTTCAACTTGGCCATTCGGCCTTTCAATTTTAAAAAATCGACTTTTAATAAAACTCCCTCCATTTATTAACACTGCCCCCCCCTCCTTTGTAATTCGGCCTTTTCCCATATACGCATACCGCCCCTCCCATTACAATACCACCACATCTCTTTTAAATTTTTTTTTATTTTCAACCATTTGAAATTAATTCCACCCTCCATTTTTTAATTCCACTTTTTCCCTTTCCCATATAATACTACCCCCTCCCACATTTAATACATTCCCCTCCCTTTTTAATTTTCATATTTAATTTCATTTTAATATATCCCCTCCTCTCCCATTTTAATATTTCCCCTCCTTAATTAAATTCCTCCCTTTTTAATCAATTCCTATTTTTAATTAATTTTTTTTTTTAATTAATTTTTAATTAAAAAAAAAAAAAAAACAGCAGAGAGAGAGGAATAAGAGAATAAGAACAACAGTAAAAGAAGATTCGACATATGAAGAAGATGGACTGAATGACATAGAGAAATTTGCAGATTTGACATTGTGTGAATTGTGGTATTGACATAAGGGTGTTTTTTTGAAGAATTTCACATTTGAAGACAAGTTTGCCATCATTAAAAACAGTGATTTGAAGAAGAGAATTCAGCTGCCTTAAAGTGTTTTTCCATAGTGTTTTCAGCTGCAAATATTTTACAGAGATATGTATTGAGCTGACATTGTATTTTGAGTGGAATTTGCCTCTTCATTCATAATCAGTATTTGAGTTGTTGGATTGTTGATTGCCCTCCATCATTTGAGGAGCACACCTTGTACTTTGAGAATTCCTTGGAGTCATTTGTATTTGTTGAATCATTGTAAACGGGTGCATTTTCGGTTGAAGCCGACACCCTTTCATTTTTGAGCCTAAGTTGTTGAAATGTCCAAAATCAATGAGGCATTAATGTTGTTGAATGACCTCATTCATTCAAATGTTGATGATGTGATAAAAATGAGCAAGGATGCTCTTTGTAAAATTCACAGTTGTTTGCTAGATGCACATGAAAAGATCGAGTTTTTGCAGTTGGAATCTCAGCTTCAACAAGACGAACTTCAACAAAAGAGTCACCATTCTGAACCTGTTTCTGTTCAGAAGATTGTGAAGTACTCTCATCAGAAGAAAGAAGATAAAGTTCCAGTTGATCCACATTCAGTTCCTTGCACAAGAGCAGATGTACATGCAGATGCAGCAGTTCAGCCTGCACTTCTCAAGCCCATCATCATACCTTGGGAAGAGCTTGTCCACAACAAGCACCGAACTGGTCTTGGATATGACAAGGATGTGTCCTTTCATATTCCAGACTACACAAATCCCATCATATTTCAGAGTGCCGGATTCTTGTATGACAGTTCACCTGCAGCTGTTCCAGATCCTGTTCCACAACAACATCAGATTGAGAAATGCCAACACTGTGATCGAGTTGGCCATATGAAAGATCACTGTTTTGATCTTCATCCATGTAAGCACTGTGGTCGACACACCCATTCTTCAGACAGATGCTTCAGACACAAGCCTCCTGCAAGAACCAAGATTCATCTTGGATGGATCGCTTCTTGGCAATGGGCATCAGCAGCCAAGAAGATGTTTATGACACATGTTAGAACTTTTTCACGGATATTGAACAAACTTGCAGTTGAGTTTTCACCATCATTTCACCTTGTCCCTGACAGGGGGGAAAATGGTGGTCATGTACAAGCTTCGACGATAGATCAAGCGAGCCTGAGCCACAATCTCTCATTCCATGTTCAGAGTTGTAGCCAGCAGTTCAAGCGAGCCTGAGTCACAATTCGTCATTCCGGATTCAGAGATGTAGCCAGAGATACAGATGCCCATGAGCATACCTTCGGTTGGTGGATAACCTAAAACCATCATTTTCGGTTGGTGGATAACCTAAAACCATCATCTTTGGTTGGTGGATAACCTAAAACCATCATTTTCGATTGGTGGATAACCTAAAACCATCATCTTTGGTTGGTGGACAACCTAAAACCACCACAGGTAGTAGACCTCCCTTCTTTTAGGTCGAAGGTCTCCCTTTTTTATGAGGGACAATTCCTCTAGCAGAAGCCTTCAGCTTCTTGCCAGTTTTGGAAGAGTTCCGGGAACTGCAACAAGTTTTGCGTTCCAGTGTTTGTGGTCATCCTAAAACCACCCCTTTTTTCCAACATTTCAGAGAGTTGATTCAGTCCAAGTGCTGCCATGTATACTTTGCAAATTTGTATTATAACTCTTGTCTTGGACTCACACATACCCCTTCGGATTAAGGGGGGATGTTGGAACACCTAATCCTACATGGGTAGGTGTGGAATGCGAAAAGTCACAATGGAGTTCAAGTGACCTTGGAATATGAAACCAAGAGTCACACCATTGTACTATAAATGTACATCTTTGTATAATGGAAAATAAGAAAGCCTCACGCTTATCTTTCATTGTGTGTTGAGTCTCTTGTGTGTGTGCTCATCTTCCTCATACACCATGTGTGTGATTCAACATGGTGTTTAACAGAAAACATTACCTATTATGTTATAATTAAAACACAACGTTCTAGCGACATTTGGCTTAAAAAAACACAAAAAAAATGCATTTCTCAGCAATAATCATAGGACTGTAATTACATTAAATTGGAAATAAAAGTGACCAATCCAACTTTGTATCATACTGTTTGATAGCCATTGAAAGCATTATCTACATTGTCATTTATAACAAAGAACATTGTAGCCGCACATGACTAAAAAAATTGAAAATATAAACCATAGCTCAATCTTAATCGTAGTTCTATAACTACATCAAATTACATATGCACTTTAATAAATGTTTCAACTTGAGTAAAAGATATTGCACCAAAATTGTCTAGAAATGCAATAATTTAAGCTTATATAGTCACCCATCTTTGAATAAAGATTCTAAGTACATATACACAATAGAAACAGATAGGAGACCCAAAGATAAGTTTAATAACCAATAATTATAGAATTATAATATACCAAAATTCATTCTCACATGACACATAGGTAACCAACAAATGTATCATTTAAAGAACATAAAAAAATTTGTTGGATCTTTCCTTTTAACAATCATCCACTGTTCTCTGTATTTGAACAAAGATATTGCATAGAACAACACAAAAATTTGCACCATTTAAAACTACAACTAATCCACTTTCCAAATCAATTGCATCAAAACCACTCATTGTTTTTCCTCTTTTTTGTTTTATTTGCAGAACCCAATATTTGATCATCAGTCTCCTCCTCCTTTATAAGTTGTTGCAACGAATTCGAAAATTGCACAACTACACAATCCATGACTTAAAATCACTCACAACTGCATAACACTATTTTGCAACTGATTCCACCCAAACTAGCAAACATTACCTGAATCCAATATATCATCAAGTCAAATACTAATTAAAGAATCTAAATAATGATGCTCTCTAAAAAAATTAGTATCAACCACAATAAATAATACCAGATAAAAGTGTTCTACAAATGTATTTTGTTAGTTTCAAATGTTCAAATGTAAATAGATTACACATTGAACTTCGAACCACACCAATCATCAACTCACAAAGAAAGTCAATTCTAGGTATCTTAAACTATTGAATAAACCTTATAACTCTCTTTAATTTTTCATACATTAAATATAACTCAACAGTTTAACAAAAAAGTTTAACATGCCACCTAGACATAGGTAATGTGTAATTTAACCCCAAATAAATGGGAAAGAATAAAGTTCATTTAAAGTTTCTAAAAATAAAACTTTTAACTTTTGAATATTGTCTTTCCTATGTAAAATTATTTAGCACTTTAAAATTCAAACCGAATTTAGACTCGCATAGATACCTACAACATCTTAATTATTACGATCATTTATCCATAAAAATAAAAAGTGCATGCAAAACCAAATATTTCTTAGTTAATGTAGGAATCACTTTATCAAATTCTAAAAATATATATTTCAAATGCCCATTATGGACATTATGAAGACAATAAACTAGTGCATGATATATTTACATAAAACACCTAGATAGAATAGTTTATATTAGCAATTTGTATCCACAGATTTATATTTTTATTGCTCAAATTAATTAAAATTTTTTTTCCTATAATGCTTGTTCTTTGAATATGAAGCAATGCATCACAATTTACAAAAAAACAACTAATAAAAATAATAAAATGTTTCTAACTATCTATATATATAAAAAATAAATTTCGATAATAAAGTGATGTAACATTAAAAAATAGAAAAACCACAACATTATTGAACTTTTAATATATGTTTTTTTTTTTTTTTAAATGAAAAAATATTGTGTGTATATATATAGTTAATTATAAATTATTAATTAATTTTAAATTTAGTTAATTATACAATATTCCAATTGCATAATATACAAAATATATGAATAAAATTAAATTTAAATTCAAATTCAAATATATTTTAAATTCACATTCACATCATTTTAAACTAAGTCCCTTTTACTTTTAGAAAGTTTAGTCAAAATAATTAAAGCACTCATTGAAACTTTAATTTATTTTGCAATCTTCCACAATATTAATTTCTATTAAATTCATTAGCGTTCGTACCAAATTGCATGTGCTATTGTAGCTAAAGCCGATTTGGTTGAGTATGCTCAATGGTCACGAGTGTCCAAAGACACCATAGAGATGACAAAGTCAACTTCTGACCTTATAGTCGCGCCTAGATTCCGACTTTCTTTCAATAGCGAGGACACAACACATATGTGCATATATTTGGGTTGGGCATGTTTACAGAGCCAAATTGTTTGTGTAGTACCATAACATCATTCCAAAGACAATCCTGATCTCTGACATGATAGCCATGTTGACCTTGAACTTGCTTCTAGCAGAGCCCCAAAACAAACATGTATATCTAATTGGCCTTTTTTTATAATTTGTGATTTTGTTTTTTCATATTGTTATCGTTCTGTAATTTAAAATGTTGGTATATTAAACACATAGGACAACATCAAAACCACTTTGGAAGCTGGGATCTAGCCCTGCTAGCTTCAGAGAGGGATCTCTCTTAATGATTAACTTTGTATTGAATAGATATTAGGCTAGTTATGATTATACTTGGTTGTTGTTTGATTTTGATTTCTTTTGGTTGATTAAATCTTCATTTTCCCATTGGGCAATGGATTCAAAACATAAAACTTGAGTTTTCATCAATTTTTAAAAGAGTTATAACAGGGAAAGCTAGGTTGTATTCACTAGATTCTTTAATATTTTTAAATGAATAATGATGTGGCAGAAAAGTGAATTTCAGTTGAGACTGAAAATAAATTAAGTATTTTTCAATCTGACCTCAAGTAGAAAACATTTAAATCCCCCCTATGATCCAAAGATACATTACAACGTATACCAATTTCATCCCTAAACTTAGTAAATTTTATCCTACCAAGAGGTTTGGTGAAGATATTGGAGATCTGATCTTCTTAAGGACAATAAATCAGGATGACATCCTTTTCAATGAGTGATATGATATGATGATACTTTGTGTCTACATGCTTTGTGTTTGAATGAAAAACTGGGTTGTTAGCAAGCTTTATTGCTAACTGGTTGATGAATAATGATGTAGCTTCTACTTGAGGAATTCCCAAATCATGTAAAACCTTGCACAACCAAACAATCTCACATGTTGCTTCCCATGCTAAAATGTACTATGCTTCTGCTCAAGAAGTGGCCACTGTAGCTTCTCTCTTGCAACTCCAAGACACTGCAGTTGACTCCATATTCATGAAATAACCCAAGGTTGATTCCCTATCATTAATACTACCAGCAAAGTCAGCATCGGAAAAACCACCAAGTACAAAGTTTTTAGTATTTTTGTAAAGAAGACAAAAATATTTTGTTCCTTGGATATAAAGAAGAACTCTTTTGGATGAATTCCAGTGGTTGTCTTCTAGTTCCTACATAAATATTGAAAGAATATTGACGACATAAGAAATATCTGCTCGAGTTTTTGTCAGATAAATTAGGCTGGCAATCAACTCTCTAAAAGTAGTGCTATCCACCATTTCCCCCCTTCAAATTTTGAAAGTTTCAAGTTTTGTTCCATGGGGGTAAGAACAAGTTTGCAATCCTTCATTCCAAATCGTTGAAGAAATTCTGCTACATACTTACTCCAAGAAATGAAGATATGATGTGGACATTGGAATACTTCAACTCCAAGATAGTAGTGAAGTAGCCCCAAATATGTCATCTTAAAACCTGCATATAACTCATATTTCACCTGTGCAATATGATCATAATTATTTCCAGTGATGATCAAATCATCTACATACATAACAAGAATCACTAGATTTTTACCTTTTTGGCTTACATACAAGGTATCATCAAATTCACTTCATTGAAATCCAACTTTCTGAAGATATTTGTCCATTTTGGCATACCAAGATTGGGGAGCTTGTTTTAATCCATATAAAGTCTTTATCAGTTTGTATAATTTATGTTCCTATCCTTCAATTTCAAACCCTGGTGGTTGTGTCATATACACTTCTTCCTGTAATCACCATTGAGGAAAACACTTTTTACATCCATCTTATGAACTTTCCATCCTTTCTGGGTTGCTAATGCGAGTGTTAATCGGATGGTGTTCCATTTAGCCATAGGAGAAAAAGATTCCTCATAATCAATCCATTCCTGCTGTGCAAAACCGTTAGCAACAAGTCTTGTTTTTTACTTGTCGATATCTTCATTATGCTTGTACTTAATTCGATAAACCCATTTTCATCCGATGAGTTTAACTTTTTGAGGAAAATCAACAAGTATCCAAGTGTTGTTGTTGAAAAATACTTGATATTCATCAACCATGGCATATTTCCATTCTTTGTGTTTTACTCCCTCTTGATAAGTAGATGGTTTATTAAAATAATTTTCTATCAAGGAAAACCTTCACTTCTATGTGACCCCCTTGTTCCTATTTTATTCTGCTCATTAGGCCTTACATATTTCAAAATTTGAACTGCCCATTTTGGCAATTGATGTTCACTGGTTTGAGATTCTGAAAAAATCACCATCATTGTAAAGAGGGTTGATATAAAAAGATGTTCGTTGATCAATCACAGATTCTCAGGGCGGAGATTCACTGCCAAAGGAACTACTACTGCTAGGAGATTTGGATGAACTACTGAAAGGCCCAGACGATGTCGGTGAAGTAGATGGACTGAATAAATTATCTTCAAATCAAGGAAAATCAAGTTCATACCAATTTTTTGAATTTGGTTGACTTTGTATATTTCCTTTTCTTTTAACACCTTTTGTTTCTAAATTTTGAAGAAGAATTTCTATTTCTTCAACACTCTTACTCTCAGTTTCATCAAAAATTACACCTCTTCTCACAATAAATTTTCCATGGGACAAAATTTGGTACCCTTTCTTCTCATTAGAATACCCAATAATTGTTCACTTCAAGCTTCGTGAGTCAAGCTTAGTTTGTTTTTTGGAAATAATGCATAACATAATGATCCAAAAAATCTGAGATGTTTAACTTGAGGTTTGAAACCAAACCATGCTTCATAAGGTGTGATTTCATCTAAAGAAGCAGTTGGAGATATGTTCCTTAAGTAGAAATTTGTATGAATTGCCTCGACCCAATATATAGGACTTAAATTTTTGAAAATTAGCATCAACGTTTCCATTCCTAACAAGGTGTGGTTCATTATTTCTACTACTCCATGTTGTTGTGGTGTAGACATTTGTAAGATGTCGTTTAATGACATTACCCATGCAATACATTTTGAATTCATTAGAAGTGAATTCTCTTCCATTGTTTGTTCTAAGAGTTCCAATATTGTTAAATTCATTTTCAATAAGTTGGTGAAACGTTTTAAAATTTTAAAATGCTTTTGACTTTTTCTTCAAAAAATATACCCAAGTCATCCTGCTAAAATCATCAACAAAGAGTAAGAAATATCTGCATCCTCCTAGAGAAATTTGTAAGGGTCCAAAAATATCAATGTGAACCAATTGCAAACACATGTTTTCTTGCCATGAACTTGTCGGAAAAGTCTCTCTTTTTTGTTTTCCATAAATGAAAGCTTCACATTTTTTATTTTCCCTTTTGAAATTTGGAAGTCCCCTAACCATTCCTTGTTTTTGCAATCAAGAGAGACTTTCAAAATTTGGATGCCCATATCTGACATGCCACAATCTTATAGGTGAAATGTTTGTACTTGCTTCTCCTGAAAATTCAGAATTCCTTGGAATAATTGTCCCTTTCATCCTTAACAATTGTCCATCTTCGTAACCTTTCATCACTGTTTTCATGCTCTGTTTGACTGAGTTAATTTTAACTAAGACTTCCTCCATAATCACCTGATGTACTTCTTGTTGAATTGTGACTAAAGATAGAAATGTTTTCTTAATTGTTGGTACATACCATAAATTTGACATCATTCTTTCTCCAATGCTAGGTATAAAAACTTTAACTACACCTTTTCCATGAGTATGTTTTGTTTTATCAGCAAGATAGATTGAATTGAGATGGAATTGTTGGAAGTTCCAAAAGAACTCACGTCGAAAAGTCATGTGTTGAGTTGCTCCTGTATCCAAAATCCATGCATCTTCATATTCTATTCTAAGAGAGGTTGAAACCTGTAAAGTTGTTGATTTTGTGTTTGTGAAGACATATTCTGAACCATCATGATAATCTTCATCATTTACAAACTATGCAGTGTTTTGATGAAACTTAGGAATTTTTTCAGTGGAAGCTCTACAATCCTCAGAAAAATGGCCAACTTTGTTACATCTTTTGCAAAAAAATTGACTTAAATCTCTGCCTATGTCTTGATATTGTCCTCTACCTCTACTTTGACCTCTATTCAAATTTTGTCCTCTACCTAGGCTTTGTCTTCTTCCTTGATTATAGCCTCTGCCTTGAAAATATCTCCTGCTTGAACTGTAGTCTCTCTTGAAATTTTTTCCTCTACTTTGGCTGTGACCACGACCTTGTACATTGTGTGCTACTTGAATTTGATTGAAATGTCTCTATAAACTACTTCTCAAACTGTCATTTGAAGATTTACTTGTGCTAGCCTCTGTGAAGAAGACATCTTCCCAAATTTGTTTCTTCTTCCCAAATTTTTTGTCATGTTGGGCTAACATATCACTTAACTCATCAAACTTGATATTCTCTAATTTTCCAGTTACTTGCAAAGTTTCCAGAAAATGTGTGTAATGATATCGCAATCCAACAATTAAAATTGTACTCAGGCAACGTTCATCAACAACTTGAAAATCAACATTTATTATTTCCTGCTTGATGTTTTTAAGGCATGAAATATATTCAAGAACATCACCCCCTTGAATTAATTTTTGTTGGAGAAATTTTAATTGAAGATCAAACTTTTTTTATTCAAGTCACTGTATCAAATATATGTTTGAATTTATGTAAAGCAGTCCATGCATCTGAGGTGTCTTCAATATGAATATACATCTCATTGTTAACTGAAGACTTTATAAGAGCTAGTGCCTTCACTTTTTTGACTTCCCATTTTGCAATTAAAGCTGCATCTATTGATTTATCAAGCTTAATGTTGCCACCAGAAATGTCATGCCACAATTCATTATATATGAGAGTGTTTTCGGTTAGACGTTTCCATGTCTTATAAGATTTCACCCCTTCTAGATTATTAGAATTAGAGAACAAATTAATTATATTTGACATTGGAGTGTTGAAGCAGTGCACCAAAAGAAATAAGCATAAGAAATAAATGATAAACCCATCACAAAAAACACGCCACACAAAAAAAAACTATCAAGGATTGGCCTTGACCCTCGTATAGTCGTTGGAGGAGGAGAGAAATGACTGAGCTTTGCACTTGGCTCTAGTCAATTTCTCTTAAAAGTTTACAATGAAATATTTCAAAATTTGAGTTGTTTACAATTCTCTTACAAATTTGCTTTAAAAAAATATTCTAACCCCCCCTCAAAGTAAAAATCTACTTTGAGTAACAAATTCACACTTATCTCTCCTAATAAAATCTCCTTATTACTCCAAAAAATTACAAAATTGTACCACTCCAAACTTCTCCTCTCACCTTACTTCTGCCAAAAAATATTATAATTAAACCTTATTATTGTACAATAAAGAATATTCCTTATCTCTCCAAATTACAAGTAATACAAAATTTCCTAACTTCAAATACAAATTTTACAAAAAATTATACATTTTCATCAAAACCAAAGTCGTTAGTCACATGTGAGAACAAGTCGATAGTCACATGAAACGCGGATTTACTGGTCATTTGTTGATGGTCTAATGTCGATGGTCCAGTGTTGAGACTCGAATGTTGATGTCCATTGAGTTGAGTCGATGGTACAATGCCGAGAGTCAAAGGTCAAATGCCGAGAGTTGATGGTATGTTTTTATATTCATACATTGTGCTGTAGTACCTGCAATTTCAAGGCTAGGAGATTTAAAATCGAGCCTAATACTCATCGCCTTGACATCTGCGTAGGATTTTGGATACACCCCTGAGGATCTTCTCAGTGTGGAAAAAATTTCTACTTTCTACGAATCCTAGCTTATGAAGAAAAACAAAGGCCTATACATGTGACAAAGGAGAAACAAAAAATATACGAAATTTTTAAAGGCAGCTCTGAGATAGTCTGCCACCAACAAACATGTTTGTGGTTCTATGGAATTGAAAGGGGATGCAGCCAAATCCAAAGGATGAGCTAAGGGTGGTTCGTGAGAGAGAAAAAATGGAAGCAACATGTTGGATTGCATTGGCGAGAGGGTGTAAAAATATAACAATGTGTGGCCAATGTCATTGCTGCGGGTTACGAGCAGATTATCAAGGTTTTATTTTTCTTCACCAATGCTTAGGATTCTCAGGTAGAAAAAGGCAAATAATCAGTCAAAAGCCCGGTAACAAAGGTCGAGAGAAAAATGGCCGCAGGAGCAGATCATCAAAATAAAACGAGTACTCAAGTGAAGATTAGTCTTCACACAAAGAGAAACATAAGGATCTATATATATATATATATATATATATATATATATATATATATATATATATATATATATTGTGTGTATGGTGAAAAAAAGGATGACACGGAAACTAGGCAAGAATGTACTGTCGAGGATGTAAATAATTCATGCGGTTCTAATTTTTGGTTTTTTAAAGAAAATTTGGATCATAACATAACTTGTACAAATTTTAAAATGTTAATCTAAAAAAAATAATAATAAACAAATTTATTTTCCACAATCTGCATACTAATCATTTGTTTTTCAATTCAATGGTGTTGTTAGGTCTCTGTAATTTGCAAGTTTGGAAATACAAATTGTAGAGGCAACATATGAACCACTTTGGGATTCTAGGATCTAGCCCTCCTGAATCTAGAGAGGGATCTCTCTATGAGTGTGTTTAAAGATGTGATATTTAAGGCTTGTAATGTGATATTAGGCTAGTTATAAAGAGTATGGGTTTTTGTTTTTGTTTGTTTTTGGTTGGGCAAGGACATGGAAGGTGAAGAAAGAAGTTCAATAAAGGGTGAAGGTGTATGCGAGTGAAGGGATGATTCAGCTGATAAGATAGGAAAAAAGTGGCTTTAACCCATTGGGCTATGGAGTCATAAGAGGATTTTATTGGACAGCAAGGTTCAAGAGTAATCCATGGGGCAAGTCATTTATGTCAAAGGATCTCTTAAGTTGAATTTATGGAATGAAACAGATAGAAAAATGGAGAACACACAAGTGAAGAGCAAAGAGCAGCTTGAGATCAAGTAAGTGCTTTAAAACTATCTTGCTTTGGCGTACACTTAAAGAAAAACATAAAAGTAATCCTAGATCAGGTAAGTGCTTTGAAATTAGCTTGCATTGAATTAATTTCAGTTAGAAAACATTTTAACAATACTTAGAATAGCTTAAGATCAAGAAGGGACTTCTGACCTATCCTGCTTTCAACATATTCCATAAGAAAACACATATGATAATCATAAAGAGCAATCTAAGATCAGATAAGTGCTTTGAAACCAACTTGCTTCAATCTACTCTTAAGGAAAACTTTCAAAGGAAGAAAACATATAGATAGAGCTTATCAGTAGGAGTAGGGTACTGTCAAGAGTAAATCCTAGCTCTATATTTACTATTCTTTATCAGAGAAAGTGGACAGAATGGAAATATAAAGAGAAATCACAATTTACAATGATAAAAACATCACCATCGACATAAATCAGGATCCCATAAATTAGCAGCTTGTATTTGATGTTCAAACCAATTATGATCAACAAGCTCGTTGGGTCTCTACAACTTCAAACTTATCATTTCAGCTTATGTATCTTCAATTACAAATAGGACTTCAGTAGCTTCAGAAAACTATTACATGCAATCAGATATCTAGAGACCAACCCTTACAATGTGGTCCTCAAGGAGAATTTATAAGAAAATCTAGAAGTGGGAGAATTTCTAAGGGTCAAGTATCATTAATTCCATCATTAATGCAATTCCTGGCCTTTGAAAACCATGCAAGGCATAAGGCAGGAACGCCCTCAATCCATAACTATATTTCATAACTCTATTTCTGCTTTTCGAGGCTTGATGGATGAAAGATTGAATTTAGGACTCCATTTTATCTTTAAAATAGCTTTTGCTGACAATTAGTAATAATTTCCTTTGATTTGTATTAATTATTCAGCTGTCTTTAGGCCAAGATATTCTGTTCTTGCAATACTAGGCCTTCTTTGATTTCTGTGAGGCTGCAGGTAGCTTTTGGTGACTGGAGGGGTTGGATTTTGGAACTAGAGAGGGTTCAATTGGCCTCTGAGTGGCGGTGGAAGCTTCTCGGACTGACAAATGTCTCTTTCTTTTCCTAAAACGCCGTTGATTTGCTTTGAGTTTGTGTTTTAGGCCTGATTAGGCCTTGGTCTTCTTTTCCGGTCTTTACTACATCTTTAACTCCTTTGAATCATTGCATTATGTCATAAGTATTCAATAATATACTTTAATCCATTTAATCTGTCATTTGATACTCTTTTCTCTTTTCCGTTGGTCTTTCTGTGCTCTAAGTCACAGTGGCGGTGACTGTGGAGACAGAATGAACTTATCACTTTGTAAACCCTACAAGAACACGATCAATATGTTAAGAAATCAAGGGTAGTGGAGGGGGATGCTATGGAGGCCCATGGAAAAATGGATGCGCAACAGTGGAAGCAGTGGCTACAATGGAGAAAACGGTGGGAATCATGAAAGAATGGCGAGAAATTAATCTGATGGTGACCTGGTGAAAAAATGGTTCTGGACCGTTGGATTAGGCTGGCAGATGATAATCGATGGTCGAGATTCGCCGGTGGAGCTATTGTAGAGGTGTTAGGTGAAGTAAATTAACTTTAGTGCAAAACACCAAAGTTAATACTTTGGGCGAAATATAAAGAAAAACGATTAAAATTATTGAAAGTGGAGGCTTAGGTGGTGGGACCGAAAGGGCGGAGGGCGATTTAACGTGGACCGTTAGATCTCAGGAGGAGATCAATGGTTGAGGTGCTCCGATGAAGTCCTTTGGAGGTTCGATGAGCATAATATGAATGAAAATGCGATGGAATAAGGGTCGTAGATCTATATATATCAACGGTCGGGATCTTCGGGAAGCACTGTCGGAGGCAGGAGAGGGGAAATTGTCTTTTAGGAGAAAACAACTTTTTTTGTGCTGCAATAGAGTGGTTTAGAAATCTTGCCGAAAAAATGCGATATGTGTCGCTGCCTGACACATGGATTCACAATACTGCCCATTTCATGTTTTCTTGGAACGTTAATGTTCGGGCGTAGAAAAAATGCAAAATGTTACTTCAGCGGTCGGATGGAAGGGAAAAAGATATAACAGTCCAGGATTTGCAAGATAAAGGTAAGATGCACGGGTGGAAAGGCGAGGGAAATCCAACGACAGATTATATCCTGACCGTCGGATCTAGGGATAGGACGGTGGAGATTTAATAGAGAAAGCGGAGGGCAAAGGGGTAAATGGATGAGTGGGGAGAAGGAGAGTCGTTGGATATTTACAATGGACATCTAAAATCAAAAGGAGAAGTGCCTGTGTGGGGCATGAAATGGGCAGGCAGAGTAGATCCTGGCCGTTGGATCTATGTGAATGAACGGTTGAGATCTAATCGCATTGAAGAAGGTAGGGGCCGAAACTCTGAAATTTGATTTTTCAATTTAGCGTAGACCATTGGATCAGTGGGGAGATCAACGATGGAGATCTGATCAGAGGGATAACGATGGAGGGCACCAAGGCAAAATGCGATTAAATCTAGGCCGTTGGTTCTTGTAGATTCAATGGTCCAGATTGAAACTGGCTGGACGATGACGGGCTCTATGAATGAAGGTGCGATTGAATCCTGACCATTCATTCTTGTGAATTCAACGGCCAGGATTGGATCGCATCGGCGGTGAAATGGGAAAGGGACTTTGCCATTGTGATTTCTGATCAAGCACTAACCCTAGGATCTAACTCGATCAATGGTGCGGATTGAAGCGAAGATGTAATGAAGAGGGGTGACGGGCGCTGTGAGATTTAGCACTAGCCATTAGATCTATACATATCAACGACTGAGATCACAGTAGAGGTCTGCAGAAAAAAACACAATCGCATCGAAGAATTTCAATTTACAAAGGGAATGCGCTCATAACAAACTCCGATTGTGATAAGCGCCTAGTCTCGTTGCCCAGTTATATGCAGAGAAAGGGTTAGGGGCTTATCCGAAGGGGGCTTAGGCTTGATATATGTAAAAAAATGGGTTTAAGGCCTAAGAAACAGAGTTTTTAAGGCTAAACAGTGGTTCTGGTAAAGGGAATGAGGGGTTTTTAAACCAAATGAAGGGGTTCACAATGGTTTTAAAAGGGGAATTTGATGATTTAGAGGACTTAGGAAGGGATTTTGAGGGTTTTTAGGAAAAGTTTGTGAAGGGAGAAAAAAGGTGAAAATGGGGATTTTTGCAGGGATAAAAAGGGGCAGATGGAGGATTTTTCTGAGCAAATTATTTCACAAATAGTGAGGCTTTTTGATGGAAACAATAGTGAATATATTTTCAAAGGAAAAAGACACATAGAGACTTCAAGAATGAGAGATTTTCAAGGGAAATGTATCTCTTGAAGGCTCAGAAACAAATTTAGCCACCTGTTTTCTTGACAAAATTTATAGGTGGTTAATAGTGGCTCCACATGGGGATGGCATCTTCCTGAAGATGTCAAGAACTATAGATTTAATTCTTTGGAAGTAGGCCAGATGCCTGATCTTTAACCATCTTTTTCTTCTTTGATCAGCTGCTAAAAATCATGAAAATATCATATCAGCGGTAATATTCTCCCAAACAATCTACCTACCCATCCTACTTGTCCTAACATTTTTTCTTCAAGGTGCATTTAGACTTGCAGACCTTTTACATCATTTTTTTATTGAAAGAAGAAAACACTAATCTAATTCTAACCTTATTTCTCCATGAGACCATATTAGACAGTTGGCCTCATAGTTTCTCTGCCTACACTAATATCTGCTAGGATTAAACTGTCTAGCAGATTTCGTTCTCTACATTCTAAAACAGAAATTTAAAAACAGTCAAACCAAGGTTATACTGTCTGGTTTGCTGTGGGTCCATGGCATAAAGACAATTGCACATGAACTGAACTTTACAAGAATTTGAAACCAAAATTGTGAAGGCTTGGAATTGTGAAACTTTTAAGTATCCTTCTTTCCTTTGTGACTCAAGTTTTGAGCTTGTTAGAGTCACTTCTTCTTCATTTCAACTCTGGTTTTGGGCTTGTTAGAGCTGATCTATCTCCTTTATTTCAGCTCTAGTTGTGAGTTTGTAAGAGCTTATTCTTCTTCTTTCTTTGCTGGTTCAGGTTTTGAGCATATTAGAACTAGCTTTCTCTTTCTTTGGCTCAGGTTTTGGGCTAATTTGAGCCATTCTTTGGAACATCAGAGGTTCAAGTTTTAAGCTTTTATGAACCTTTTATTTTCTCTTTTTGTATATATATATATATATTTTAATTTTTTCTTTTCTTTTTTTCTTTTTTTTGAAATTAAACAAAGAAATGGTATTTACAATGGAAGTGAAGACTTTAAACTCTTGAAATTTAGCAGTAATAATGTTTGAGCATCCTGCCATTGACAGGACCCCCAAATAGATCTATATCATCTAAATCTTGCAGGAAGAATGCATTTGGACCAATGGTGGACTGAATAATGTAAGGACCTTGCCACAAACTATCAAATTTGCCATGCTTACCCTTATCTTCTCTTCTTGAGTCCCACTTGAGTACCTTGTCTCAAATTTTGAAGTCATAAGCTTTAGTTCTCTTTTCAAACAACTTCTTGATGTTCTATTGTACCCTTTGAGCTCTGTTGTAGACTTCTTCCCTTGTCTACTGGAGATGTATAGTCTGATTGATCCTTCTTACAATGCTGTCCTCTTCTGACTGTATCTCTTGGACCAATTTAATCACTGGTACCCCTAGGCTGGTAGGGAACACTGAATCTGCTCCATAGATAAGCTGGTAGGGGGAAATTCCAATGGATTTATTTGTGGTCAATCTGCCCACAAAGCATGCACCAAATTGTTATGCCATGATTTCTTATTCTCTTCAAGCAGCTTCTTGATGATGGTCACCAAAATTTTATTTGATGATTCTGCTAACCCATTACCCTGAGGGTAATAAGCAGTAGAATGACCAAGAATAATTTGATACCTATGACAAAAATCAATCATCTTTCGAAACCAAATGCAGCAGCATTGTCAGTAATAATCTTCCTAGGGCAATCAAATCTAGATAGGATATGGTCTTCAAGGAATTTTATAATAACAGAATCTGTGGCATTTCTAGAAGGGATGGCCTCTATCCATTTTTTGAAATAGTCTATGGCTGTAAGAATCCATTTGTGTTGGGCAGATGAAGCAGGATGGATTTCCCCTTTGAAATCTAGGCCCCACTATTGAAAAGGAGCTTCAACAGTGATTGGTTGTAGTGGTAAGGGAAGGAGTTTTCTTTTGCCTTCAAAAATTTGGCACTTGTGACATGCAACTATCATTTTATGGACATCTTGGAAGAGGGTGGGCCAATAATAGCCAGCTCTAAGGATTTTATTGGCTGTGGTTTTCCAGTAGAGATGACCTCCACACTCTCCTTCATGGAATTAATGCTTGATCCTCTCTGCATCAACTTCAGGCAAACATTTAAGCAATAAACCATTAACATTTTTCCAATATAAACATTCATTCAAAATGCAATAATTCCTAGCTTTCAACTTTAAAAACCTTGCCCTAGTCTTTGATAAATCAGGAGGAGCATTACGATTTGTGAGCACATACAAGATGTCATCATACCAAGGTGAGTTTTGGAACTGCTCTTCAACAATGGGAGTAGGCAATCCTTCATGCTCATCCAAGGCATCTACCATGTTAATGTCAAGGGCTTGTAGGTTAGATTCAGCCATTAATTGAGCTAAGTGCTGAAATTTAATGAGTCTTGTGGGTTTCATTTCCAAATCATACTATAGTATTACTGAAATCCACTTACCTCTTTTTCCATCTGGATCTTGTGACAAGATATCTTTTACCACTATGTTAGGCACATAAGCAATGGTGTGAGAATGCAAAATATACACCCTGAAGTCCTTTAAGGCCTTTACCAAGGCATAGGCCTGCTTTTCCATGATGTTGTATTTCAAGGGTGCATCTCTTAGTGCCTTGCTAAATAATGCTATTGGTTTCTCATGTTCCTCTGGGTTTTTCTGCAATAGGACAACAGCCACAGTGTGTTCTGATGCAAAGGAAAAAATGAGGAAATCTTTTGTGAAATTTGAGCTAATAAGAATTGGTGCTCGGGTGAGTGCATGTTTCACCAATTCAAAGGACTTTTTAGCTTCTACAGTCCACTTAACTACCACTTCTTTCTTAAGCATATTAGTCATGTTTCTAAGGAGCTCTGCTAAGTTGGGAATAAACCTCCTTAATAAGTTAATTTTCCCAATAAAGGACTGTAATTATTTTATGTTTCTTGGGTGGCTAATCTGTAGTATTCCCTCAACTCTTTTTGGATCTATTCTAATCCATTTTTCTGATATAATATGGCCAAGAAGTTTATCTTCTTGTAGGCAAAAAAAAGTCTTCTTAGGATTTAGAGATAGCCCAAACCTTCTGCATTTTTCAAAGACTTTCCTTAGATGTTTCAGGTTCTCTTCATCAGTTTTGGAATAAACTGTTATGTCATCAAGGTAAATTATAATGAAGGGCCCGATTTTCTCTGGAAATGCAATGTCCATAGCTCTTTGGAAGGTTGTACCAGCATTCATTAGTCCAAAAGGATTTTTCACATACATGAAAGTGCCCCAAGGAGTTGTTAAGGCTGTCTTAAGCTGATCTTCTGGGAGTACTAAGACATGGTTATATCTTGAAAATCCATCTAACAGAGAAATCCTTTTTGAGCCAACTACCTTTTGTAGGATGTGTTCCATTTTTGGTAAAGGGTAATTGTCTTTTAAGGAAGCTCTGTTTAAATTTCTGAAATCAATGCACAATCTAATTTCTCCTGTCTTTTTCCTCACAACTACAATATTGGATACCCAATCAGAAAACCTCACAGGCACTATGATTCCTGCCTCATACATTTTCTTGATTTCCTTTTCCACTAGAAGTATTTGTACTGGGTTAATTCTGCGCAGTTTTTGCCTAAAGGGTTTTTGGTTTTCTTTCAAGGGGATTTTATGTTGAATAATCTCTGTATCATAGGCTTTTAGGTCCTCATAGCTCCAAGAAAACACATCAATAAAATCTTTGAATAGATCAATGTATTTTTTTTTAATATGGGCAGGCAAAGATTTAGATAATTTAATCATTTTAGGCTTATCCTTGCTGCCTATATTACATTCTTCAACATCTGATTCATTGGGTTCTATGGTGGGTTTCTTTTCCACATCATTGAAATCGAAAAGGTCCTCTAAGGGTGCTAATCCTCTGGGTATGCTCTTATCTTTGGACTGAAGCACCTCAATGTCTTCTTTGTCTTTTTTCAGGTATTCTTCAGTCTATTTTTCAAATTCTCTAGCTAACATGTTTATTTCCGCGTTGAGGGATGGTTTTCCTTCATCAGGGGGGTTTTCATCTAAACAGTTTTCATCAGATTTAGAATCTGAAGCAGGTAGTTCAAATTCATTCCTGCAGAGCAAGAAATCCTCTATCTGCTTGTCACCTTCAAATACCTGCCAATATTTCTCGTTATCTGGCACTTCAGGTCTATATTTTGTTTGGATAATGATTTTTTTATCACTAGGTGTTTTCTGATATGAACTAGCAGTGTAGGCCAATCCATTTTCAATTATGTTTTGATTCCTAGGAACAAACATAAGGTCATACTCTACAAATGTTTTCAAAATATCCATGGCATTATTTCTGTATGCCCTTAATCTAGGATGCTTTGCAGTATACTCTCCATTCAGCTATTTGATGACTAATTCTGAGTCCCCCTGGACAACTATTCTCTTGGCTCCTAGTTTTTTCAATTGATGCAATCCTAGGATGAGAGCCTCATACTCTGCAATGTTGTTTGTGCACTTAAAGTCTAGCTTGAATAAATGGCTCTCAGTATGATTGTTTTCAGTATTTCACAACCATACCCCAGCTCCTGCATTCTTTTTAGTGCAAGACCCATCAAAGTTCATGCACCATAAGGGATTGTTTGTAGGATCTACATCATTTTCATCCCTAATGCCATGTTCATCATTATGTTGCGTTCTGAGGTCTGCACCATGTTGTGTTGTGTCTTGTTCTTCGGGATTTTCATGGAGTTCAGAGTAATTAGTAATATGTTGTTTGCAGTCTTGGCTTTGCTCACTCTAGTTTTTTGTTTTAGCACACTGTTCAAAGGTTTCTCTCTTGTTTTCCTCTATATCTTGAACTGCCATTATGTCTAGATTTGGGGCCTCTAATTGGTTGTCTAAATTTCTATCTTCTAGATCTAGCTCATTTATGGGTTCATCATTGTACATGATAAAAGAGTCCAGATCTGTATGGACAGAGTAAAGAGGGGAATTCTCAAGTTTTCTGGGCTACTAACCATGAATTTCATGTGTGCCTCTCTATATAATCTTCTAAGCTGGCTAAAGACAGGGATTGTGGCATATGATCCATCCATCTGCATTCTACCTTGCAACTTGGCACCCCATGATCTTGACAAAAAAATACCATACTTAGGAGGTACATCAGCTACCACAACATCCATGACCATGCACTTGGCTAGGATTTGAGTCAAATTCACACAAAGGTCTTTGATTAGGCCAAGGCACTTCATTCTGCTAGAGTCAAAAGAATATAAACCCTTGTAAGGTCTCGTTATCTATAGGCCTAGTCATTCCATTATCACCTTTGGCATAAGGTTATGTGAAGCTCTAGAGTCATGCATAGCATTATGTAGGATTTTTTCATGAATATTGAGGCTGACATAGAAAGGAGGTACTACTCCTTCCTAAAATTTCCCTTCAATTTTTGGGCCAAACAAGAGAGCTGGTTGATCGTCATTTAAATTGACAGTGTCACAATTTTCTCCCAAGTTTAAAGCTTTCAAAATTTGACTCTTATATACATCTTGGGTGGCCAACTTAGTGAGAGGGACAGAAGTTTTAATTTTGGCTATTTCATTCTCCAAACTGAAAGGAGACTAACTCTTTGAGAGGTTCAAATCTGTCTTGTTGGGCACCGTTATATTAGCAAGATCAACTTGCCGTTTTCCAGTATGTACAATGTTTGAAGTTTTTTTATCAGGAGCATTAGCTACAATGCTAGTGCTGCTAGATTCTTGACTCGATTTGTCACTGGTTTGGGTGTCCTTATCCTTTTTTTAACCAAAATTCTCAGCTACTGATTTACTGCTTTCAGCAATCACTTTAGGAGTCTTTTCAGGTCTTTTCTTAATAGTGATTTCAGAGGCTTTGGGCTTGGGAGTATCTATGTTTTTTTTGCTTCTGAGGTCATATTTTTCTCGGACCTGCATGATGGCATTTTCGAATCCTAACCTATAGTCCTTAGTTTCCAACCCTTCCTCATTCCAATGTGAGTATGAGGTCTGGTTTTCTTTTGTGGAAAAGGTGTGGTCTTGTTCATCCACTTCCACCATATTCATGGCAGTTCCCTCTGACTCTTCTATTATTCCTTCATCCTCATTAAGGAAGTTCTCTTGGAATGGAGGTATGACTTTTTGATCAGAGTCTCTTTGTCTATTCGGGGGGTTGTTTCTCCTAAAGTTCTGATTCTGGTTTTGGTTTTGGTTTCTGTTCTGATTGGTTTCTTGGATGACCAACTTCTCCATCATTCTTTCCATCCTCTCCATGTTTTTGGCTAGACTATCATATTTGAGATCTGATGAAGAAGCTATGTTATCATCCCTATAGGTTACCCTTTTCTCAGCCCTCATCCTAGCTTTTTTCTCAATCAAGTTTGCCTCTACACTCACTTCTCCTTTCTGCATGTCTTCCAATGTGTTATAATCTCTCCCCCTAAGCTGGTAGGCCATATCAGCGTCAAAGCCCTCAGGGTATTTCACTAGGGCCATCCCTTGGGGAGGTTTCATGTGTGGTGGAAGAGCATTGTAGATAATGTTAAATCTAGTAGAGTAGTTCTGGACACTCTCTCCTTGATTTCTCTTAAGGTTCTTATATTCTGCTAAGATTTGGAGAGGGTTACTTCTGACTTCCCATTTGTTTATAAAGGTTTGGAGCAAGGAGGGGAGGCCATTGATGCTATGGGAGGTCATTGATGCTATGAGGAGGTAAGCCTTTAAACCATTTCTTCACTTCTCCTCCTAAACTATGGGCGAAGATCCTCATCTTAATTGTTTCATCCTTTATTTCCATGTATTCAAAGGCATCTTCCATCCTATATACATGGTGTTGAGCTGTAGTGGATTCTTTCCCAGTGAAATGAGGAATTTTAGACTGATATTCATTGGGTAAAGGAGCTAAAGGTTGTGGTAACACCAAGGGAGCATACCATGCTACCATGGTGATATTTTGTGGAGGTAAAGGATGGGTTTGAGCAGCAGGTATATGAGTGACAAAAATTCTAGGACCAGCAGCAAACTGTTGAGCAGATCTGGGGTGAGAGAGACCCAAATTTTGAATGAAATGTATATCAGGAGGTGTAGATGGAGGGGTTCCTCTGTCACCAATAAGCTGAGAACTATGAGGAGGCGAGTTTGAAGGCTAAAAGTTTGCCTGATCTAAGCTATTGAATGACTTAGTTCTTGGTGAATTTCTTGGAAATTCTAAATCAAACTGAGTTTATGATAGAGCTGTAAGTTTTTCAGGTGCTTAATTAGCTCTATAAATGGGTCTGGCAATAGTTGGGTTCCTAGATGAAGAAAGCTTCCTAAGAATACTCTCAGGGTTGTCCACTATTGCAAGAGGGTTTGGATTAGGATAAGCTCTGGTATGGATTGTCCTTGAAGCCAGCATGTATAACAATCTTAATGAAGAAGGTTGGCCATATATGACAGTCTTTAATAGGAAAAATATCCTTAAACAAAGAAGCTTAATCCTACGTGTTTCCTTTAGAATGGATGATGTTGTAATGGAAACTGGTCTCCCAATGGAGTCTTGTGAAAACAAAGATAATCAGCAGGCTTACTGATCACCAGCGGAGTCTTATGGTCATTCAAGAACTGTGGAGTCGCTAGGTGGAAGGTCTAAAGTGTCTTAAAGGAGATTTACTATCCACCACAGTGATTTACTACCAAACTTGAATGCTCTTGAATCAAGGGGTTTCCTGAGGTCCTAAAGGTATCTAGGATGAAGTTCACTCAGAATTTTTCCCCAGTGGAGTCACTAGAATGTTAGGTCTCTGTAATTTGCAAGTTTGGCAATACAAACTGCAGAAGCAACATATGAACCACTTTGGGATTCCAGGATCTAGCCCTCCTAAATCCAGAGAGGGATCTCTCTATGAGTGTGTTTAAATATGTGATATTTAAGGCTTGTAATGTGATATTAGGCTAGTTATAAAGAGTATGGGTTTTTGTTTTTGTTTGTTTTTGGTTGGGCAAGGACATGGAAGGTGAAGGAATTTCAATAAAGGGTGAAGGTGTATGCGAGTGAAGGGATGATTCAGCTGATAGGATAGGCAAAAAGTGGCTTTAACCCATTGGGCTATGGAGTCATAAGAGGATTTTATTGGACATCAAGGTTCAAGAGTAATCCATGGGGAAAGTCATTTATGTCAAAGGATCTCTTAAGTTGATTTTATGGAATGAAACAGATAGAAAAATGGAGAACATGAAAGTGAAGAACAAAGAGCAGCCTGAGATCAAGAAAGTGCTTTGAAACTATCTTGCTTTGGCGTACACTTAAATAAAAACATAAAAGTAATCCTAGATCAAGTAAGTGCTTTGAAACTAGCCTGCATTGAAGTAATTTCAATTAGAAAACATTTTAACAATACTTAGAATAGCTTAAGATCAAGAAGGGACTTCTGACCTATCCTGCTTTCAGCATATTCCATAAGAAAACAAATATGATAATCATAAAGAGAAATCTAAGATCAAGTAAGTGCTTTGAAACCAACCTGCTTCAATGTACCCTTAAGGAAAACTTTCAAAGGAAGAAAACATATAGATAGAGCTTATAAGTAGGAGTAGGGTACTGTCAAGACTAAATCCTAGCTCTATATTTAATGTTCTTTATCAGAGAAAGTGAACAGAATGGAAATATAAAGAGAAATCACAATTGAAAATGAGAAAAACATCACCATCAACATAAATCAGGATCCCATAAATCAACAGCTTGTATTTGATGTTCAAACCAGTTACGATCAACAAGCCCGGTGGGTCTCTACAACTTCAAAATTATCATTTCAGCTTATGTATCTTCAATTGAAAATAGGACTTTAGTAGCTTAAGAAAACTATTACATGTAATTAGATATCCAGAGACCAACCCTTACAATGTGGTGGTCAAGGAGAATTTATAAGAAAATCTAGAAGTGGGAGAATTTCTAAGGGTTAAGTGTCATTAATTCCATCATTAATGCAATTCCTGGCCTTTGAAAACCATGCAAGGCATAAGGCAGGAACGCGCTCAACCTATAACTCTGTTTCTGATTTTCAAGGCTTGATGGATGAAAGATTGACTTCAAGACTGTATTTTATCTTTAAAATAGCTTTTGCTGACAATTAGTGATAAGTTCCTTTTATTTGTATTAATTGTTCAATTGTCTTTAGGCCAAGATCTTCTGTTCTCACAATACTAGGCCTTCTTTGATTTATGTGAGGCTACAGGTAGCTTTTGGTGACTGGAGGGGTTGGCTTTTGGAACTGGAGAGGGTTAAATTGGCCTCTGAGTGGCGGTGGAAGCTTCTCGGACTGACAGATGTCTCTGTATTTTCCTAAAACGTCGTTGATTTTCTTTGAGTTTGTGTTTTAGGCCTGATTAGGCCTTGGTCTTCTTTTCCAGTCTTTACTGTGTCTTTAACTCCTTTAAATCACTGGATTATGTCATAAGTATTCAATAATATACTTTAATCCCTTTAATTTTTCATCTGATACTCTTTTCGCTTTTCCGATGGTCTTTCTGTGCTATGAGTCACAGTGGCTATGACTGTGGAGACAAAATGAACTTATCACTCTGTAAACCTTGCAAGAACATGATCAATATGTTAGGAAATCAAGGGTAGTGGAGGGGGATGCTGTGGAGGCCCGTAGAAAAATGGATGCGCAGTAGTGGAAGCAGTGGCTGCAATGGAGAAAATGGTGGGAATCATGAAAGAATGGTGAGAAACTTATCTGATGATGGCGTGGTGAAAAAATGGTTCTGGAACATTGGATTAGGCTGGCAGATGATAATCGACAATCAATATTTGCCAGTGGAGTTGTTGTAGATTTGTTAGGCGAAATAAATTAACTTTAGTGCAAAACACCAAAGTTATTACTTTGGGCTAAATACAAAGAAAAACGATTAAAATTAATGAAAGCAGAGGCTTAGGTGGTGGGACCGGAAGGGCGGAGTGCGATTTAACGTGGACCGTTATATCTCAGTGGGAGATCAATGGTTGAGGTGCTCCAATGAAGTCCTTTGGAGGTTTGATGAGCATAATATGAATGAAAACATGATGGAATAAGGGCCGTAGATCTATACAGATCAACGGTCGGGATCTTCGGGAAGCGTTGTCGGAGGCAGGAGAGGGGAAATGGTTTTTCAGGAGAAAGTAACTGTTTTCACGCTGCAATAGAGTGGTTTATAAATATTTCCGAAAAAACGTGATATGTGTCGCTGCCTGACACGTAGATTCATAATACCGCCCATTTCGCGTTTTTTTGGAACGCTAACATTCGGGCGCAGAAAAAATGTGAAATGTTACTTCAGTCGTCGGATGGAAGGGTGGAAGATCTAACGGTCTAGGATCTACGCGATAAAGGTAAGATGCACGGGCAGAAAGGCGGGGGAAAGCCAACGACGGATTAGATCCCGACTGTCGGATCTAAGGATCAGATGGTGGAGATTTAACATAGAAAGCGGAGGGAAAAGGGGTAAATGGATGAGCGGGGAGAAGGAAAGCCGTTGGATATTTACAATGGACGACTACGATCAAAAGGGGAAGTGCCTATCTGGGGCATGAAATGGGCAGGTGGAGTAGATCCTAGCCATTGGATCTATGTGAATGAATGGTTGAGATCTAATCACATCAGAGAAGGTAGGGACCGAAACTCTAAAATTTGATTTTGCGATTTAGCGCGGACCATTGGATCAGTGGGGAGATCAATGGTGGAGATCTGATCGGAGGGAGAACGATGGAGGGAACCAAGGTATAATGTGCTTAAATTTGGGCTGTTGGTTCTTGTGGATTCAACAGTCCAGATTGAAATCGGCGGGACGATGACGAGCTCTATGAATGAAGGTGAGATTGAATCTTGACTGTTGATTCTTGTGGATTCAACGGCCAGGATTGGATCGCATCGGCGGTGAAATGGGAAAGGGACTTTGCCATTGTAATTTCCGATCAAGCGCTGACCGTAGGATCTAACTCGATCAACGGTGTAGATTGAAGTGGAGATGTAATGAAGAGGGGTGACGGGCACTGTGAGATTTAGCGTTGGCCTTTAGATCTATACAGATCTATGGTTGAGATCACAGTGGAGGTCTGCAGAACAAAATACAATCGCATCGGAGAATTTCAATTTACAAAGGGAATGCACTCATAACAAACTCTGATTGCGATAAGTGCCTGAAGGCTTAGCGCCTGGTCTCGTCGCCCGGTTATATGCAAAGAAAGGGTTAGGGGCTTAGTTGAAGGGGGCTTAGGCCTGATATATTTAAAAAAATGGGTTTTAGGCCTAAGAAACAGAGTTTTTAAGGCTAAATAGTGGTTCCGGTAAAGGGAATGAGGGGTTTTTTAACCAAATGAAGGGGTTCACAAGGGTTTTAAAAGGGGAATTTGATGATTTACAGGACTTAGGAAGGGATTTTGAGGGTTCTTAGGGAAATTTTGTGAAGGGAGAAAAAAGGTGAAAATGGGGATTTTTGTAGGGATAAAAAGGGGCAGATGGAGGCTTTTTCTGAGAAAATTCTTTCACAAACAGTGAGGATTTTTTATGGAAACAGTAGCGAAGATATTTTCAAAGGAAAAAGACACATACAAGCTTCAAGAATGAGAGAGTTTCAAGGGAAATGTATCTCTTGAAGGCTCAGAAAAAAATTTAGCCACATGTTTGCTTGACAAAATTTATAGGTGGCTAATATGTGTTTTCCAAGAATTTGCAGCGTTGGAGTCTCCATCTTCACATCAGCTAGAGTCTTCATCTTCACATCAAGTACATTATTGTAGCTCTGATACCACAATAATGGCAGAAGTGTCCTCAGACACATAATTTTATTAATAGGAAAAAGAAATTACATGAGAAATTTGCAAGAGTTTACACCCATAGACTCCAATACTCTTGCAATCAGGAAAATGACCCATTTATAAGCTACATGTCCTACCCTATTTTAGTTATGGACCACTTAGTAAAATAACAAGTGTCCATTCACAATAAATATCCTCCTAACAAATCTACTAACTTTTTTCCTATATTAGAGCCTAAGATACGACACTTTTCTAGATTCATATCTTTTGTAACAATATTCTATTTCTAAGTGTCTCCAATATTAATTTAAATATTCTAATTTAATAAATATTTTATCCTAGCTTTAAACTATGATATTTGGATCATCTAACATTAAATTGTAAAAGCATCCAGAATAAGGCATTTTAAGTAGCAAGTCCTATTCATCACACTTTCTGTTTTACAATTAAGAATTATGATAAACAGAGTAAGGAAATAACAGTGGAAAACAAAGAAACAGTAGAAACAATTCACTAGTAATTACACCACATGAATCCTGAAAGAAGTTTTTGTATTATTGATGCTCTAGCAAAAAAATGGAATTTAGAATTGTGCAGTAGGCAAAATATGTTCAGAAACCAACCTATAGTACTTCAAACAATGAAATATTTATACCAAAATATTACAGAACTGATTACAATTAATGTTGTCTCAATAGACAATGTATTATTTGCCTAAATTTAACAAAAAAATCTAACTGTGACAAAAAATAGGCTCGATGTGGGTGATCTGGCATTCTGGCACTTCTTTCAAGGAATTAGTTTCTGATTAGGCCTATTTGTAGGTTGCACTGGCTATAATGCTAACTGATGTGTTGTCCTATGAGCTAGATGCAGATGATTGTTCTTTGTTACTTTTTACTCTTGGAACTCAGTTAACTTATCCCATTGATCTTCATTTGGGATAGTTAATTTGATGACCTTCCTATATATTTCAACCACTTTAGTATACTTGGAAAAGGTTGGTTTTACCACAAAAATGTGGTTTATCTTGTGCTAGATGAAAAGGTCATGAGCCAACGCCTCCAAGAACGATTTCCCTATAATAGTGCCTCTGATATTTGAAAAATTAGCAGCATCCCTGGAAATTTCATTTAGTTTCTTTACATAATCCTCTATTTCATTAATTTATCATTGATTACAAGCAAAGAAGGAATACTTTCCTGAGTTAAAGGTTTTATCCTATTGAAAATGTAATATCCCAAAACTGGGAAATTCTACAACAATAAGAATACCTTAAGGTATTCCAAAGTTGGAGAGCATGAAGTGATCAACTCATATAGTGTATTTAAACACATAACCTTCATAGAACAATCACAACAACAAACTATGCCTTAATACAATGCCACCAAGTGGGGAAAAGCGACAGTTTTGGCCCCAAAACATTATTTTCTGAATATGTTATCACTATTAAAATTTTCTAACTTGGTTAGTTTATAATTGCTCCTAAGTCATGGTATTAGATAGGTTTTTAGTCATTTTTATGTTTTATAGGGTCTAAGTCATAAGTTTAGAGTCTCATTTCATCATCAAACCAAGTTCATAAACTTTGTTTTACACTTTGGTAGTCTCATGCTATGTTTTGAAATCCATATTTTAAGTTTTTTTTCAAAAATCTTCAAATAAGCCATGAAACCACATTTTCGTAGTGCGCTCACTGTAAAAAACTGATTTTACACTATGAAAATGCTGGTCTTTTCGTAGCACAAAAGCCCGAAATAACACTACCATCACTACGAAATCGGGGTTTCAGAATTTTTGGTTTAGCTGTCACATCAATCGACTTGGGGTTAAATTTTCATGATTATAGTGTCAATCGACAATCATGGTGTTATTCCACGAATCATCCTTCACACATGCAACCATCCAAAGTAGTTATGAAATCATTATTAGATTCATTAGCGGTAAGTTGTCAATGGTCCTTCGCAAATTTGAAAAAAGGGAATTGGTTATCATTGTTTTATCTCATGCAAAGAATGCACTGCATGCATATCTATTGCTGAAAGAGAAAGCTCATGATAAGATATCAGAGCTCTCATTTAAGTTATCAAGCGAGGAAAATTTTTTAATCAAGTGAGTTAGACTTTTTAATCAAGCGAGGTAGAATTCAATTGGTAAATATGTCATCAGTTTCGATTGCAAATTTAGTAAGTGTGAAAACTGTTGCTGAATGAAACAAGGTTTTCCATCAAGTGAGGCTAAACCAAATTCTCAAGTGAGCCAGTTTCTCCAACAAGAAGTTTATTACAGTTTTGTTGAAGACACAAGGTTTCGAACAATGAATCAATCAATAGTAAAGATCAATTTTTCATATGGACTGTCCCTGCCATTAAGGAAGCAAAATTCATAAGAATGGTTAACACCAAACTGAGGGCTAGTAATAGAAGGCTTAAAAGGAAAGTTTAAGACCTCCAAATACAACTAGAAAAGCCTGAAGATCAACCATAACAAAAATCTATGTAAACAGTAAGTGACATCTCTTAAACATTTTTGGAGTTTTGTGGAAGGTTTCATTTTTTTAAATAGTTCAAAGTTGATTATTGAAGGCTTATATATAACTTCAAGGATGGTAGTAAAGGCGAGAAACTAATTTTTTTGGAAACAAGTTGTGAAAATAAAAGACACCTGCACCAGCATTTGTTTTGGTGCATGACCCATCAAAATACATAGTCCAGAGAGGAGCATTTTCAGTTTGGTGGATGGGCTGTGTATAATTTGATTCCTCAAGTTTTTCATCGGGTTGAGGGTTTTCCTGCTGACTATCAAGTTTTAAGTTCAAAGGATTAATAATTTGCAGTTCAAGATCTATGCTTAGTTTGCTAGGATCTTCAGACACAATAGACTGTTCCGGCATTTCATCGTTATGTTCCTCTCCCTCCGTTTTAACCATTGATTCTGTTGAAATGATGTGTCATGTAAGTGTTTCATCATTGAACATGATAAAAGAATCAAGGCTCGTATTTATGGCATAGAGAGGGGAGTTTTGAGGCCGATCTTGACTTGTCACTGTGTACTGCATGTGGGATTCCCTGTAAAGTCTTCTAGTCTGATTAAAAACAGGGATAGTCGCATAGGTCATATCCATTTGCATGGTCCCTTGTAACTTAGCACCCCAAGATTTAGATAAAAGCATTCCATACTTTGGGGGTACATCAGCCCCAACCACATCCATGACTAAACATTTGGCTGGAATCTAAGCTAAGTTAACACAGAGATCTTTTATCAATCCTAAACATTTAACTCTGCTTGAGTCAAAGGAGTACAAGTCTTTGTAAGGTCTGGTAACTTCAAGAACCAGGCTTTCCATTACAACTTTTGGCATTAAATTATGGGAAGCGCCTGAGTCATGCATAGCATTGTGCATAATTTTGTCATGAACGTTTAAGCTTACATAAAAGGGAGGGACAGAACCCTCTTGGAACTTTCCTTCAATCTCTGGACCAAAAATAAGCTCTGGTTGGTCGTCATTAAGATTGAGTGTGTCTTCATTATTTTCTAAGTTCAAAGCTTTCAAAATTTTGGACCTATATACATGTTGAGCAGCTAACTCAGTCAAAGGAACAGAAATTTTGATCTTTGAGATTTCCTGTTCTAGGCTAAAAAGGTTTTGACTCTTTAAAACATTGATTTCAGCCTTGTTCGCTGCCGCTTTATCAGCAATAACAAATTGCTGATTTGATTTATCTACAGTTGAAACAGTTGTTTTACCAGGAGTACTAACCGAGGTGTTATTGCTACTAATGTTTGCACTCTGTTTTTCAATGTTTTGAGTGTCTTTCTCTTTACCACTACCAGAATTATCAGCCACTGTTTTGTCCTTTTGTTTGATTGTTTTAGACTTGGTTGCAGTGCTGTCTTGAGAAGGCTTGTCAGAGGTTTTATTGTTGGGGGTTTGTTGATTAGACCTACTTCTGAGTTCATATTCCCTTGAAGGCTGTATGACAGCGTTTTCCATGTTTTGATAGTAATTCTCATTATCATCCCTTCTGTCATCGTAAGGTGTATAAAGACCTTGTTTTTTATCATAATGAACCTCAAAGTCATCATCATCTACCCCAAATAAGTTTATATCGTCTTCCTCTATTATGTGATCTATTTGTTCAACCTCACTTAAAAAGTTTTGATGAAAGGGAGGAATGATCTGCTGATCATCTTCCCTGGGTCTGTTTGGAGGCTGATTTCTTCTAACATTCTGATTCTGGTTTTGGTTTCTGTTTTGAGGAGCGTTTTGATTTAAACTTGCTTGCGCTCTCTCTAGAATGCTCATTTTCTTCATCATCTCTTCCATCATTCTTTCCATCTTTGAGCTTGAGGTGGAAGGGGTGGATTCCTCTCTAAAAGATACTCTCTTTTCAGCTTTCATCCTTGCTCTCTTCTCCATGAGGTTAACTTCTACAGAAAGAGCACCTCTTTTCATATCTTCAAGGGTTGCAAAGACTCTTTCTCTGAGTGAATATGTCATGTCCGGATCAAACCCTTCAGGAAATTTGTTTAAAGCAGAGCCCTGAGGAGGTTTTAGTTCAGGGGAAAGTGCATTATACACACTGTTAAATCTGGTACAATAAGCTTGTACACTTTCCCCGGGGTTCCTATGGAGATTGTTATAATCAGCAAGGACTTGGAGAGGATTCTTCCTTACTTCCCATTTGTTTAAGAATGTTTGATGGAAGGCTTGGAGGTTGTTAATACTGTGGGGGGTTAAACCTTTAAACCATTTTCTCACTTCTCCCCCCAAACTTTGAGCAAACAGTCTGATCTTGACAGATTCATTATCAATTTCATTTCTGTCAAAGTATTCATTCATCTTGTCCACATGTTGAGATGCTGTTATAGTATTACTAGGATCATATAATGGAATTTTGGACTGATAGTCCTGTGGAAGATTGACTAATGGTACAGGAAGGACTAAGGGAGCATACCATGCTGCCATGATATGTGGTGGGGGCGGATTTACAAGAGGAGGTGTGGGTTGAAGTGGAGTGGTTTGAACAGTGGATGAAGGATGAACAGAAGTGGATGGAACAACAGTAGATCTCTGAGCTGATCTTGGATGAGAGACACCTAGATTATGTAAGAAATGTAAATCAGGAGGTGTTGATTCTCTATTCCCAAGGGTTTCACTTGTTTCGGGAGATGAAAGTGAAGGCTCAGAATCTAGCTGATCTAAATCACCAAATGACCTAGTCCTGAATGGGTTTAAAAAGTCAGTTTGTGATTTCTGAAGAGCTGAAAGATTTTCAGGGACTGAATTAGCTCTTAGGGATGATCTGAAAACAGTTGAAAATTGTATCTTAGGAGACTTCCTAAGAATTATTTCTGGGTTATCAACTATTTCAGGTGGATCGGGGTCAGGATGAGCTCTAGTGTGAATCTTTTTAGGAGCCACAATGTTTATATGTTTAGACCCAACTAAACAGGAAAAGTTCAACCAGATATGACAATATTTAGGAGGTTAACCAATCTGTTTTACAATTTTTAAATCCAACAGTCCTCTAACTGAGTTTGAATGATTTTATAATGATAAGGGTTCTTCCCAGTGGAGTCTTAAGGTCTGTTCAGGATTGTGGAGTCGCCAGGTGGAAAGTTTAGAGTTTTTTCAAAGGAGTACACTGTCCACCACAGTGTTTGTGAAACATTCCTTTCAAGGATATCTCAAAACACAACAAACTCTAACCAGAGATTGACTGGGAGGGCATTCACCAGATATGTCACCCCCAAAAGAGGATGAGACCCGGAGGCTACCTGGCCCTTTCCAGACTCTGTCTAAGAGTATAGGGTAAAACACATCAAAGATGTATACAAGATATCAAAACTAGTGTTTTACTACCAATCTGAAATGCTTTTGGTATTTTTTGAATTGCTTTTATTTGTGGTTTAGAAGAATATCCTAACTCTGCCTCAAAACTTAGCTACGGTTATGAAACAAAGACAGTGTATCCTCATGGCTAAGCTAGCTGATTTTCCAAGGTTAGATAAAAACTTAAAAGAATCCTAGGATTGACCTAGCTTGTCACTGATTCAACCAAGATTCGTCATAATTACCATTCTTTGGTAGTGCTCGAAAAGGCCGCTTTTGACTCTCAAGATGTTATGAAGATTCTGGGTAAGGATCCCCAGCGGAGTCGCCAAAAATGTTAGGTCTCTGTAACAAGCAAGATTGGCAAAGTCCGATCACAGAGTTAACATCATTTCAACCAAATTTGGGATTCTAGGATCTAGCCCTCCTGAATCTGGAGAGGGATCTCTCCAATATGTACAAAGATGGATATTGTCTTTGAAGTTTGGGGTGATGATATTAGGCTAGTTATGAAGGCCAAGGGTTTTGTTTGGTTTTCTCAGATGGTTGAACATAGTTGCTGTCTGAGGCGGAAAGATCTATATGCAAATAGGTTCAAAGGTGAGAAGTTGCAAGCAAACAGAATAAGCTTTGATTACAAAGAAAGATGATGGCAAGTCTTCAATCCATTGGGCTATGGAGTCATAAGAGAATTTAATTGAAACATATAGGTTCAAGAGTAATCTATGGGGCAAGTCATCTATGCCTAAGGATCTCTTTAAAGTTTGATTTATGGAATGGGGTGGTACAATAAGAAAAGGAAATAACAGATGCAGAACAAAGAGCAGCCCAGGATCTGGTAAGTACTTTGAAACTAGCCAGCCTTTGACCAGGCACTTAAGAAAAACATAGAAGCAAACTAGGATCTGGTAAGTACTTTGAAACTAGCCAGTCTTTGACCAGGCACTTAAGAAAAACATAGAAGCAAACTAGGATCTGGTAAGTACTTTGAAACTAGCCAGCCTTTGATACACTTCTAATAGAACAAAGATAAAAACGAAGGGAAACTTGAAGGCAACCTTTGGAGCATAAACTAGTGGGCTGGGACTCACCCTGATCCTCTCCTAGTTCTTCTTTACTTAATTACTTCCAAGACAATCACAAAGATAACACAGAATGTCCTAAGATCTGATAAGTACTTCGAAACTAGTCAGCTTTTGACACATCCTAAGGGAAACAATCAAATAGTTGAGCAAACAAGAAAGGGACTCAGGGCTAACCTTTGATTTTCTCAATTCATTCCTTACACAACATATATAGAAAGTAACATTTAAAGATAACATCCAGCAGTGACGAAAAGATGAGGGAACGCCAGCATCTCTGTGCTTAGACTGAATTAAATTATTTCTAAATAACACAATTGGAAGAAAACATTGAAATAAATATTTCTCAGCCAAAGAAGATTACTAATATACAGTAGGTCCTAACACTGTTTAAATTGTTCTTTATAGTGGAAATGAAACAAATTGAAAACAGAAATAAAATGACAAGTTACAGTAAGATTAACATCACCATCAACATAGACCAGGATCCCATAAATCAGCTTGTATTGATTGCTTCAAACTGATTACAATCTTCAGATCCAATGTTTTAATCCATCTCTCTTCACAACCTAACCTAACTGTTACAAGCAGAGCTCCAAGAGCCCATGAAACCACTATTTACAGTCAAGAGTTTTCCACTCAGAAAAAACTACAACACTTCAGCAATTACATTGACAACCAACTAATCCAACCCCCTCCTCATCTTCTTCTGAAGTATTTATAGAAGGATGAGGAGGTGAGATATGATGAAATGATCTCAAATACAATTAATGCAGAACTAATGTCTTCCTGGCCATGAGAGGCTCGATGAAGAAAATATACAGGTGTTCCGCTGCATTAATGTGTTTACACTTAAGAAGTAAGCTCGCAAGGAGCTTTTGTTGACCTTTGAGGCTCTGCGTACTATTAGGGTTACTCTGCAAACATTTTGTCATTAAATCTGGTGCATAAATAACTTCTTGGCTGTTCCGAGGCATAATATCTGATCTTGTTCAATAAATTTAGCCTTTGACTGAGCGTTTTGAGGCAATAGGTGGCACTGCAGTGGTTGAGGAATCAATTCGCCTCAAAGTCTGGCGGTGGAGGAAATACATCTGATGAACACTTTTAGGTTTTTCTTTAATCTGTGTTCTAAGCCGGGGATTAGGCTTTTGATAACCGTCTTAGCTGTAATCCCCGCCAATCTATTCACAAAACTGCTGCTCTAGTTCATTCTGTCTTCAATAATCTGATACCCTTTCTCTGCTTTGATTTCGATGGCATTCTTCGGGCTTTACAGGGATGCGTGGCAACCAAGGTTCATGAAACCTTGTTGATATCATTGTTCTTCACCCTGCGATCGATTCTCTGGATTAATCGGAAGGACGAGAGTCGTCACCCTCATCCTTCAAATTTTCATAAAACACGACGAAAGAACCTTAAAACCTGCAAAATACAATAAAAATGAGAAAATCCTGCGTTATATGGATAGACTGCATCGGAGTGCGTGCGGGAAAATGGAGCAATCGGAGCCGTTGATCGTACTGCGATCAACGGTCGGGGCGCTTTGAAAAGTCAGCGGAGAAAAAGAGATTTTTTACAGTGGAATCGGGAGGACGAATGAGAACCGTCGACCTGCGGAGATCGACGGCAGAGATCGACTCTTGACCGCGCGATGGATGGATTAACGGGCGCGTATGTGCGTTAACGGCCGGGTAGAAATGGCGATTAGCAACCGTCGGATGGGAAGGCCCAGATCCAACGGCAGATATGAATCCTGCTCCGGGGTAATGGGACGACAGATAACGCACGAGCGAAGTGGAAAGACGGCGGTTTTGGGAATGAGGTGGAGGACACGCGTCGGCCAGCGTGTGGAATCGCTGGCCGACGGGATAAAACCGCCATTCGACGAACGGTGGTGCGGGATATATACCATGGTTTTTGGAAACGAGCGCGGGGGAAGGGGGGTCCACCAGGGGTGAGGTACTCTGCTCCGTCGGATCTGGGGAGCAGATCGACGGCTGGGAAGGCTCGGGGAAATAAAATACGTGGTTTCATATTTCACACCCAAACCTTATAAAGATGGGTTTTTTGAAGGTTTCAAAGGAAAAGGGCGGAGTGGGGACCACGCTTCGGTTTAGCGCCTCTGGACTTGAGCGGCCGGTCGTGGCGCTCGGGCATGTGGAGGTAGATAAAGCAGGGGCTTAGTCCAAGGGGCTAAAAACTAGCGCACAGAAAATAGGCGTATTTTACATGATTTTCAATGATTTTTGAAAAAGGTAAAAGGTTCCGATAGGCTAAAAAGGTGGGTTTTTAACCTTAGGAAATGAAATTAATGAGGGGATAAGAAATAACATAGGGTTTAATGGGGTTTTTATGGATGAAAGGAAACTGAAGAAATGAAGGTAAGATGGAAGCAGGGGAGGGGAAAAGGAGGAGGATGCAGCAATATTTTATTTGGATTTTTATGGAATATAGGAGGCTGAGAGGAGGAAAAGTATGAAGAACCAACCAGCAGTTCATGATCTTACCAACAGACTTTAAGCACCAACAACTTCACGACTGAATTTGTTTCTTGAAGGCTGCAAAGAATATTTAGCCACCAGCTGATATAATTGAAAAATATAGGTGGTTAACACCTTCATGGATGGATTCTCGGGCTATAACCAGATTGAAATTAAAAAAGACGACCAACATAAAACTGCCTTCATCTATCCTTGGGGAACATTTGCGTATCGTAAACTCCCATTCGGTCTAAAGAATGCTAGAGAAACTTTTCAACGGGCTATGGACTACGCTTTTCATGACATTCGACATATTGTTCAGGCTTACTTGGATGACCTTCCAGCCCATTCCAAGAAACGACCTGATCACCTCGCTCATCTGAAAGAAATTTTTGCTAGGTGTAGATTCTACAATATACGTTTGAATCCTCATAAGTGCATATTCATGGTCGAGTCCGGACGTCTGTCAGGTTTCATTGTCTCCAAGCACGGGATTAGGGTTGATCCCGATAAGGTTAAGGCGATTGTTGAATTGCCAGCACCACAATCCATCTTTCAACTCCAACGTTTGCAAGGGAAGGCGAACTTTTTACATCGATTCATCGTTAACAATGTCGAGATGATGAAAGGATTTATGCGATTATTGAAGAAAGGAACACTATACTTGTGGGATGACCAAGCTCAACGGTCATTTGATGCTTTAAAACATGCACTTGTTTCAGCCCCACTCCTTAGTGCCCCCGACTAATCACATGACTTTCTCCTCTACCTGGCAGCCTCACCATCCTCACTTGGAATGGTTTTGGTTCAAGTTCATAGTGACAACAGTGAACATGTGATATACTATTTGTCCAAAGGTCTAGTCTGACCAGAATTATGTTATTCACATGTGGAGAAACTTTCTTTGGCGGTAGTTTTCGCCATCACCCGACTTCGACATTATATATTGCTGCGACAGACTACAGTTATTGCTTTGGAGAACCCCTTGTGACATATCTTGTCTAGACAAATTATTGGAGGAAAATATTCCAAATGGATCATCATCCTCCAAAAATTTGATTTGGTTTTCACAGCTACCAAAGCAAAGAAATCCCTCGTCTTCGCTGAATTATTATCGGACCTTCCCAGAATCGACCCAGCAGAAGTAGCTCATGATCCATTTCCTGATGAATCTGTATACTTGGTCGAATCTTCGGACATATGGTATGGAGACATTTTGGTCTACCTAAAAACCCAATGCTTCCGCCCAAATCTCACGTCCAACGACCGTTGTCGTATCCGCCACCAGGCAAAGCACTACCTCGTGCTAAACGATACATTATATCGTCGTGGGGTTGATACTATTCTCTGATGTTGTCTCAATTTCAATGAGGCGGAACGCGTTTTGAATGACTGCCACGCAGGGGCATGCGATGGTCATCTTTCGGGCATAGCTACTGCCCAAAAAATATTAAGCATAGGTTACTATTGACCCACTTTGTTTAAAGACTACATTGCAGCGGTCCAGGTGCCATCCATGTCAAATTTTCACAAATAAAATGCACGCTCATCCTGCCCCCCTTCATCCGGTTATCTCCATTGGTCCTTTCGCTAAATGGGGAATTGACTTCGTCACCTGCAATCCCACTTTGGAAAATGGACATAACTACATCGTGGTTGCGGTCAACTATTTTACGAAATGGGTTGAAGCCATTCCCACTTTCAAGGCCGATGGCAAAACCGCCGCTCTCTTCCTGTTCAATCAGGTAATCTGTCAGTTCAGCGTTCCCCTATCAATTGTCACAGATCATGGATCCCACTTTCAGAATCATATGATGACCGAATTAACATCCATGCTAATTTTCCGTCAAGATCAATCTTCGTCTTATTATCCTCAAGCTAATGGTCAAGTTGAAGTCGTAAATGGCATCCTCAAAACCATGATTCGTCGATTGGTCGGAAACAACAAAACCACATGGCATTGGAAGTTGTATTCCATGTTATGGGCATACCGGACGTCAGTCAAAACTGCCACAAGCTTCACACCATTCCAACTTTCATTCGGCCTGGAGGCAGTACTTCCAATCGAGTGCGAAATTCCATCACTCAAACTCGCCTTTGAACTCCTGCCTGGCACCACCGCCATTGAAGAGCGCTTGCTCTCACTCGATAATTTGGACGAAACTTGTTGAGATGCTACACTAGCACTCGAAGCTCACCAATGCCGAGTCAAAGCTCAATACGAAAAATCTGTCAAGCCCCGTTCTTTCCAAGAGGGCGATCTTGTTCTACTTCATGACTAGAAACATGACCTCTTGGGGGCAGGAACACTCCAACCATTATGACTTGGTCCTTACATCGTTACTAAAGTCCTCTCAAAAGGGGCTTATGAACTTCAAGACTGTAATGGAATTCCACTCGAGGAGCCCTCAACGGGCTCTATCTAAAGAAGTATTTTTCCTAGTTTCGCACTTGGCATATGCTTTGTAATTTTATGTATATAAGTTTTTCCTATTGTTTTGATGCTTCTGGATTGTTTTTGGTTTTCAAGGTGTTTTTCTCATGTATAATCTTTTTCTTTCACACAGATGCCATCGCCCCCCTTATCATACGTCGGATATGAAGACGGTGCTAGTCGTCACACTAGACGCATTGCTTTAGCTGCTTGGGTTCTCTACACTCCTGAGTCGGACCTTCTTGGTTCCAGGGGAATCTTCCTAGGTAATGCCACCAATAATGTTTCCAAGTACATGTCAGTGATCCAACTCCTCACGGAAGCGACATCTCGTGACATCTCCAATTTAATGGTCAGGTTAGATTCCCAACTCATCATTATGCAGTTAAACAATCATTATCGTGTCCACCATCCTGTTTTGTTACATTATTTTTTAAGGGTGAGACTTTTAGAACGTCATTTTCAAACAATTACATTTGAGCACATTCCTAGAGAATTTAATGCATTAGCCGATTCTTTGGCAAATTATGTGTTAGATTGGCATTTGTCACATTTACTATAAAAGATTCACTCATGAGTACATATCTTTTTATCCCATTAAAAATACATAATTTTTTTTTAAAAAACACAAAATCACCAAAATAGTATGTATATATATATATATATATATGTCATGTCCAGTACATAGTAACAGCAAAAAATCTTCCAAAACTTGGGTGTTTTACAAAAATTGGGCTATACTAAGCCACGCTCTGACACTAATACATCCGCTCCGCCGGCTAGGCCTGATGATCATGGGATAATACAACTGCTCTGGCTATCCTCCTTAGAGGCACCAGGTATTTCTCTGACACACCTACGGTATGCCGCTACAGACGAATTGGAACCTCCCGCATAGGAAGGGGTGGTATACCCATACTCAAACCCTCCAATTTTCTAGAGAGTTCATGTAAAACCTGGGCATCATCATCCTCGGCGGCTTCCGCATCCTCTACTGGCGCGCCAGCCATGGGTAGCTACATTCCTCACCGTGCATAGCGAGGGGCCCCAACTGGCCGGACTGGTGCCACATTTGTGTCAAGCAAACAAAAGCTTCATGTCAAAACATAATTTTCACCCTATTTTAACAAAAAAAATTGCATAACATTCAAAAGACAAAAAACAAAGTACTTCTTTGGAATACACTGATCATTTCCTTCTTACCATCGAGTCCCCACTAGGTACCAGGGGGCAGGACTAACTCCGGATCGCCTGTGAAGTTCATCCCTGCATAGGGATAATCCTCAATCATGATTATCTGGGAGTTTAGCCAATCAAAAAATCCATCATCAAAACAGTGGCAGACAGGATCCTCTCCAGTCCGCGGAAGCAAAGCTGCCCACCGAACCTGCCTCGGCTCGCGTGGACCCAAAGGCACTGTAATGATCCTGGACCTCATCAATGGTATCCACTCCAGTAAGAAAGAGACAATCAGTGTACCGTACCCAAAGTCTCTCTGGGTACGGGTCTTGCATGCGGTAAGCTCTACTCGGACCCAACAAACAACTCCGTCGCACCAATCAAAAACCTGAGGCTACATACAGTCCAAGGCTAGGAGCACCTGGGCCTTGGTGGCCACATGCTGACTCTTGGCACCTACCAAGTGAAAAATCATCCATTAGATAGACCTTAACGGTCTCAAAGCCACCTGTGTGATCGATACCCGGTTGCTCATAGCCTGAGTGTCACATATGCAATGCACACGAATTAGATCAGCAGTGGAACGTGGGTCAGCTCTGGACCTCGTCAAGTTGGGCCTCGGCCCACAGCATGATAGGCCGGTCAAAAATTACACATCATCCTTTTCTATTGAGAGCTCATTACCCCCAATCTGAAAGACATGGTGCCGTTCGTCCCACTGCTGGATTAGCCATCTCAGGAGGTCCTCTTGACCCCTCATCAGTTCTAAGCGGGCATATTTCAGCAATCCGCATCTGCGCAGAGCCATCAAGCTCGCAACATCCGTCACCATCTCTTGTTCTTCCCATTCATGTTCTCTCTCTCGCCAGATACTCATTTTTAACAACTGAATACCTACAAATGCAATGTTTTCAACCAATCATAACTTTCCTGGACCATTTCAAAATAGTAGAAATCGAGATGCTAAAAAACAAGGTGCGCCTAACGCTGGCCCTAGTGCAAAACAGAGATTGCTAATGAGGTATCCCTTCACGGGTTATGTGTTTAATGCGGCTATAACACTAATGGCCTACGTTAGGCGCAAGTATTTTTTAGTGCCTCACAAAGTTTCCATTTTGAACTAGAAAAAAGTAACAAAAAGACAATTAAATGATAGAAGGAGGTTCTAGCTCTTACTTGGATCTCGCGGGAAGGAAAACTGTTGCCCGGATTGACCGTAATCGTCAATTGAAGATTTCACCCCTTTTCACCCCAGATCTTCTTCACAGCACTCAGCACAGTGAAAATGAAGGCTTTCCGACCTTCTTATAGCCATTTTTGGGGCATGAATCTCTTTAGCTAGTCAGCAAAAGTCATGAATTCTTGTTGCGCATGTGTCGCAACTCTTGAGATTTGGTACTGATGTTCTGATGAGTGATCAAGATTTACGTGCAGACATACTCATGTTTTATCGAGCATTATTTTTACGGTATTTTTCTGGCTCGTTAATCCAAAAAACCTCGAGTTCCCTTCTTCGGACTCGTTAAACTTATACGAAGTTGATATCGAGCGTTCTTTTTGTATGGTATTTTCTTGCTCGTTAATCCGAAAAACCTAGAGTTTTCTTCTTCAGACTCGTTAAAACTATGAAGAAGCGCCGAGCTTTCTTTTTAGGAATCTTTTTCTCTCTCATAAAACTGAAAAAACCCCGAGTTGACTTTGTCGGGCTCGTTAAACTACCACGACAGAGAGTAAGGAGCCATTCTTTTCCTCTTTTTCAAATCTCTTTAAACTGAAAAAGTAATCAAGTTTTCTCCGCGTAACTCGTTAAAATTTCACGGAGGTAATCGAGTTTTCTCTGCGTGACTCGTTAAAATTTCACGGAGGGCACCGAGTTTTTCTTTGTCAGACTCATTAAAATTTTACAAAGAGTATTGATTTTACTTCGTCTCCTTGTACTCATAACAAAATGAGGTAGACGTCCATTGAACATAGATTTATCACTTTTCCGGCTTCGATGGACTATCTTACAGAAAATGAACTGTTTCAGGCTTACTATTCTCCCTTTTCCGTGCCCAGTTATCAAGACATGACAAAGGTACCCCAACAAAGTTGTCTTTTATGATATTTTTCAGACTCTCTAAACATGAAAAATTCACCGAGTTTACTCGTCTGGACTTGTTAAACCTAATCAGACGGGGCATGGAGTTGTCTTTTCTGACATTTTTGAGACTCTCTAAATATGAAAAATTCACTGAGTTTACTCGTCTGGACTCGCTAAACTTAATCAGACGGGGAAAAATTTGGACAAAATGGATATTACCTCTATTACATTTCAGAAAGGTTGATTTGGCAGCAAAATTCTTGAACATGGCACTTCCCAGAAAACTCTTTCGTAGTTAGCCGAATCCTACCATCTATGAGTATTAGCCTTCATCTCCTAGTGTCCTTGCACTGGTAAAATCCTAACACACTCTTTGGTGTTCATTAAGCCTCAGCTGCCTAGTACCCTGTTACAGTGCCTTCTATTTTTCAAGCAGATCTCGCTATCTATTGTTCCTGTTATCAGCCAAACCGCTCATTATGCCAGAAATTATATGTCGTCCGACATCCCCATTTACTCTTGATTATCTCAATCATAAACAAAATTATTTGGTTTTCGTTTCATGTTTACTGATGTAGGACACCTCAGCGCCTACCTTTCAACAGATCTCTTCCTATTGACTTCAACATCTTATCTAGGAAGTTGATCTAGAAACCCATCAGTACCCGGATACTTGCAGACATCAGTGGTAGGTAGTCTTGTGTTTGATGAGGGGTCTTCATCATTGGCTCCTAGTCAAATGATTCTACGAGTGTTCGACTTCAACTCATTTTATTCACACTCGCTAGATTGTATTGTGCATCTTAGGGACCATCATCATTATCGGTGGCCACCTTCACGTCTGTTAACAGTTTTCATTATCGACTGGTAATCAGATGATTTCTCACATGTTCGATGATAGCTCCTTCATTCACATGTTGAGTAATATGCAGTTTAAGTGAATCGGCGGTCAAGACCTTGGGGCAAAGGTTACATCATTAAAGTTGTGTTCCCTTCCCCAATTTGCGATATTGTTTATGGAGACAGCTTCTTCAGCCTGATCCTGTTATGTCAGACACTTCCACATTGTGCTTATCAGTGGAAAAATTCTTCATATCTCTATTCTAGAGAAATCATGTTGTTTAAGCTACTGAGCATGGGAATGCTCGAATCAAGGTAGATACTATATTTTCTAACATATGTTGTTGTTTCAGGTCTTCCTCAGTCTTTCAATCTCTTTATCTCTACTACACACATTGTAAAGTATTTCGGCCATAGTCTTCGTCTCTAACCTCACACTTTAGGGGGCATCTGTTGCAGGTCAAAATACCTCCTCATCAGCTCAGAGGAGAAGACAAATATGGAAGGAATACAAAGACCTAAATTAAACCTATTTCTGCCAAGGTAACGCTTCTCTATAACAACACAAGAGCGTTATAACGCAGCTAATCAATGAATGGGCCACGTTAGTGGCTAGGGAAACACTCTATTTACACTAGAGGGTAGCGTTACCCATCTTTTAAGTTTGAAACGGGAAAAATCCGTGGAGAATGATTTGAATCTCCAGCTTTTTCTCACAAAAGAGTCGGTACAAAAAGGAAACTGCAAAGCACTGATCTCTTATTGGACATTGCCATAAACAACTGAACTCTCAATGAAGGAAAAAGCATAGAGGTTGGAGAAACATCTTGGTGTTTTCTATTCAGAACTGGTGGAAAGAGAAGGGAAATAGTTGCTCTTTCCATCTCCTATAAAATGGAGTTGAAGGCTCTTAGTTCAAGGTCGAAGGATTGCTAAAGTTTTACATACTTGTGAAGTAGAGATCATTTTTGTAGTGTGAAGGTCGAGGGTCAAAGAGGTTCATTGAGAACTTGTTGATAGAGACATCACCACTTTGAGAGATAAAGAGATTGGAAGGCTGAGGAGGGCTTGGTGCAACCGATGGTTGTAATCCTCCTTTTTCATAAATCAATAGAACTGTATCTGTTTTTTCCATTCTATGCGTTGATATCATCATTATTATTTAATCACTTATATAGCATGAGATGAATGATGTGTTGGAAATATGATGCAGGGTATTGTCCTTGATGGCAACCCACTTGATGAAGATGAAGGCAACCTACTTGATGAAGTTGTTCTTGACTTGATGAGCTTGTTATTGATGTACATCTAATGTATCTACAATTAGTACAGAAGGTGCAGAAGAAAGAATTTCCAGAATGGGCCAGAACAATGATGAAAAATGTATGTCACAAGGCATACGCGAGTTTAGTAAAGGGAAGTCGCGTATGTACAAGAAAAAGTAGGTGCCAAGTCGCGTATGGTCAATTGCGCTCTAAATTAATAAAACCAGGGGTTACTACCATGGTATTGACCCATTGTGTTGAGTGCTAGGTTGTCTATTTGATCCCATCTAGGAATACCATCGGAAGTGATGTGGTTTTGACTCATGGTATTGATAAAGGCTAAACCTATATAAGGAGAAGAAGATCATTTTGCAAGTGTGTGCATGAGTTTTGGTTTGAATGTATACTTCACTCTGAAGTATGTCTGAATGGAAAGAGTAACCGTTTTATGATAGATCTGAATCTGTGATGCACCTATGAAGAAAATGATGAAGAAGGTTATCTAGATCTGAAATGTATTTGTATCTTCTAGATCTATTTGTGGAATGTTTAAATCTAAGATGAGGCGAACATCTGTCTGAAGTGAAGAGTTAAATCTGAACTGAATATCTGATCTGAAAAAGTATGCTGCCCTATAATCTATATGCAAGTTTGTCGCAGCGGAAGCACGTATATACGCGGGTTTGATGAAGAGAAAGTGCGTATGGGTTGTTCTGTAATGTGCAGATGTATACGCAGGTTGATGTGAATGGAAGCGCGTATATACGCGGTATCAGTGAAAGGAAAGCATGTATTAAATCTAGGGTTTGCTGAAGAATGAAGTATGAAATGTCTGATCTGTTCTGCTGTGTTACTACTATCTGTTAATGATGTATTCTACAGTTCTGGGTTGTCTGAATTGATAAGTATCAGTTTTGATGTATGATTGAGCTTAAATGTGTGGAGTGGGTCCAGTCTAAAAATATGATGAAAAGTGGCCTGCAAGTTGTGTTCTATTGAAGATATTTGATCCAGTGTGAAAATTGATGAAACGTGGTCCATGGTGGTACTCAGGGTTGTAGCCTTCAGTCAGGGGGTTGTAGCTCCCTTCCAGGTGAGGCTGGTAAATGAGAGCAGGGGGTCATAGCTCCCTTCCAGGAGAGGCTGGTAAACGAGAGTAGGGGGTCGTAGCTCCCTTCCAGGGGAGGCTGGTAAAAGAGCGCAGGTGGGTGCCTGTGTACTGGTATGAGTCTATGCCAGTACATAGTTGTAACATGTTTTCTTTATAATAAAGTATTGAAGGCTGAGACAACGGCAGCGGTGGTTTTCCCCCGACTTGGGTTTCCACCTGAAATCCTGGTGTTCATGTGTGATGCTTATGTGTGATGATTTATTTTGTTATTACTGCACATGTCTACTGCTATATAAACATCTGATGAATGAATAAATGCAAGGATCAAAGTAAAGAATTAATTGCATATTAAGATCTCTGTACATACGCGAGTTTTGTGAAGGGTATCCGCGTATATACGCGAGTCTGGTTAAGTAAAGTAGCGTATGGGTTTTAGAGAGTGGAAAAGTAAAAAGTTATGAATAAGTCCTAAATACTGATTCACCCCCCCTCTCAGTATTTTTCCCAACAATTGGTATCAGAGCAGGTCCTTCTGCAGAAGCTTGATCGCTTGAAGGAGATCCGTCGCAATGGGAAGTCATGAAGGAGTACTCTCTCTAAAGCCACCTCTATTCAATGGAAGTAATCTGTTATTCTGGAAGATATGAACAAAAGCATATCTGCAAAGTCTTGGTGCAGAAGTATGGGCAATCGTGGAAGAAGGTTATCAGTATCCGGCAAGTATTCCTACTGATGCAGCAGAAAGGAAGAAATATGAAATCAATGCCAAAGCAGTCAATGTTTTATTAGGAAGCATGTCTGAACCAGAATTTGCTAAAGTGATGCAGCTAAATTCAGCAAAAGAAATATGGGACAAAATCATTCTGAGCTATGAAGGAGATACAAAGGTAAAAGGTGCAAAACTCCAAACTCTCAGAATTGAATATGAAAATTTAAGGATGCATAGTGATGAGAGTATTGCCAATTTCTTTTTACGTCTAGATGATATTGTAAATCGTATGAGAAGTTTTGGTGAAACCATAACCGATACTACTCTGGTGGAAAAAGTCTTAAGATCTTTGACTTCAAAATTTGAGTCAAAAGTATCAGCTATTGAAGAAAGGCAATATCTGCAAACTCTTACTATTGTTCAACTACATGGTATTCTGACTGCTTATGAAATGAGACAAGGAGGTCCCTCTAAAATCAAAGAAGCTGCTTTTAAGGTGTGTGAAAAAGGAAAATAAAAGGAAGATGTTAAGGAATCAAATTATATATCAGAAGAAGAAGAAGCAAATTTTGTGAGAAGACTCCAACTAGGAACTGGAAGATTCAAAGGTAAGCTTCCCTTCAAGTGTTTTGCTTGTGGAAGAGTTGGTCATTATGCTGCTAAGTGTCCTTATGAAGATAATCATGGTAAAGGGAAACAATTTGAAAAGAGAAAGAGTTATTATACAAATGAAGTATCTAATGAGGAAGAAGAAGATTCTGACCAAGATCTACAAGTGCTTATGGCAAAGAAGCAAAAGAAGAAGGCTACCCAAAAGAAGACATCTCAGAAGACATGTGCGAAATAAAATGGAGAAGATAAAACAGGTACTGATTGTTGTTCTTGTGATTCACTTTCTTGTGCAAGCAATGGTGAAGATAGTGAACGTAACAGTATAAGTCTAGAAGCAAATCTCAAGATCAATGATGAAAGCAATGATTGGAATCAATTTCATAAGAGAGAATCTGTCTACAACGATATGATCTCTAGAATGAATGAATAGAAATAATTAATGAATGAACAGATAGACAAGTATCAAAAGTTGTATGTTGTTGCAACCAATCGAAGTGAAAGACTTGAAGCAGAAATCATCTCTCTCAAAGAAGATTTGGAAAAATCAAATAAGAAGAATGAAGAACCCCTATCATTTGAAAAGGAAGGACTTGAAGTAGAAATCATCTCACTCAAAGAAGATCTGGAAAAATCAAATAAGAAGAATGAAGAGCTACTACAAACATGTGAAGAACAAGAAAATTGGTTGAAGGAAGAAATTTTAAAATTGAATGATCAAGTAGAAGAAGGAAAAAGGGTCGAAGAAAGCATGAAGAAGCAATGCCAAAAATTGGAGGTGGAGGTAAACATTCTCAAAGGTAAATTAGAAGAAAAGGATAAACTCTTGAGGTTTCAAGATAGTACTAAGATTCTAGACAATATTATTAGTAATCAAAGGTCTCCCTCTATTAAACTTGGTCTTGGTTTTCATGAAACTGTTAAAGGAGAATCTAGTTCACAAGGAAGTGCTAAAGATTTAAAAAATGTCAATACAAAACCTGAAGAGTTGAAAGAAACAAGAAGTCAACCAACAATCATGAATACTCAAAGGAAATAATTCACTAATGTTGAATGCTTTAAGTGTCATAATTATGGGCATGTTGCAGCCAATTGTAGAAGCAGAATGTTTCAGGCACATACAAACAGATTCTACACAGAATGGTACTCTGGTTTCTTCAAGGGATATTGTTTGTCATGCAACAAATATGGTCATAAAGCAGCTGATTGCAATAGAAGGAAGAACAGAGAAACACACTATGATCCTTATGCTTACTTCTCTGGTCATATAAGATGTTATGCTTGTAACAAGTAGGGACATGTGGAAAAAGAATGCAGGATGAACAAATCTGAGAAATTGGATAATTTTCAGCACACAATTGGAAATTTCAAGCAAAGCTGGAATAGGAAGGAGGACCGGTCAGAAACGTAGGGAATATTGACCCTACTGCAGTCATCTTCTTCTAAAGCTTACTTCTCTTAATGACTGCAGGAGTGATGTAAGATACATTATAGGGATTAGTAATGTATTGTCACAGGGGGAGCGATGTATGGTGATTCTCATGATTGTTTTGGTTATTCTGGTTATGATTATTTCTGACAGAGCATCTGATATGCAGAAGTCAGGTACAGGTGGTACAAACTCAGGGGGAGATGAAGGGATGTGAAGTTTTCAATGTTTCACTTTCCATACGCGGGTTCAGTGAACTAAAGCCGCATATACACGTGAGTTCCAGTGGAGACAGACGCGTATGCATTTATGATAAGAAAATTTGTATGACAGCTGAAGATCAGGAGCATAGGTTCAGGGGGAGCATCAGTCTGGTTGTTAATGACTGTATTTTTGGCACTATATCTGCTTATTTCTCAGTTCTAAATGATGATGACATGATACATGGTTTATTATGATGAGATTATGGATGAGCCGTGATTACTTTTTGCTGAAGAGTATCTTTTGTTTTCACACATGGATAAGAGCGAAGTCTTATGATTCAGAGATAAGGATAAATCATGCAGAGATTGTTGCTGATGACTTGCTGTTGAAAGTATTCAGGTTGTACAAACTAAGGAGGAGCCTTGGTCATATGGAAAGGATGCTTGGATGCACATTTTCAAGGGGAGCATTAGCCTTGCTGAGTATAATGCATTGTTGGCATTATGATGGTTCTGAAATATGATCTCTCTTGAGGTCTTTCTGGTATTGGTCATGAAAAGTCATATTTGTAATTTGATGAAAAGGTCATGTTGAGACCTATGATGTAAAATTGTAATATTCAGTCATGTAAGGACTTGTTCAAATTTTTAAACCCACTTGGTTGGGTAGCTGAGTCAAAATGTGTAAACTCACTTGGTTGGGTAGTTGAGTCAAAATGTGTAAACCCTCTTGGTTGGGTATTTGAGTCTCATATGTAAATCCACTTGGTTGGATCTTTGATGTAAGTATGAGTCCTTGGTGATAGGAAGGTCATAGAGTCATGTACTTCATTGAAAAATATGTTTGAATATTCAGCATGAACTCAGGGGGAGCATGGTAACTTCAATGCACATCAGATCTACAGTGCTCTTCTATCTACATGAGGAGAAAAACCTTGTCTTGGTTTTGATCCGCCCTTTGCCCTTGATGTCAAAGGGGGAGAGTGACATGGTGTTTGAATAGGGGGAGAATATCATTATGCTTAATGTATCTATCTGTTGTGATCAAAAACCATCGTGGCTGCCATCAAGTCCAAAGGGGGAGATTGTTGGCAATATGATGCAGGGTATTGTCCTTAATGGCAACCCACTTGATGAAGATGAAGGCAACCTACTTGATGAAGTTTTTCTTGACTTGATGAGCTTGTTATTGATGTACATCTGATGTATCTACAATCAATACAGAAGGTGCAGAAGAAATAATTTCCAGAATGGGCCAGAACAATGATGAAAAATCTATATCACAAGGCATACGCAAGTTTAGTAAAGGGAAGTCGCATATGTACATGGAAAAGTACATGCCAAGTTGCGTATGGTCAATTGCGCTCTAAATTAATAAAACCAAGGGTTACTACCATGGTATTGACCCATTGTATTGAGCGCTGGGTTGTCTATTTGATCCCGTCTAGGAATACCATCGGAAGTGATGTGGTTTTGACTCATGGTATTGATAAAGGCTAAACCTATATAAGGAGAAGAAGATCATTGTGCAAGTGTGTGCATGAGTCTGGGTTTGAATGTATACTTCGCTCTGAAGTATGTTTGAATGGAAAGGGTAACAGTTTGATGATAGATCTGAATCTGTGATGCACCTATGAAGAAAATGATGAAGAAGGTTATCTAGATCTGAAATGTATTTTTATCTTCTAGATCTGTTTGTGGAATGTTTAAATCTAAGATGAGGTGAACATCTGTCTGAAGTGAAGAGTTAAATCTGAACTGAATATCTGATCTCAAGAAGTATGCTGCCCTATAATCTATACGCAAGTTTGTCGCAGCGGAAGTGCGTATATACGTGGGTTTGATGAAGAGAAAGCGCGTATGGGTTGTTTTGTAATGTGCAGATGTATACGTAGGTTGATGTGAATGGAAGCGCGTATATACGCGGTATCAGTGAAAGGAAAGCGCGTATTAAATCTAGGGTTTGCTGAAGAATGAAGTATGAAATGTATGATCTATTTTGTTGTGTTACTACTATCTGTTAATGATCTATTCTACAGTTCTGGGTTGTATGAATTGATAAGTATCAGTTTTGATTTATGATTGAGCTTAAATGTGTGGAGTGGGTCCAGTCTAAAAATATGATGAAAAGTGGCCTGCAAGTTGTGTTCTATTGAAGATATTGGATCCAGTGTGAAAATTGATGAAACGTGGTCCATAAAGGTGCTGAGGGTTGTAGCCTTCAGTCAGGGGGTTGTAGCTCCCTTCCAGGTGAGGCTGGTAAACGAGAGCAGGGGGTCGTAGCTCCCTTCCAGGAGAGGCTGGTAAACGAGTCAGGGGGTTGGAGCTCCCTTCCGGGAGAGGCTGGTAAACGAGCGCAGGTGGGTGCCTGCGTGCTGGTAGGAGTCTGCACCAGCACATATGTTGTAAGATGTTTTCTCTATAATAAAATATTGAAGGCTGAGCAACTGCAGCGGTGGTTTTCTCCCGACTTGGGTTTCCACCTAAAATCCTGGTGTTCATGTGTGATGCTTATGTGTGATGATTTATTCTGTTATTACTGCACATGTCTACTGCTATATAAACATCTGATGAATGAATAAATGCAAGGATCAAAGTAAATAATTAATTGCATATTAAGATCTCTGTACATATGCGAGTTTTGTGAAGGGTATCCACGTATATACGCGATTCTGGTTAAGTAAAGTAGCGTATGGGTTTTAGAGAGTGGAAAAATAAAAAGTTTTGAATAAGTCCTAAATACTGATTCACCCCCCCCCCTCTCAGTATTTTTCCCAACAGAATGGCTTAGATGTGCATAGTTTAAATGTTTATTATATATTGGCTTAATTGATAGGATATATGTTATGTTAGAAATTATGCGGGTGCTTTGATTGATTACAGGGCCAAGATTTGGAGCCGGTGAAGAAGAACTCTTGATTCGCTGCCTAGTGATCTCCAATGGACTCCAAGATCATTAAAGAGGTAATCTTCTAGCTTATTCTATCAAATGGTTTTAAGTTAATATGAACTTGTATATGCCATCTTTGTGAACTGTATAGCTAATCTTACTATCTGCCTCGGGCACCAGAAAGCCCTGAGAGGGATATACGATAACCAACCACCCAAGCATTTTACCCTATAGCAGTAAGCCCATGTCCTGCTCAGTAAAACTTGAGAGGTTCTTCTTGAATAATATTTTCACTGCATGCTAATTAGAGTCCTAATCAAGGAATTTTATGGTTAGCCCTGTCCCTTGTTTAATCTCCAATAGCTGTTTTGTAAGTTTACCCAAGAGTATGCTGAAAGCAGGATAGGTTCAAAGTCCTTACCTGATCTTAGGCTATTCTTCTATTTATCTTATGTGTTTCCTACTTTCTGAAGGTAATCTGTTAGATTGTTGGATTGTTGTTTGAGAAGTATGATTTAGTAAAAGTTGGCCCAAAGAAGTTTATGGTTTGCCCTGTCCTTTGGCTTGCTTCAAATAGTTACTTTGAAAGGCTTTTATTTTTTTAGTGAAGTTAATAGATCATTGAATGGTTATTAGCTTTGCTTCTTTCACAACAATTTTAATGTTCCATATCACAAAATAAATCTAAAGAGATCCTTTGATATAGATGACTTGCCCCATGGACCACCTTAGAAACTTGTTGTGCAATTAAATCCTTTTGTGACTCCATAGCCCAATGGATTGATACTGTCTCTGACTTATCCTATCAGCTGAGCCATTATTCCAACTCACTCACACCTTCACCCTTCAAATATTTCCTTCATTTTGATGATATTCTACCCCAACCAAAACAAGCAAACCCCTTGTACTTCATAACTAGCCTAATATCTTACTCAAAGCTTAAAGATATATCTTTTGAAAGCACCTATATAGAGAGATCCCTCTCTGAATCTAGGAGGGCTAGATCCTAGGATTCCAAAATGGTTTTATGTTGGTCCTGTAGCATTGTTCTTACCAATCTTGCAAAACTACGGGGCCTTAACAGAGTGGCAACCATACTGGGGACATTATTGAGTAATAGATATCTTCACAAATCAACGAAACCCTATTTCTAAAATGATGACAAGTGTCACCGAGACTAGTTATTATTGATTGTTGATGGTGAAAAACAACCAAACCATGAAAACAAGTAGAAATCCTTCACCTGGCGACTCCATTGGTATTCAATAGGCCTGCTGAACCCACTGGTTTTTCCTGAGACTCCACTGGGAATTTCCTCTATCCTTCAAAACATCATTCAGACCCAATTAAGAAGACTATGAGGATTGAGTTTTCTTGGAAAAAGATTGGTTAGCCTCTAAAGACTGTCATACTTAGCTGAATTTTTTTCATCCTTAGGTCTCAAAGCACCACATAGTGGATCCTAGAAGAATTCATACTAGAGCCTATCCTGAACCAAATCCTCTTGAGATAGTTGATAATCCAGAAAGTATCCTTAGGAAATCTCCTAAAGCCGAAACTTCAACTATTGTCAGACCAATTCATAGAGCTGATTTTGTCCCTGAGAATCTCTCAGCTCTGCAAGATACACAAGCTGACTTACCTTTCATAAGAAACCCATCCAGAACTAAGTCACTTAGTGATATAGATTAGATAGACTTTGAGCCTCCACACTCACCCCAACATAGTGGTGAACATATTGATAGTAGAGAAACTACTCCACCTGACCTTCATTTCATTCATAACTTTGGTTTCTCTCATCCTAGATCTTCTCAACAGTCTCTTGCTGGTCCAAGCACTTTTGTTATCCATACACCCATTGTTCAAACTACTCCATTCCATCCTCCTCCTCCTTTCATAAACCCCCCATTTTTTCCACAACCTCCTATCATGGTAGCATGGTATGCTCCTCTAGTCCTTCCTTTACCTTTAGTCAATCTGCCACTAGACTATCAGTCCAAAATTCCCCATTTCGCTAAAAGTGAACCCATTGTTTCTCAATAGCATGTAGAAAAAGTGAATGATGCTTTTGATTATATGGAGATAGAAGAAGAGACCATTAAGATGAGAATATTTGCCCAAAGTTTAGGAGTAGAAGCCAAGAAATGGTTTAAGGGTTTAAATCCTAATAGTATAAATGATTCCCTTCTTTACATCAAACATTCATAAAAAAATGGGAAATTAGGAAAAACCCTCTCCAAATACTTTCAGATTACAATAACCTCAAGAGAAACCCTGGGGAAAGTGTTCAAAATTATTGCACTAGATTCAATAGTGTTTATAATGCACTACCCCCAGATTTGAAACCTCTACAAGGCTCAAATTTGGCCAAATTACCTGAAGGATTTGATCCCGAAATGGCCTATCAGCTAAGAGAAAGGGATCCCTTAACTTTAGAAGACATGCAAAAGGGAGTTCTTAGTGTGGAAGCTAATCTAATTGAGAAAAGAGCTAGGGTGAGGACTGAAAAGAAGGTATCATTTAGGGATGAAACTGCACCTTCCACATCTGACTCAAAATTAGACCATCTAGCCAAGAACATGGATAGGTTGGAAAATATGATGGAGAAGTTAGTTGTCCAAACAAATGATCAGAATAGGAACCAATCTCAAAATCAGAACCAGAACTTTAGGAGAAATCAACCTCAGAACAGACAAAGAGATGCTGATCAATAGATCAGACCTCCTTTTCAAGAAAATTATGTTAATGAAGATGAAGAAACAAATGAACAAACACAGGATGATCACATAAACATGTTGGGAGTAAGCAATGAGGATTCTGATTTCCTCCATGAAAGAAAACAAGGTCTATATACACCCTATGGTGATAGAAGACCAGAAACTGAATACTATGAACCAAAATTTTAAAATTCCATCATAGGATCACCTAAAAAATATGAACTAAGAAGTAAAAAGAATCAAGAAACTCCCAAGAAGAAAACCTCTAAAAATTCTGCCCAAAACAACCCTGGAAATACCTCTAAAAAGACAACAGAAAATCATAAAACAGTGGCTGAAAGTTCTAATTAAAACAAGAGAAAAAACACACAAATCAATGAAAAACAGAGTAGTGACCCTAGCTGCACTAGAATTTTAGCTAATGCTCCTGTAAAAACCATTTTTACTGTTGTAAATAGTATAAATTAGCAAGATGATTTTGCTGATAAAGGAGTGACCAATAAGGTTGAATCAAACATTTTAAAAAATCGGATTCCCTTTAGCCTAGAGAATGAAATTGCCAAAATCAAAATCTTTATCCCAATTACTGAGTTAGTCACTCAAAATGTATATAGAGGTCAAGTTCTGAAAGCTTTGAATATAGAAGATGTTCATGATACTGTTAATTTAAATGATGATACTCCAAAGCTTCTGTTCGGTCCCAAAATTGAAGGAAAATTTCAAGAAGGAACTACCCCTCCATTCTATGTCAGTTTGAATATCCATGATAAGATTTTATACAATGCTATGCATGATTCAGGGGATTCTTATAACCTTGTGCCCAAAGTAATCATGGAGAGATTAGGCCTTGAGATAACTAGACCATATAAAGATTTGTATTCTTTTAAATCTAGTAGGGTAAAATTCTTAGGCCTAATCAAAGATATTTGTGTAAACTTGACCCAAATCCTAGCCAAATGCATAGTGATGGATGTGGTAGTGGCTAATGTACCCCCCAAATATGGCATGCTTCTTTGAAGATCATGGGGTACTAAATTTCAAGGTACTATGCAGATGGATATGACTTATGCCACCATCCCTGTCTTCAGTCAACCCAGAAGACTCTATAGGGAAACACACATGAAATACATGGTGAGTAGTCAGGAAAGACTAGAAAACTCTCCCCTCTATTCTATACATACTAACCTTGACTCATTCATTCTTTATAATGATGAAATTTCTAATGAGAAATATTTAATCAATGAAACACCAACCCAGATAGTGGCAGTCATAGATGAAGAGGAAAACATGGGGAAAACCAAAAAACAGTTTGCTAATTTAGAAAATCATAGCAAACAGATCACAGGTCTTGAGTATCAAAAGAATCCTGAGAATCAAAGAATAAGCCCTCAAAACATTGAAAATATTGAGGAACTAAACAAGGATAAACATAGTGCAGACCTACAGGAACAACATAGTGACATATTAAGAAAATAAAACAGAGAAGACAAAAATAAAATAAATGACAAATCTGAAAATAGTCCTCTTTGGACTATGAGTTTTGATGGGTCTTGCTCTAAAACTAGTGCAGGAGCAGGCATATGGCTGCACAACACTGAAAACAATCATGCTGAGGGTCATTCCTATAGATTAAACTTCTAATGTACAAACAACATAGCAGAGTATGAATCTCTCCTTTTAGGCCTACATTTATTGAAAAAATTAGGGGCCAAAATAATAATAGTTCACGGGGATTCAGAATTGATAATTAGGCAAGTAAATCGGGAATACACTGCCAAACATCCCAAAATTAGAGCCTATAGAGATGATGTTGTAGACTTGTTAAAAACCTTTGCTGAATTCCAACTTACCTTTGTCCCAAGGAACCAAAACATTCTTGCCAATGAATTAGCCTTTGCTGCTAGAACTTGTCTAACACCTTATGAAACCAAGAAATGCACCACCAAAGTCAAATATAGACCAGCTGTCCCAAATAATGAAAAATATCGGCAATGAGATAAACAAATAGAAGACTTCCTATAGTCCAAAAATGAATTTGAAGTGCAAAACTTAGATTCAGAGTATGAGCAGGAGTATCCTACTGAATAAAAACCACTTTGTGAAGAAGAAAAGTCTCCTGAGATTGCTAAAATAAATCTGTTAACCCATCAGCCCAAACATACAACAGAAAATAGCAAAGATTTAGAAAAAGAAGACTTAGAAGTGCTAGAATCGAAAGATCATAGCTTGCCAAAAGGACTGGTCCCATTAGAAGAATTGTTTGATTTGAAAGATGTTGCCAAAAAGCCAAAACTGGAACCGGTTGAGGCTGAAGTGGAAGAATGCAACATAGGAAGTGAGGAAAAACCCAAAATGATCAAACTGTCTAAAACACTGCCAGCTCACATTAAACTGGAATACATTGAGCTATTTAAAGAGTTTTCTGATGTTTTTGCATGGAGCTACGAAGATCTAAAATCATATCATACAGAAATAATCCAGCATAAGATACCCCTCAAAGAGAACCAAAACCTTTTAAACAAAAACTGCGTAGAATCAACCATGTTCAATTACCTCTGGTAGAGAAAGAAATTAAGAAAATGTATGATGTTGGAATCATAGTCCCAGTAAGATATTCAGACTGGGTATCTAATCTTGTATCAACAAGGAAGAAAACAAGAGAAATAAGGCTTTGTATCGATTTCAGAAAATTAAATAAGGCCTCATTAAAGGAAAATTATCCCTTGCCCAAAATGGATCACATCTTACAGAGGGTAGTTGGTTCCAAAATAATTTCTTTGCTATATGGCTTCTCAGGTTACAATCAGATATCGGTACATCCTGATGATCAACTTAAAACTGCCTTTACTACTCCTTGGGGTACTTTCATGTATGTGAAAATGCCCTTTGGTTTAATGAATGATGGTGCCACATTTCAGAGAGCCATGGATATAGCATTCTCAGAAGAAATAGGTCACTTCATTGTGATTTACCTTGATGATATCACTGTCTATTCTAAAACAGATGAAGAACACCTAATACACTTGAGAAATTTTTTTGAGAAATGTAGAAAGTATGGGTTGCCCTTAAATCCAAAGAAAACATTGTTTGGTCTCCAAAAAGGTAAGCTTCTTGGACATAACATATCAGAAGAAGGAATAAGGATAGACCCAAAGAGTATCGATGGTATATTAAAATTCAGCCATCCTAGAAACATCAAGGAACTTCAATATTTCATTGGGAAGACTAATTTCTTGAGGAGGTTCATACCCAATTTAGCTGAACTCCTTAGAATCATGAAAAATATGCTTAAGAGAGAAGGAGGAGCAAAGAAATCATTTGAGCTAGTAAAACACACACTTACCAAAACACCAGTTCTTATCTGTAGCAACCTATAAATATAGGATTCATAATTTTGACTTGACTGATGATAGTCTTGTAAATATGTACATACTTTGCTTTCTACAAGGTGTTTTCCCATATTTGTAAAAAATAAAAAAAATATATAGAAAAGAAAAAAGAGGGTAAAATTCCTAAAAGAAAATCAAAGGACTTAGAAAAAATGATATACCCCAAAGGAAAAAGATGAATAAAACATGAAAGTGTGCAAATCTAAATGCCACTACTTTTTACTTTTTGCAGTTGATTATGGCGAGTGTCAATAAATGCCATAATCTATGATGAGTTGAACTGCTTAATCTTGACTTGTCATGTTTCAATTTACTTTTTTTAGATAGAGAATAAAGAGTTGCCAGACAGTTTAATCCTGACAATTCAGTAGATAGGTATAGAGTAAAAAGGAACTCAACAGTTTAATCTGGGTCCTTGGATGAAATAACGTAGAATTAGATAGTTTTACTGCTTTCAAAAGAATAAAATGTTTAAGGTTTCTCTCTCAAATGCACTTGATCAAAATAGAAGAAAACATGTTAGAGGATATGATTGGGTAGGTAGAAGAAGGAGGGAAATCCATTGTAAATATCTTTCACCCAGTTACAATAACTAATTTCCGCTCCCTGTAGCTATTTGACATTCTAGACTATCAGTCAAAGAGGCTCAGGGCATTTCCTTGACTTCTGTTGGGACCAGACCCAAGGCTTAATGACTGAAGTAATCGGACGAGCTTTGTCAAAATATACGCGATAAAATTTGTTTCATTAAACTGCCTGTTGCTACGTGTCCAATTTCAATTGGATCATGTTCCAAAAGTTAAAAACAACTTACTGCCCAAAAGTAATGCAATAACCACTAATGGTTTTCGCATTCAAAGTAAAACCACCTCCCGCCATTGACTGTGACCTGCAATAAATGATATGCATATTAATAAAACATGAAGGTTTAAACCTTAGTTTTTCACTATTTTGCATATCATTTGCCCTCTCGTCTATTGAGTATACACCCAGACTCCTTTTTTTACCTCTACTAGTCAATTTGTCCCCCTGAAGCAGAATTTCACCACAGATATTGTATTTAGAAAAATCCTAACGCCTCCCACTGAGCCACAGTGACCAGTTTGAAGATTGATACAACCTGAAACCGTTCTCGACCGCCACAACACCTGCATAAGGTATTTATTAGTGTTCCAAACCTTTAATTTTACAAATTTAAAGGAAAAATTAAACAAATTTGATCATAGAAACAGAAAATTTCCAATCTGAGAATGCCCAAACCTTGAAAAAATAGGGCAAACCCTGTCAATTTTTTCTCAAAATTTTCCATATCCATCAAATCTCAGTTTTTAAGCATTTCCCATCCATCAAAAGACAATTTCCATGATTCAAAAGTTTTAAAAACACACTAAAAGCCATTGAATCCCTTTTTCAGTCCCCTACATTTAGAAAACCTATGTTTTCTATCCCAAAACCCTTGCCCAAATTTCCAAAATTCTCCCGGATTTACTCAATTAGCCTCTGTTATCAAAATAACTAAGAAAAAAGTTTAATCTTGCTTATTTTTTCACCAAAATGACAAGAAAACAGATAACCCCTAAAAGTGGAGGTTCGAAAGACCAAAAATCTGCCTCAAGCAAGCTTCCACAACCTTCAAAGATAAATAAGCCTACCCCAGCCTTAACAGCAGATTCAACCGAAGTAGTTAGACCTCTACAACCAACTGTTACTACGGAAGAAAGCAGTTCCCTAATTGATCTAGATTACAGGATTAATGATGTAGCATTAGAATTCAATATGCTTGAATTCCATAACTGGTGTTATGAGAAATTTGTGAAGAAAATTGAAAATGACATACCTATATGGGAGTCAAATTTGCCTAAGTATGTGGTCCCAGTCACTCATCCAGCTCAAGACCTGATTTGACTATGCCAATTACACTATGTCCCTAACCAAAGATGTATTGTAAACAGGGATAGGGAAATTCTGTTCTCTATAACAACAGAATCCATTAATGAGATACTCTAGTTGAAACATGATCCAACAACAGTCTCTTTATCCATAGAAGATTTGACTCAACTGTATTTAGATTTGGATTTTCCTAAAAGATTTGTGATTTTCCAAAATTTCTGGCCTACTCATGTAGATGTTCCAAAAGTGAATCCACCTTATTCTACCTTTGTTTTCCCTGAAGTTTCTAGGCAAATCATCTCTATGCTTTCTTTCATTCTAGGTTATTCTAATGATGAGTTCACTGATGCATCAATCCTAGGTTTCCTTTCTACTTTATCCCCAGGGCAACCTCCTAAAATGATATTTAATTTTGCTAGATTCAGTGCTGACAATATGCACTATCAGTTGATCAAGTTGCCTAAAGAAGGAGTGTTTAGATATTCATCGTATCTATTTCACCTCTTCCTATTTTTCCAAGCAAAAAAGTTTCTAGTTGAATTACAGAAGATGGATGTTGAATGCAATCCTCTCTCAGTAGTATTTTGGACTTCATTGCTCATAAAAGATGGAAGTGGATTCAAATATAAGGACTTCACTGATTTGGTTATCAGACCAGCCATGGGTTTATTATGCAAAACAGAACAACCAAGAATCAGTGAGGAAATAAAAATAATTCTACAGTTATCTGAACACTATAAAGTAGGTGACTGGTACCTATATGAAAATCATATAGAACTAAGGATATTTGGAAAAAACCTGGCCCCTTATAAGCTACCCAAATTTCTAACCATCAGGGTTTTTGCTTTGGAATACTTGAGGCAAGTCCTAAATGCAGATGCTATAAAATTTATGGCTGCCAAGAAAAAGAAACAGTTTAAGATGAAGAATCAGATAGGTCCCTTCATAGTAAACAATAGGGATGCCTTAAAAGAAATAGTCATGAAATTGTCAGAGTTAAAGTTCCAAAAAAGTTTTTATTGGAACTATGATCCACAAGGCATTCTAAGTAACATAAGGATCAAGTGTAAATTAACACCATTCATGCATGAGTCTAAACTAGAAATTGAGAATTTTCAAATCAAATGGAATGGGTAGAAAATGCATTGATTGATCCTACTGCCAATACAGAGAAGGAGATACAGACAAATAATTCACATGAAATAACAGTCTCTACGTAGATAGAAGCTTCAAACAAAAGAACCAGGAATGAAGAAGGCTATTCAGCAGAGACAATTGCAGAAAATAAATTCAATATTATTTACAACAAAAGGGCAAAAATGACTGCTGCTGGGAAAGACAAGGTTATTGACATCAATGATCTAGATTATCAATAGACAGATAATGATGAAGCCACTATAATTGTAAATGAGACTCTAGCAGAAATTCAGAAAGAGCATATGCTAACACAGAAACAGGGTAGAGAAATGGTTGAAAATCAGGTGAATTTAGAAGCTCCCTCCTCTTCCAAAGTAACAGAGGGAACATACTATGACATCAAGGAGAAATACAAACAAATTAACCAAAGAAATGAACAAATAAAAAGAGAATTTTATTCCCAATTTCTCAAAGAAAAGCCAGGGAACAAGGATAGGTTGTTGATAGCTTTTGACTACTCCACAAATAAGATGATCATATCATTCCTTAAACCAATAGTTGCAGATCCAAAATCAGTTTTAAATTACACCAAAACAGACGTAGAGGTGGATGCAGATACAATACATGAATTGGATCAAATATAATTATTGCGCTGATTGGATAAGTCAAGTATTTTCCTATTTTCACTGTTTATCTTTCTAAGTTCCATACATACATTTACATGTTTTCTGTCTTAAATGATTGACTAGGAAAGTTTATACATGATTAGTGTCAAAAGCTCCCTATTTTTTACTAGTTATTCATTGATATGTTTTCTACTGATATCCAGACTTAAGAATCCTTAAATACTCTTAGTCCCTTTTGACCCCTTTTCTTTCATCTTCTTTTCTGCAACTTAAGGATCCTTCATCGCCCTTTTGTTCAAATCTTACCATTTCATCAAAAAACCTATTTCCAAACCCTTTGAAGGTCATCTACCCTGCCCTTAGTACATTTTCTCTTTTTGACCTTATTTCCCAGCTCTGCTTGCCAAGAAATTGACTCCATAGCCCAATGGTCTAGTATATTCCTCTGTGGTTTACCTTGAAGTACCTTTTATTCCCACCAAACATTCAAAACAAACCAAATGTCCAATTATGACTAGCCTAAAATCTTATAACAAAATCAAGCTAAAACTTGAGGAGAGATCCCTCTCCAGAATTTAGGAGGGCTAGATCCTGAATTTCAAAAGTAGGTTCTTGGTTACCCCTGGTTTTCTTCAAAATACAAATCCTCATCCCACAACCTAAGAATTACTGGGGTGATAACATATTGGTGACTCCACTGGGGAACTAACCACTCTCCAGTTTTAAATTTAATCTCGGAGGAAGATTTTTAAATCTATCTTTTCTACTTTAAGATTAACTTTAAAGGTTGTGGCTATTTCATAAATAGACATTTTGGATTCTAAAGAAACCTACTACACCAGGTCTAACCCAGATCCTAAGCTTAATATAACAGTAGATAACCCAGAACAGATTGGAAAAAATAAAAAGAAAAAACAAAGTAATAGTTTAGAAGCTGAAGTTCCCTTGAGAAAAGCTAATTCCTTACCCAAAGAATTAGTGAGTTTAACTGATATTGAGTTTTATTTCAAGTTTGAAAACTCATTATTTAGAAATAAATCTGAAACTGATTTAAAGGAAACTGTCATAGATCCTGTTTTTACTTCTTTGGTGAATGAGAAACATAAAATTATTACAACATCAATAAAATTAGTCAAAACTGAAATTCAAAGCCCAGTAGAAAGAGTTAATGTTACACGGATTAAAGATATTTATGAAACTGTTAAATTAGCTCAATTTTTATCTCAATTTAAGCCTCCAGTTTCACAATTATACACAACAATCTTTCCAGCAGCAGACTCAACTCTGTATGCTGCCACTTCATTTTTAGACTCCACTGTCAGTTTACCCACAGAACCATTTAGTCCTGAGTTGCCTTTGCAGCTTAGGATTATTATTTCATCATATCCTCAAGCTACTGCAAGTTCACCCATTGAATCATTTACTCCTGATTTTCCTTTGCGGCCTAGGATAGTATTTCCATCATTCACTCAGTCCATTGCATCCACTAGTTTTATAAGCACTACAATTTTTCCATCCAGTTCCATATTTATATCAACATCTTTTCCAAGTTCTTCAAATACAGCTTCCAGCACATCAACTGTCATATGCAGCACTGCTCCTATAGTCACTGCTATACCTACTAGTTTAGGAAAACTTCAAATCATGGCTACAAGATATGCCCCTTTAGTTTTACCCCTAAACCTCCATGATATGCCTCAGAATTACCAAAAGGATATCCCATTGTTTGATAATTTTTCACAAATTACTGCACAATAACATATCATTAGAATGAATGATTTTTGTGAAATTTATGAGATTGATGAATCTGATGTCTGAATGACGTTGTTTTCTCAAAGTTTAACTGGAGAGGTAAAAACTTGGTTTAGAAGTTTAGGTGTTGGTAGTATAGTAGATTTAGCTACATTTCATATAACATTCATAAATAAATAGGAGAAGAAAAAGAATCCCCTGCAAATTTTATCTGAGTTTGATTCTCTTAAAAGAGCCCATAATGAGTCTGTTCAGGATTATTTCACCCGATATAACAGTGTTTATAATGCCATCCCTGTTGATATTAAACCTACCCCATATTCAGTACTTCTTAAATTTCTTGATGGATTTGATCAAGATATGGCATACCAATTAAGAGAAAGAAATGCTGAGACCCTAGAACAGATGCAACTAGATGCGGTTGGCATAGAAATCAATATCTTAGCTAAAAAATATAGACTCATAAATGAAAGAAGAGTCACGATCAAAGAAGAGAGTTCAAACTTAGAGGGTAAATTTGATCTTTTTGCCAAAACTCTAGAAAAATTAGTTGAGAGATTAGAAAACATGAAGAAAAAACCTCAATGGGATAACCAACCCCAAATTAGAAATCCCAACTACAGAAAAAATAACAATCCTGGAAAAGGTAAAGAACCTTCTCTAGATCAAAACAGTAGGCCCCCTTTTCAGGAGAACTATGTTGAAAGTTCTCGAGACAATGTTGATGAGGAGGAAGAAATCAACATAGTAATGGGGATAGATGAAAGAAATACAATTTTCCTCACTCAGGAGAATCAATAACTCTTTGAGCTTCAACAGTTCAAAGTAGAATATGGTGAATCCTCTAACTATAAACAAGGTTATGAATTTGCAATCAATGAAATTCACAGCCAGTATAACCTTAGGAGCAAGAAAAAAAATGAGCCTTCTATAAAAAACAATGCTCCAATTCAACAAAATCAGAACAAAAAGAATGTAGAGGCTCCCAAAACCAAAATTTTGCAAATTCTTCCAAGAGAAAACAAGCAAAATTCAAACCCACCCAGTCCTAAAAAATAACCTAGTCCAAAGATTGTTGATATCACTAATGAGGTGGCTCAATCTTCCAAAGATGCCCAAAAGGCTAATACTACAAAAGTCACTAACTCAGTAAAAACAACAGTTCCTCATCCAAAGAAGAATCCAGTTGACTCTAGACCATTAAATCTTAAATCTTCTGCTAAAAGTTCCAATCTAACAAAGCGTCTGCTGCCACTCAAACTGTTCATGAAAAGGTAACTAAAGATAGTAGAAATCAAGAAACTCAAACAAAAGATAAAAGAAAAACTCAAACTAAAGGTAAAACTATTGAACCTCAAGAAAAATCTACTCAGTTAACAATCACAAAAGATGAACTTATGAAGATTAGTAAATCTCAACCAAAATTCAACATTCAAGCTAAAATATCCAAGTTAAAAATACCAACTCCTCTGACAAAATTAGTAAAGAATGAATCGTATAAATCAACAATCAATGAAACCTTAAACATGAATGATGGTGAGCATTCAATTAATCTTAATGATGATTAGCCTAAATTAATTTTTGGGCCTGATGTGAATGGTACTCATGTTGATGGAGGAGTCCCTCCTTTTTACATTAGTCTTACTGTTCACGACCAAATATTACACAATACAATGCTAGACTCAGGAGCTTCCCACAACTTAATGCCTAAAGCTATTATGGAAACTCTGAATCTAGAAATAACTCGATCATATAAAGACGTGTTCTCATTTGATTCATCTAAGGTTAAATGCATTGGATTGATAAAAGATTTGTGTGTAAATTTAGTTCAATACCCAGGTAAGAGCATGGTCATGTATATTTTAGTAGCTAACATCCCACCTAAATATGGTATGCTTCTTTCTCGCTCATGGGGAGCTAAGTTGCAGGGATCTCTACAACTAGACATGAGTTTTGCTACTATCACAGTATTTGGACAGCCCAAAAAACTTTACAGAGAAACTCTAATGAAGTACATGGTCAGTAATGCAGAGAGATCCATAAATTATCCTATCTATTCAACCCCAACTGACCTTGAATCTTTCATTCTATGCAACTCTGATAATGATAATATCCAAACTGAATTGATTAACAGAAAACCTGAACCAAACAATGACAATATCTTTCATGAAGCCCTTTGGCACTTAGATTTTGATGGTTCAGTGAATAAGATAGGGGCAGAAGCTGGATTATGGATCACCAACATGGAAACCAGTCATTCAGAAGGACATGCCTTCAGGCTCAACTTCAAATGCACCAACAACATGGTGGAGTATGAAGCATTGATCTTAGGCCTCCAAATTATCAGAAACTTAGGAGGTAAAAGAATTTTAATTATGGGTGATTCAGATTTAATCATTAAGCAAATAAACGCTGAATATTATGCTCATAATCCTAGATTAGCCAAGTGTAGAGAGGTAGCAATTGAGTTGGTTGGTGATTTACTGGAATCTATGTTTTCTATTATTACCATAAATCAAAATGTACAAGCACATTGCCTAGCAACCTTTGCTAGCACTTGTAATTTACCTTTTCAACCAACACATAGAGATACTATTGAAGTAAAATATAGATCCATTGTCCCTGACAATGTTAAATACTGGCAAATTTTCTCTGAAGATGAACATATTTTCAATTTTTTGAACAACAAGGAAAAATTTCAAAACTATAAAATAGACACTGATGATGCTTTAGATTCAAAATGTAATGTAGATGATGATTTTAATTGTGAAATAAATAATGTATATATACATAAATATAACAATCCAACTGTATTTACTCAATTAGATATAGATGACTTGGAAAAAATAGACATAGAGGAAATGATGGAAGATGAATTAGATCTGATAGATTTGAAACATAACATTTTACCCAGAGGTTTGACTCCCTTAGAAAACTTGTTTGATTCCAATGATGTGCCCAAAAGGCCAAAAATGGAACCAGTCAGGTCCAATATTGAAGAACATAACATAGGAACAAATGAAAAACCAAAAATGATCAAATTGTCAAAATCCTTACCATCAGAAGAAAAGGTTAAATATATAGAACTTTTGAAAGAATACCAGGATGTTTTTGCATGGGGTTATGAAGATCTAAAAACTTACAACAAAGACATAATTCAACATAAGGTTCCTTTAAAAGAAAATCAAAAACCTTTTCAGCAAAAATTAAGAAGGATTAATCCAATTTTGCTACCTTTAATCGAAAAAGAGGTTAAAAGAATGTTTGATGCACAAATAATTGCACCAGTCAGGTATTTTGATTGGATTTCTAACTTAGTGCCCACTAGAAAGAAAACAGGGGAAATTCGACTATGTATAGACTTTAGAAATCTCAATAAAGTGTCTTTGAAAGACAATTACCCCTTGCCTAAAATGGACCATATTTTGCAGAGGGTTGCAGGTTCTTCAAGGATTTTTTTATTAGATGGTTTCTCTAGTTATAACCAAATTCTAGTTCATAAAGATGATAAAACTAAAACTGCCTTTACTACTCCTTGGGGCACTTTCATGTATGTGAAAATGCCTTTTGGATTGAAAAATGCAGGAGCTACCTTTCAGAGGGCCATGGATATTTCCTTTGCCAAGGAAATCCATGAATTTTTAATTATCTATATTGATGATATTACTGTCTTTAAAAAAAAAATGATGCAAATTTGGATCACCTCAGACAAGTCTTTATCAAGTGTAGAAAATATGGTATATCCTTAAATCCTAAAAAGAATCTTTTCGGACTAGAAGAAGGAAAATTGCTAGGACACATAATCTCCAATGAAGGCATTAGGATAGACCCTGCAAGAATTGAAGCTATTTTGAACATTCAACCACCAAGAAACATTAAATAACTTCAAGCATTCTTGGGTAAAATAAATTTTTTGAGAAGATTCATCTCTAACCTAGCTGAAATCATAAAAGAACTCAAAAATATGCTTAAAAAGGACTCTACAATAAAATGGACTGTTAAATTTGTTAGAAACCAATAAATATAGGATTCATAATTTTGACTTGACTGATGATAGTCGTGTAAATATGTACAAACTTTGCTCTCTGCAAGTTGTTTTCCCATATTTTGAAAAAATAAAAAAATCAAAAATAAAAAAGAGGGTAAAAGTCATAAAAGAAAAATAAAACGACTTAGAAAAAATGATATACCCCAAAAGGAAAAAGATGAATTAAAAATGAAAGTGTGCAAGTATAAATGCCACTACTTTACTTTTTGCAGCTGGTTATGGCAGTGTGTCAATAAATTCCATAATCCATGATTAGTTGAACAATTTAATCTTAACTTGTCATGTTTCAATTTTACTTGTTGTAGATAGTGAATAAAGAATTTTCATACAGTTTAATCATGACAATTCAGTAGTTAGGTAGAAAATAAAAAGAATCCAACAGTTTAATCTAGATTCTTGGATGAAATAAGTTTAGAATTAGATAGTTTTACTGCTTTCAAAAGAATAAAATATTTTAAGGTTGCTAGCTCAAATGCACCTGATCAAAATAGAAGAAAAAATGTTAGAAGACATGACTGGGTAGGTAGAAGAAGGTGGGAAATCCATTGTAAATATCTTTCACCAGGCTACAATAACTAATTTCCCCTCACCATAGCTATTTGACATTCTAGATTATTAGTCAAAGAGGCTCAAGGCATTTCCCTAACTTCTGTTTGGACCGGACCCAAGGCTCAATGACTGCCAAGTTAAAAGTGTTAAGTGTCTATATTAATCCCAGAAATCACATCATTTTACAGTTATACATTCATTACCATGATAAATCATAAGTAAAGACCCCATTTTTACTTGATGATGCTTAAATCCCTCATTTGATTAGCTTCCTACATCTCATGAAGCATAAAACCCTAAAAATGGAATTTTATCCTAAGTTGAAGTGATGAAATTATTACAATGAAAGCTTGGCTTTAATCTTCACTTTTCTTAGTTATAATTGTATGTTTTAAGTATTCATTTTCCCTTTTCATATTAACACTTAACTTATTTTATTAACTCCCTATAGAAAATCCTAGTTCTATTAATATAACTCCTTTCTATTTAATTATCCCTAAAACCCCTTATTATATGCTTTTATGTCAAAGATCTTACTCACATGTTGAAATCACATCCCAAAATTATCCCTTCAACAAAAAACTATCAATAAAAAATACCCCGCTCCCCTATAGTAAATAGGCACCTCCATAGTCTATTACTATATAATAAAGATAATATGCAAATAATGCTTTATACATATTTTATATATGTTTAAATCAAAAAATATATTCCTCGGTCCCATTTCCCGAATAAATTATTCTACCATGTAAATAGCCTCACGCTATATACATTAATCTTAAACCCTAGTTAACACATTAAATCGCCTCATGTGCTTTTACCTTATATATAAACTTGGTTTATGTACATGAATCCTTTTTCCAAATAATGTAGCCCAACGCCCCCACAAGTTATCCATAGCTTCCCAAACAATCATAAAATTCTAATCCAACAGTCCTAAATTAATGCGATACCTAGTTGACATACCCCACCACTATATTCCTTTCCTAATGTCGCGTTAAACCTAGACTGTAGATCTATCCTCTAAGATCAACGACTTATATTACATCTCGGTCCCACTTACCTTTTCCCGCAACTTAAAAAGCAATCTTGACTGTTCGCATCATCTGAACAAATCCAACGGTGCGCATTCCATATCACGCTCCCAAAGTGATCGACCAATGTTTATTAAAATTTGCGCGATAAAATGTGTTTTACCAAACCACCCTATGTTACGTGTCCGATTGTTATTCGATCACGTTCATATTGCCAAATACAGCTTACCACCAAAAGCCAACGCGAAAACTGCTGACGGTTTTTGCATTTGAAAAACAAACCGCCTCTCGCCTTTGGATAAGATCCGCATTGAATGCATAAATAATAAATACGAATCAGAGTTTAAAAACCTTTGATTTATGATTTCTTTTATATATATCTATTTTTGCATTCCCGACTGATAAAACTACGCCCGACTGTGAAAGACCTTTCACCCAATCTTCAAGCCTATACCCTAAGAAAGCTAAGTTTGACGAGATTTCCACTGTGAAGACCAACTAAGCCATTTGATGCACCTATAAGCTAGACCTAGCCTCACATTCAGCCTCAACATCAGAAACCCTTTCAATCAGCTAGATATCTACATTTAAGGTATTTTCCAATAGATTAAAACCTGCAAACTCAATTTTGAACCATCAATAATTAAAACAAGCTTTCAATTAAAAGATCTCACTGAGAGAAATTTCTTTAAAACACCAAAAAATAGGCTAAAACCTGGCCAATTTTCCCAGAAAGCCCTGTTTTCGACTGTGAACCTTTTTAAAGCCAATTTCCTCAATTTTCACAGTTTAAAGAATAAATTCAAGGATCTAAACAACTAAAACCTCTAAACTACATTGATAAACCCTGTTTTAAATCAAACCCATTTAGAAAACCTAATTGAGCAAAAAATCCCAAAACAAGCCATCCTTAGCCTAAATAGCTCAGTTTCACCTCTGTTAAAGTGAATAACTCCTGCAAACAGTCTAATCTTGTAGTAGCTACATAAAATGCCTAAAAAAAAAATTTTAACCTCCACAGACAGATCTCATTCCACAAGTCTTTCAAAAGCCTTGAAACACCTCCTTGCAGACCTCTATTTCATTAAAAAATTGTTTTATTTTTGCAGGTTATTATTAGAATATGGATTTGGACCAACAGTTTCAATACTGGTTGACAAAATTGTTTGCTCCAAATTCTCAGATTTTAACTCAATATCTTCATTCAACAAACAGTTTGTATACAAAGAAAGAATAAAATCAAGTCAGAGAGAGATCATAATGATGAAATGTGCACAGTGAATGGTAAAAGTGAAAAAATAATTCATAGGGACAGTGAAAACATAACAGTTAATGAGCATCAGTGGTTAAAGTGTATCAGGTAAAAGTCAAAGTGAAAGTTAAAACAAAATTACAGAGCAGTCAAAGGTAAACAGTAATGGTAAATACATAGACAGTAAATGGAAAAAAGAGATGAAAATACTTTCACCAACAATGAAGTTTATCCAAAGTGAAAGTAAAACAGTTAAAAGAACAAAAAGGTGAAAAGATGAAAAAGAGAGCAAGAAGGGACATTTTTGCACAAATTTCCTATTTAAGTCATTGTTTTTCAGAAAATATTGTGACCAATCCAAGATGAATTTTGAAAAACTGAAGGAGGTTTATGTTCTTAAGATTTTTAGCTACAAAAACATCTCTCACTTTTCTAACATCCATTATGGGTTGGGAAATATTAAACCAATTTGGAAAGCACTATTTGCAGAAAGTTCCTATTAAGTCATCATTTTGCATAGAATATTGTGGCCAATCAGAAACACATCTTACAAAAATGAAAAAATTTTTTGTTCCTAAGATACTCATATACAAAAAAATATCTAAATTTATGCACATATATTACAGAATGAAAGATACATGCGCATCTTTACAACCTAATTTTCATACTCTGTAAAACTCTGTTTTACACATCTTTTTGCAGAGCCTATTGTGCACATCTGGAGAGGAATTTTAGGAAATGGAAAGAGGTTTACCTCACCAACATATGCATATACAATAACCTCTTTCCATTTTTACATATCTATTTCGTATTGAGAAATATGGAGGTATCATTGGACCCCAATTTTGCAGAATTGCTGGAGCAGAATGCACAAAGAAAGGAAACAATTAGTGACTTGGATGCCTCATCATCAACTAAGAGTTGGATCAAATTCGAATTTTCCTCTTTGTCATAACCTATCCATAAAAAATAGTGCCAAATAGATGCATTATTTTTGAGTGTCCTTTAATTAAGTTCTATTTATGTAAAACAGTTGGAGATATTTGTAAAACAATCTTGATATTTTTTCAAGATATTCTAGTTTAGAATTTGTATAAATACTTCACTCTTTGAAGTATTTTGTGTGGATAAAATTTTTCAAGACTATTATAGACATGTTTGCTAAATACATTGATAATTTGTGTGAGTTGATTTGTAAAGCAGCAGACTAGAACTAAGTCAAACATACATCATAACTCAGGATTCTTGTACTGATTAGATAAGTCAAGTATTTTCCTGTTTTCACTGTTTATCTTTCTAAGTTCCACAAATACATTTATATGTTTTCTATCTTAAATGATTGACTAGGAAAGCTTAAATAGGATTAGTGTTAAAATATCCTTGTTTTTTACTAGTTATTCATTGATATGTTTTCTCTTGATATTCGGATTAAGAATCCTTAACTGCTCTTAGTCCCTTTTGATCCCTTTCTTTCATCTTCTTTTTTGTAACTTAAGGATCCTTCATTTCCCTTTTGTTCAGATCTTACCATTTCATCAAAATCCTATTTCCAAACCCTTTGAATGTCATCCACCCTGCCCTTAGTACATTTTCTCTTTTGACCTTATTTCCCAACTCTGCTTTCCAAGGAATTGACTCCATAGCCCAATGGTCTAGTAGATCCCTCTGTGATTTACTTTGAAGTACATTTTATTCCCACCAAAATTTCCAAAGAAAAAACCAATTGAACTGTAATAACTAGCCTAAAATACCAAACAAAAACAAAGTTAAATCTTAAAGAGAGATCCCTCTCTGAAATTTAGGAGGGCTAGATCCTAGATTTCAAAAGTAGGTTTGTGGTCACCTCTAGTAAGTTACAAAGTTTTAAATATTTTTGATAGAAAATTTACTAGAGTGATAAAAAAAGCCAAAAAATCTTTTGAATCCATAAAATAGGCCTTGAAAAAAGCACCAGTCTTAAGCAACCCAGATTATACAAAGGATTTCATAATATTTTCATTTGCCTCAGAACATACCATAGCTACAGTTCTACTGCAGAAAAACAATCAAGGTTTTCAATAGACAATTGCATTTTTTAGTAAATCACTTAGAGATGCACCTCTAAAGAACAATATAATGGAAAATCAAGCTTTAGCCTTGGTCAAAGCCCTAAGAGATTTTAGAGTTTACATACTCCATTCCCATATCATTGCATATGTCCCCAATGCTATAGTCAAAGATATTTTAACACAAGAAGGATCTAATGGTAGGAGAGGAAAGTGGATTGCCACTATACTTGAGTATGATATGGAAATTAAACCAACAAATCTCATTAAAGGACAAGGTTTTTCCAGATTTATGGCTGAATCTAATTGTAATGCTCTAGACATAAATTTCATTGAACAAATAGATGACGAGGAAGAGATGGTGACTCCATTGATCAGTGAAGCCTATCTAGACTCACCATGGTACTCTGATATTATCTTTGTACTCATAAATTTACAAGCTCCTCCTGTATTAACTAAAATCAAAGCCATATTCATCAAACAAAAAGCAATGAGGTTTTGTATATTAAATAATGCACTTTATTGGAAAGAAAGTAGTGGGATTTTACTAAATTGTTTATTAAATTCAGAAGCTGACAAATTTCTCGAGGAATTTCATGCAGGTGACTATGGGGTCCACCTATACTGGAAGAGTACAGTAGAAAAAATACTGAGAGCTGGTTTCTACTGGCCAAATTTATTTTCTAGATGTCAAGAAATTTGTTACATCCTGTCACAAATGTCATATTTTTGAAGGGAAAAAGAAACTATTTCCCTTACCTCTTAAGCCTATATCTACTGAAAATCCATTTCAACAATGGGGGTTAGACTTCATTGGTGAAATCCACCCTCCATCCTCAGGCCAACATAAATGGATTGTAACTGCTACAGATTATTTTACCAAGTGGATAGAAGTTGTTCCTACTAGGCAAGCCACTGATTGAGTTATAATCTCATTTATAGAAAGTAATATTTTGCCAATATTTGGATGCCCACATAAGATTATTACTGACAATGCATCTGCATTCAAATCCAAGAAAATGATTTCTTTCTGTCACAAATACCACATTACCTTGGGAAATTCTACTACTTATTATCCCCAGGGTAATGGTTTAGCCAAATCTTCAAAAAAAATCTTAGTAAATATCATTAAAAAATTCCTTCAAGATAACAAGAAGACCTGGAACAGAAAGCTAGTCTATGCCTTATGGGCTGACAGACTTACCACTAAGGAGTCTATTGGAACTTCACCTTATCAGATTGTTTATGGAATGGATGCAATTTTCCCCTCTTCCTTGGGTGTACCAGTCATGAAAATCATTTAGGAATCGCAGGTGGAAACAAATGATATTCAACGAAGAATTAATGAAACCATACATCTCCAACAAACAAGGGAGGAAGTTTATGAAAGATCACAAGTTTTACATGATAAAATTAAAAGGATTTTTAACAAAAGGAGTAAAGAAGATGATTTTTCCATTGGAGATCAATTTTTGAGATGGGATTCAAGAAGAGAGGACAAAGGTAAACATGGGAAGTTTGACTTTATATGGCAAGGACCTTATGTGATATATGGTTACAGAGGTAAAAATTATTTTTTCATCAAGAATTTGGATGGAACTAAACTTCAAGAAGGACCAGTGAATGGTAGGATGCTGAAACAATACTATTCTTCTGAATCAATCATCAGTTGGATCCATTGACTTTTATCAGTGTAAATATTCATTGCAAGTGTGTAGATTGGATTGGAGATTTTATCTACAAAGTTGAAGCTCGAAGAGAAGGCCCTAAGATTTGCAGTATAAAATATCATAAGTATAAATTGCTGCAAAAGTCAGAAGACAATTACAGGATCATCAAGGTTAAAGTTGAAGGCTACTGATCTCAAAGTTCTTGACATTTCACCAGGAAATGCCATCCCCAAGTGAAGCCAATGTTAGCAACCTATAAATATAGGATTCATAATTTTGACTTGACTAATGATAGTCTTGTAAATATGTACATGCTTTGCTTTCTGCAAGTCATTTTCCCGTATTTGTAAAAAATAAAAAATATATATAGAAAAGCAAAAAGAGGGTAAAAGTCCTAAAAGAAAATCAAAGGACTTAGAAACAATAATATACCCCAAAGGAAAAAGATGAATAAAACATGAAAGTGTGCAAATATAAATGCCACTACTTTTTACTTTTTGCAGTTGATTATGGTAGAGTGTTAATAAATGCCATAATCCATGATGAGTTGAACTACTTAATCTTGACTTATCATGTTTCAATTTACTTGTTTTAGATAGAGAATAAAGAGTTGTCAGATAGTTTAATCCTGAAAATTCAGTAGATAGGTATAGAGTAAAAAGGAACCCAACAGTTTAATCTGGGTCCTTGGATGAAATAAGGTAGAATTAGATAGTTTTACTGCTTTCAAAAGAATAAAATGTTGTAAGGTTGCTAACTCAAATGCACCTGATCAAAATAGAAGAAAAAATGTTAGAAGATATGATTAGGTAGGTAGAAGAAGGTGGGAAATCCATTTTAAATATCTTTCACCAAGTTACAATAACTAATTTCCCCTCTCCATAGCTATTTGACATTCTATAATATCAGTCAAAGAGGCTCAGGGCATTTCCCTGACTTTTTTTGGGACCAGACCCAAGGCTCAATGACTGACTAGTTGAAAGTGTTAAGTTTCTATATTAATCCCAAAAATCACATCATTTTTCATTCATGCATTAATTACCATGAAAAATCATAAGTAAAGACCCCATTTTTACTTAATGATGCTTAAGACCCATTTGATTAACTCCCTCCACTTTACAAAACATAAAACCCTCAAAAGATATGATATACTGAGTAAAAGTGAGTGAGTTATGAAAATGAAACTTTACTCTAATTTTCACTTTCCTTAGTTTTATTTATGAGTTTTTGAGTATTCATTGTCTCTTTTCATATTAAAATCTAACTTATTTTATTAGCTCCCTATAGAAAGTCCTAGTCCTATTAATATAATTCCTTTTTATTAATTATCCCAAAAAACCCTTTATTATAAGCTTTTTATGTCAAAGTTATTATTCACATGTTTAAATTAAACCCCGAAACTATCCATTTAACATAAAAACTATACATTACTCAAATATCCTGCCCCCCTATAGTTATTAAGGCTATTTGGTTTAAATAACTATATAATAAACATATGAAGGAAAGTTTTCGGAAAATGATATATCATTGAATAAATAAAGCCTTTCCGATGTTTCTTATGTTGTTTTAAACCAAGGTTTAAGTGCATAAACCCTTTTGATATATTCCACATCTCATTCATTCTCCCAGCGCCTCCACATTCACCCATAGCTGCCCGATAAGCCATATCCTTTCTAATCTAACGGTCATGAAACAACGTGATATCTAGTCCCCAGGCCCCACCATTCCCAGCCATACTCCTCCCTGATATCGCATTGAAACTCTTCCATATACCTAAACCTTTCATATCAAATAGCTTACATTTAATCCCGGTCCCACCTTACTTTTCCCCACAGCTCCCCAAGACATCTTGACCGTTCACATCATCTATATTAATCCGAAGGTGTGCGTTCAATATCGAATGCCGAAAGTAATCGGACGAGCTTTGTCAAAATATACGCAATAAAAGTTGTTTCATTAAACCACCCGTTGCTACATGTCCAATTTCAATTTGATCGTGTTCCAAAAGTTAAAAAAAACTTACTACCGAAAATTAACGCGTTAACCACCAATGCTTTTCGCATTCAAAGCAAAACCGCCTCCCACCATTGACTGTGACCTGCAATAAATGATATGCATATTAATAAAAACGAAGGTTTAAACCTTATTTTTTCACTATTTTGCATATCATTTTCCCCCTCGCCTATTGGGTATACGCCCAAACTCATTTTTTTACCTCTACTAGTCAATTTGTCCCCCTGAAGCAGAATTTCACCACAGATATTGTATTTAGAAAAATCCTGATGCCTCCCACTAAGCCACAGTGACCAGTTTGAAGTTTGATACAACGTGAAACCGTTCTCGACTGCCAAAACACCTGCATAAGGTATTTCTCAGTGTTCCAAACCTTCAAGTTTACAAAGTTAAAAGCAAAATTAAACAAATTTGATCATAGAAAAAGAAAATTTCCAATCTGAGAATGCCCAAACCTTGAAAAAACAAAGCAAACCCTATCAAAATTTTCTCAAAATTTTCCGTTTCCATCAAATCTCAGCTTTTAAGCATTTTCCGTCCATCAAAAGACAATTTCCATGATTCAAAATTTTTAAAAACACACTAAAATCCATTGAATCCCTTTTTCAGTCCCCTACATTTAGAAAACCTGTGTTTTCTATCCCAAAACCCTTGCCCAGATTTCCAAAATTCTCTCGGATTTGCTCAATTAGCCTCTGTTATCAAAATAACTAAGAAAACAGTTTAATCTTGCTTAGTTTTTCACCAAAATGACAAGAAAACAGATAACCCTAAAACTGGAGGTCCGAAAGACCAAAAATCTGCCTCAAGCAAGCTTCCACAACCTTCAAAGATAAATAAGCCTACCCCAACTTTAACAGAAGATTCAACTGAAATAGTTATACCTCTACAACCAACTGTTACTACTGAAGAAAGAAATTACCTAATTGATCTAGATTACAGGATTAATGATGCAGCATTAGAATTAAATATGCTTGAAGTCCATAACTGGTGTTATGAGAAATTTGTGAAGAAAATTGAAAATGACATACCTATATGGGAGTCAAATTTTCCTAAGTATGTGGTTCCAGTCACTCATCCAGCTCAAGACCTGATTTGACTATGCCAATTACATTATGTCCCTGACCAGAGATGTATTGTAAACAGGGATAGAGAAATTATATTTTCTATAACAACAGAATCCATTAATGAGATACTCCAGCTGAAACATGATCCAACAGCAGTCTCTTTATCCATAGAAGATTTGACTAAACTATATTTAGATTTGAATTTTCCTAAAATATTTGTGATTTTCCAAAATTTCTGGCCTGCTCATGTAGATGTTCCGAAAGTCAATCCACCTTATTCTACCTCTGATTTCCCTGAAGTTTCTAGGAAAATCATCTCTATTCTTTCTTTCATTCTAGGTTATTCTAATGATGAGTTCATTGATGCATCAATTCTAGGTTTCCTTTCTACTTTATCCCCAGGGAAACCTCCTGCAATGATATTTAATTTTGCTAGATTCATTGCTGACAATATGCACTATCAGTTGACCAAGTTGCCTGAATAAGGAGTGTTTAGATATTCATCATATCTATTTCACCTCTTCCTATTTTTCCAAGCAGAAAATTTTCCAGTTGCATTACAGAAGATGGATGTTGAAGGCAATCCTCTCTAAGTAGTATTTTGGTCTTCATTGCTCAGAAAAGATGGAAGTGAATTCAACTATAAGGACTTCAATTATTTTTTTGTCAGACCAACCATGAGTTTATTATGCAAAACAGAACAGCCAAAAATTAGTGAGGAAATAAAAATAATTCTATAGAACTCTGAATACTGTAAAGTAGGTGAATGGTACCTATATGAAAATCATACAGAACTAAGGATATTTGGAGCAAACCTGGCCCCTTATAAGCTGCCCAAATTTCTAACCATTATGGTTTTTTCTTTGGAATACTTAAGGCAAGTCCTAAATGCAGATGCTATAAAATTTATAGCTACCAAGAAAAAGACACAGTTTAAGCTGAAGAATCAGATAGGTCCCTTCATAGTAAACAATAGGGATGCCTTAAAAGAAAGTCATGAAATTGTCAGAGTTAAAGTTCCAACAAAGTTTTTATTGGAACTATGATCCACAAGGATTTCTAAGTAACATAAGGATCAAGTGTAAATTAACACCATTCATACATGAGTCTATACCAGAAATTGAGAAATTTTCAAATCAAATGGAATGGGTAGAAAATACATTGATTGATCCTACTACCAATATAGAGAAGGAGAGACAGATAGATAATTCACAGGCAATAATAGTCTCTAAGCAGACAGAAGCTTCAAACAAAATAACCAGGAATGAAGAAGGCTATTTAGCAGAGACAAATGCAGAAAATAAATTCAAGATTATTTACAACAAAAGGGAAAAGATGATTGCTGCTAGGAAAGACAAGGATATTGAAATCAATGATCTAGATTATCAAAAAATAGATAATGATGAAGCCACTATAATTGTAAATGAGACTTTAGCAGAAATTCTGAAAGAGCAGATGCTAAAATAAAAACAGGGCAGAGAAATGGTTGAAAAGCAGGTGAATTCTGAAGCTCCCTCCTCTTCCAAAGCAACAGAGGGAACAGACTCTGACATCAAGGAGAAATACAAAAAAATTAAGCAAAGAAATGAATGAATCAAAAGAGAAGTTTATTCCCAATTTCTCAAAGAAAATCCTGGGAACAAGGACAGGTTGTTGACAGCTTTTGACTACTCCACAAATAAGATGATCATGTCATTCCTTAAACCAATAGTTGCAGATCCAAAATCAGTTTCAGATTACACCAAAACAGATGTAGAGGTTTCAAATACAATACATGAATTGGATCAAATAGAATTTCATAGAAGCACCACAGAAATGTTTTATTCTAAAGGAGTAACCAAAAATATGAGTGCAACTATGCTGCAAAAAACTGTGTCTAACTTGCAGAATCAGATGAGTCTTGACAAAGCCTCTTTACATGCTAAAGACCTAAGGATCAAGTCCTTGGTAGACTTGGTTATACAGACTAGAGTAGATCCTTCAAACATTCGTTTGCTCAAGAACTCATAAAGCAAAACAATGAAGACATTGCTGCCTTAAGAAAGCAATTGAAACTTCCACAAAATGAACATCCACAAGCCAAGGAAATCCTACAACAGAAAAAAGAAAAGGATGAGATGATGCAGTTAGTACTGAAAATGACTGCTCAAATCAAAGATATGGAGAATCAGATAGATACCCTCATAAAATAAAAAGAAACATTGAAAGAAACAAATATTTCTACTATTCCTACAGTCATTCCAATGGTGAGTACAGTTGTTCCTTCTACACTGGCAGAGCACTTGGCACCAAAAAGAGTACTGGAAACTGCATTGTCAGTACAATCTATAAATACATCAACCACAGAATCATCAACAACACAGGTACACCAAGCAACAGGTACAACAGACATAGTTAAAGCTATGGAAGAAATGTCCCTTAAGAAAAATGAGATCAATAATTTAAAGAAAGCAAATAAAGATCTTGAATTCTCTTACAAGAATTCTTTAATTACATCTAATGGACATGAAAAGAGAGAAAATGCCTTAGAAGAACAAGTGAAGAGTTTATAGAAACAAGTAAACTTCATTGAACAGGTAGCATACATCAAAAACTACCTCTGGAATAATATAATTCAAGATATTCATTTATAGTGGCCCTCAATACAAATTATCTATGAGCAAAGAGATTTATTGCAAGAAGCACTGGCAGAAATTCAGAAAACTAAAATAGAGCTTGCAGATAAACCTTCACAAGCTATAAGGCTTATTGGATTCTTGAAAAACAAGAATCGATTTGAATTAGAGGCATTAAACATTCATGACAGGACTGAAAAAATTCTACAAATCAGGAAAGTCCTAACCAAAAGAAATATCATGAACTTAGAAGAAAAATGTGAAGCCATGAACTTATCAATCACAAAATTCATGGCCAAATATACAATGTTAAGTCAAGCAGGTCTTCCAGATATACATGGTTTCCATGAAAAGTTAATGGTCCAGAATGATTATGACAAAAAGATCAGAGCACATGCCAAAGAACAGGTGAATAAACCTTTACCACAAGGTTCTCCAACTGGTAAGGTGATTTTACAATATTTTGAAGATTTGTTCTTTTTACAGAATGAGATCAAACACATGTTTGTTATAAAACCAAACTTTGCAAAATACACTGATGCTGATGAGAGTTACAGAAAGTTGAAAGATATTAAAATACCCAGTGCAGAGCAGTGGTAGGGATTTACTGACTGGATATAATAGTATGCAAATAGAGCAGAACAAGTGCAGTCAGGTTTTTCATTTTTACAGTTATCAAAGGGTAAAAATTGCAGTGAAAGTATATCAGGTGAATAAGCAGAATCAAAGAGTATCCACGAATAAAACAGTAAACTCCATTTTTACTGTGGTAATTCTTCATTTCACAGTAGTAGAATAATAAATGGATAGCATAAAAGATTATCAAAAGTGAAGCACAGGTTGAAGAGTGTAATTAGGAAGATTTTCTTCCAAGATATCTTCTAAAAAGATATTTTTCCAAGAGCCAGCAAGCATCTACAACAAAGCAACAAATCAATTTTGATAAGATCAATTATTCCTATTTTTCCTTGATAAGAGAACAAATTTCCAGTTTGTTTTGCAACTGTCCCTCTTTTTATGTAATAATATTTATTTTCTCCTAGAGATATTCCTACATGTCTCTCAGATATTTTGTAAATAATTTTGTATAAATGCTTCACTCTTTGAAGTGTTTTAAGGTGGAATAAAATTTGAAGACTACTATAGACATTTTTGCTGAATACATTGGGATTTTGTGTGAGTCGATTTGTAAAGCAGCATAATGGAACTAAGTCAAATAGACATCATAACTTAGGATTCTTGTGTTGATTAGATAAGTCAAGTATTTTCCTGTTTTCACTGTTTATCTTTCTAAGTTCCATACATACATTTACATGTTTTCTATCTTAAATGATTGACTAGGAAAGTTTATACAAGATTAGTGTCAAAAGCTCCCTGTTTTTTACTAGTTATTCATTGATATGTTTTCTGCTGATATCCGGACTTAAGAATCCTTAACTGCTCTTAGTCCCTTTTGACCCCTTTTCTTTCATCTTATTTTCTGTAACTTAAGGATCCTTCATTTCCCTTTTGTTTAGATCTTATCATTTCATCAAAAAGCCTATTTCCAAACCCTTTAAAGGTCATCTACCCTGCCCTTAGTACATTTTCTCTTTTTGACCTTATTTCCCAGCTCTACTTGCCAAGAAATTGACTCCATAGCCCAATGGTCTGGTAGATTCCTCTGTGGTTTACCTTGAAGTACCTTTTATTCCCACCAAACATTCAAAACAAACCAAATGTCCAATTATAACTAGCCTAAAATCTTATAACAAAATCAAGCTAAATCTTGAGGAGAGATCCCTCTCTGGAATTTAGGAAGGCTAGATCCTGAATTTCAAAAGTAGCTTCGTGGTTACCCCTGGTTTTATTCAAACTATAAATCCTCATCCCACAACCTAAGAATTACTAGGGTGATAACATTATCAGTCCTAATTTTACAAAGTATTTCTTCATCTTTTCATTTGCATCAGAACACACAGTAGCTGATGTCCTATTATAGAAAAAATTGGAGGGACAAGAGCAGTCAATTGCATTTTTTAGTAAGGCATTAAGAGATGCACCTATGAAATACAACATAATGGAAAAACAAGACTTTTCCCTATTCAAAGCCTTAAAAGACTTCATATTTTACATTCTACATTCCCACATCATAGCATTTGTGCCTCATTCAGTTGTAAAAGACATATTGACCCAAGATCCAGATGGTAAAAGAGGAAAGTGAATTGCTGTAATTTTAGAATATGACTTAGAAATCAAGCCCACTAAACTCATAAAAGGTCAAGGACTAGAAAAACTGATGGCTTAATCCAACTTTCAAGCTCTTGATATAAACATGTTTAATGCATTATATGAATAGGAGGAGTTGTCAACTCCAATTATAGAAGATCATTTTCTGAATTCATTTTGGTATGTTGATATTTTGTATGTATTGCTCAATCTAAATGCCCCTCCCGATTTGTATAAAACAAAGGTAAGATTCTTAAAGTTGAAAGCCGTAAATTACTACATTTTGGATAAATGTTTATATTGGAAAAATGCTAGTGTATTATTACTTAAATGTTCGCCTGAGAAAGATGCAGATAAGATCAAGCATGAATTTTATGAAGAAGAATGTGGAGGCCACCTCTACTAGAAGACAACTGCTAACAAAATCCTTAGAGCTGGTTACTACTGGCCCACCCTCTTTAAACATGTCCACAAAACCATTATTTCCTGTCATAAATTCCAAATCTTTGAAGGTAAAAGAAAGTTCTCTGCAACCAATCACTGTTGAAGCTCCTTTTCAACAGTGGGGTCTAGACTTCATTGGGGAAATCCATCCTGCCTCATCTGCCCAACATAAATGGATCCTCACAGCCACAGACTATTTCACCAAATGGATAGAAGCCATCCCTTCTAGGAATACCAGAGACTTAGTTATCATTTCATTCATTGAAAACCATATTATTTCTAGATTTGGTTGTCCTAGGAAGATTATTACTAATAATGTTGCTGCATTTGGATCCAAAAATATGGTGGAATTCTGTCATAAATATCAGATTATATTGGGTCATTCTACAACTTATTACCCTCAAGGTAATGGGTTGGCATAATCCTCAAATAAAAGTTTGGTAAATATAATTAAGAAGTTGCTGGAAGATAATAAGAAATCATGGCACAACAAGCTAGTACATGCATTATGGGCAGACAGACTAACAATTAAAAAAAAATAGGAATGTCTCCCTACTAGCTAGTTTATGGAACATATGCAATATTTCCAACCAGTCTAGGAGTGCCAGTTATGAATTTGATCCAATAAGTACAGTCTGAAGATGATTATGTAACAAGAAGAATACACCAGACTATACATCTACAACAAACCAGAGAGGAAGTATACATTAGACCACAACAACTACAAGAAAATATCAAGAAGCTGTTTGACCAAAGAACCAAGGCAAGTGACTTCACAATTGGTGACAAAGTGTTGAAATGGGATTCAAAGAGAGAAGATAAGGGAAAACATGGAAAATTTGATAATTTATGGCAAGGCCCTTTATCTCATTCACTCTACTATTGGAAACAATGCATTTTTTCTGCAGGAATTAGATGGATCTAAATATTTTGGAGGTCCTGTCAATGGAAGGATGCTCAAACATTATTTCTGCTAAACTAATATGTTAGTTTCCAGGATTTTTTGGTTCATTGTATATAACACTGATTTTTAATTTTGAAACAAGAATAAATACAAAAATAGTAGAAAAAGAGAAAAAGAGGGCAGATTGAAAGAAGATAGGTATATCCCCATACCCAAAAAAGAGTAATTCTGAAAGTGTGCAAGCTTAAATGCCACTACTTTAAAAAGAACACTATTATTTAGTCATACAACCTAATCATGACTAGATAAATTTCAATTTACTACTGATAGGTTAGTGAAGAATATTTTCCAAACTGTCTAAACTTGGCTTATCAGTAGAATAGATTAGGATAGAAAGAAATGGCTCTAATCAGATTAAAACCTGAGCCAAAGTAGAGGAATGGTTCAAACATGCTCAAAATCTGAACCAAGAATCACAAGAAAATATGGCTCTAACATGATAAAAACTTGGGCCAAAGAAAGAAAGAAGGATGTTCTTAAATTTCAGATCTTAAGCCTTCACAAAATTTTGTTTTAATTTTTTTGCAAATAAAATCTATGTGCAGCGTGTACATACAGCCATAGACACTACAACAAATTAGACAGTCTAATCCCGATTTGGCTGTGTTTTAAATTTTTTGTTTTATAATATAGAGAATAAGATTTGTCAAAGAGCTTAATCTTGACCGATAGTAGCTTAGGTAGAGAATTTTTTAGTCCAACTGTTTAATCTGGACTCATGGAAGAAACAAGGGTAGATTTATATTAGTTTCCTGCTTTCAATAAAAGAATAAAATGTTGATGTTAAAGCTTTGCAAGTCCAAGTGCACCTTATGAGAAAAAATGTTAGGACAAGTAGGTTGAGTAGGTAGTTGTTTGTGGAATGAATTGTTCTCTTTGATGTAATACTGATCATCTTTTTAAGCAGCATGATCAAAGAAGAAATTTTTTTTCAAAGTGCAGCAAGACAACAAGGCACTAGTTTACGTTCCAGAGATAAATTTCTGAAGTTCTTGACACCTCCAAGGAGCTGCCATCCCCAAGTGGAGCCATTGTTAGCCATCAGCAAATTTTGTCACAACAAATGATGGCTAAAACAGGTCTTGAGCCTTCAAGATATTATTTTCATAGAAAATTACTCATTCTTGAAGCCTTCTATTTTTTTTAAAAAACTCAAGAGTAATCTTCATTGTTGTTTCATTTAAAAAATCCTCAAGAAGACCTATTGTATGAAGGAGACTATTTCCAGCCATTTTCTCCATCTTTACACCTTCATAATTTCCTCCAAAATCCCCTCATATCACTCATTTTTCTCTTTTATCTATCCTCCATTTCCCTCTAAAAAAAACCCCTTCTTCTCATCCATTTTTCCCTCATTTACCCTTCTTTTCCTTAAAAATTCCCTTTAAGACCATTTAACTGTTTTTATTTGGTTTTAAAAATCCCTTTTGTCTTACCCAGAACACTAAAAAACCATAAAAACCCATAAAAAACCTTTAAAAAAATTGTTTCGCTCCTTTTTAGGCCTTAAGCCCCTTTTTCTTAAATACTGAGCCCCTTTTTCTGCAATAAGACTACACCCTGTGACCAAAGCACTAAGCTTATCGGTGTTTTGGCCTTTTTCCTTTCCCCGCGACCTTTTTCCTTTGTAAAATATTTTTTGCCGATGCGAAGTCTGGATCATTCCATCGCATTGTGCTTCGCAATCACGTTGACCATCGCGTATTGGCATTTCCAAGTTCCCACTTCTGCATTTTCTTTTGTGTCGATGGCCGATCTCCTAACGAAATCTCCGTCGTCGATCTTCCCCAAGATCTGATGGCTATTGCTGCATCGGCACATCGCTCCATCACTCCATTTCTCCATCGCTCCATCACCGCATCGGCACATCGCTCCATCACTCCATCACTCATCGTCCATCGCAACATTCTAAAAACTCATTCCTTGGACCCTTTCTTCCGCCAATTTCCGATAGTCCGACTCCATCTCCACCGTTTTGTGGTTTGTTGTAGGTTTCATGGCAGAAGTCATAAAAAGCCGTCCCATTGTCAAAATTATAGTAATACAGCCTTGGATGATGACCTTCGTGGCCCAAACACAGGAAAAATGGGACTACCAGGGTTCGAATTCCTAGTTTGACCAGTGCTTTATGAGCATTGGTCATATAATCAAACCCTCAGCGCGCCGAAGACACCTGTCCACAACAACAAAAGGAAAAGACAGTGAAGAGTAAGAGACAAAATATTGAAGAATTAATGAGGTATATTATGAATGAAGTGCAGTAAAGGACAAAGGAATGAAAGGTTAATACAGTTAGCAGAAAAGGTCAGAAGCCCAAAAATCAAAAGACTTAGTCTGAAGATTAAAGGATTAAAGCAAAGTATGAAGATTTAAAGTTAATCCACAATTTAAAGGTTAAAGACAGAAGAAGCCTTAAAAGCACAAATTAAGGATTAATATCAGTGTTTAAAGTATCAAAGATAGAAATATCAATCAAGAAAGCCTCAGAAATTCCACCTACCAGCTTACTTGCCTCAAAAGCATACAAAGTTAATGCATAGTCAGAGATATTTTACCAAAGACAGCTCAAAAGTAAATACTAGCCACCAAAAGCCTCAAAGGTCAACAAAAGTAACTGAATGCAGATAAAAGTTAATATAAAATCAATTAATAGAGTTAAGACATTATATTTCTTCTCCCTTGGGCCTCCCAAAGGCCGAGAAGCATTTACTCCATATTAATTGAATAGATGGCCCTTCCTTTCACTCCACCTCCTCGATTCATCTATAAATACCAAAGGAAGAGCCCATGAAAAAGGTTGGGTTTCAAATACTTATTGAATGTAAATAGTTGTTGAGGCTGCTGAAACTCTGTTAGTAATTGAAGAAAGATAAGCTGAGAAGATAAATTTCTAGCTGTAAAGACCCACTAGACTTGAAGATTGCAACCGGTTTGCACATCAAATATACAAGTTGATTTATGGGATCCTAGTCTATGTTAATGGTGATGTTTTTCTTACTGTAATTTTTTTTTTTATTATGTTTTCAATGCTTTCCACTTTCTTTGATAAAGAACAGGAAATATAGAGTAGGATTTACTGTCAAAGTAGCTGATAAGCTTTATCTTTATGTTTTCTTCTAATTGTGTATTTGGGAATGATTTCAATAGAGTATAATCAGTTAAGGAATGTTACTAAGCCCATGTCATGCTGATTAAAACTTGAGAGGTTGTTCTTGACTAATATTTTCACTACATGCTAAGTAGAGTCCTAATCAAGGAAGTTTATGGTTAGCCATGTCCCTTGTTTAATCTCCAACAACTGTTTTATAATTTTCCCCAAGAGTATGCTGAAAGCAGGATAGGTTCAAAGTCCTTACCTGATCTTAGGCTATTCTTCTGTTTATCTTATATGTTTCCTACTTTCTGAAGGTAATTTGTTAGATTTCTATATTGTTGTCTGAAAATTGTGCTTTAGTAAAAGTTGGCCCAAAGAAGTTTATGGCTTTCCCTGTCCTTTGGCTTGCTTCAAACAGTTACTTTGAAAGGCTTTTCTTGTTTTAGTGAAGTTAATAGATCATTGAATGGTTATTAGCTTTGCTTCTTTCACAACACTTTTAATGTTCCATACCACAAAATCAATATAAAGAGATCCTTTGATATAGATGACTTGCCCCATGGACCACCTTAGAAACTTGTTGTGCAATTAAATCCTTTTGTGACTCCATAGCCCAATGGATTGATACTGTCTCTGACTTATCCTATCAGCTGAGCGATTATTCCAACTCACTCACACCTTCAACCTTCAAATATTTCCTTCATTTTGATGATATTCTACCCCAACCAAAACAAACAAACCCCTTGTAATTCATAACTAGCCTAATATCTTACTCAAAGCTTAAGGATATATCTTTTGAAAGCCCTTATATAGAGAGATCCCTCTCTGAATCTAGGAGGGATAGATCCTAGGATTCCAAATTGGTTTGATGTTGGCCCTGCAGCGTTGTTCTTTCCAATCTCGCAAAACTACGGGGACTTAATAGTTGTAGGAATAGTTGTAAGGGGTACAACCTCCAAAGGGACCAATGAAATATTGACAACCTGCTCTTTTTCCTTTATCATCTTCTACATCTCTGTTTCCATATGTCTCAGCTGAGCATTTTGCTCCATGATGAGCTTCATCATGTCTGATTTCTTAGATTCTATCTCTTCAATTTCTTTGGTCAAGGGGTCCTTTGTAGCTGGCAGTTTTAATTGCTTCCTTAGTGCTGCTATGTCAGAATTTTTCTTTTTTATCACTTCTTATGCTGTTTTGATGTTGTAAGTGTTATCACTCATTAATTTTTAAAACTTTCATTGATAGGGTCATGCAGGTCATTCACCAAAATTGATATGGTCTCCTAAGTCATTTTTATGAGATGTCTTATTTTTTTTGCATTTGATGATGTATACCTTAAGTTTATAGCTTACCTCTAGCCAGATAATTTCATTAAAATCAACCTCACATCATATAAGTTTTCATTTCCATGCATTTAATCACAAAATCTTACACCTGTCAGTTTTTTCATAATTTCGTAGCGAATTACAAATGAAATCAACAGATTTCGCTACAAAACTAGGTTTCTTCAGCAAAAGGCATCAGAGTAGTGTGAGGTGTTACCTTATGATAAGGCAAGTAAAGGTTAAGTTCTTTTAGGTTCGTTATGATGATATTAAAACATGCATATCCATATTTGATGTAATTATTAGCTTTTATGGTTGCATGTGTTATTACCAAAAATCGAATTGTTAAAGCAACCCTTTAAATGTTACCCCAAGCTTTCCCTTTGTCATGTTACTATGTAATACTTACATTTGAATCAATTATTGGAGAGCTACCTCATCACACCAAGCAGGTTACTGTCGAATTCAGTTTTGCAGGTGTCACCAAAAAGTGAGGCAGTGAAGACTATAAAGCATCCATGGCTTTGAAAAAGAAAAAATCCAAGGGTGGCCATTGTCTCAGGTATGAACCCATGGGTTTGAAACTGCTTAATGAATTCCCTACTGCTATGGAAGTTTTCAGGAGATGGGCTGCCTACAATTATTCCAGAAGTTGCAGGGTTTCCATGCACATGTTTCAAAGGACTTTGCCACCAATTTTATAGGGACAACATCAAAAATTGGGATTCTAAATCTCACAGTATCACTAGAGAGCATATCACAAGCTACAAAAATCCCTAGAGGTGGTGAAGAATGGTTTTCAGGCACAAATTTTACAATGCAGGGTTGTTACGAGTTTCTCAAACAGGAGCACAGAGCAGTTGATTTGACTAATGGAATCCCCATGAGTTATATGAAGGAAAATTATGCAAAGCTGCTGTTGGTGATCCAAAAATGTTTGACCTATGAGGGAATATTCCACATGGTTTACTCTTACCATATCAGACTCCTTCTGCACTTTGTAGGTAAGAAATCACTTGACTTACCTTTCCTTTTGTATAGGAGTTTGGGAAAGATGTCAGATAGAGTTGAAGTCAAATCAGAAGGTAATGAGACATCATTATTTCACCATGGTTTGATAAAATTGTTAGCTTTGGAAGAGTTGAAGAGGTTAAATAGAGATTCGACTTCATTTCTATTTATGAGTGGGTATGAAATAGATGTAGTGACTCCAAAGAAAATCTTAAAACCTTAAACTACTACATCACCAGCTGCAATAGAAGAGGTTGAAGAAGAAAGAAGACAATCCCCTACAGAACCAATGGACATAGGAGCAGAACCTCTGCAAGAAACTAATATCCCTCAGCCAACACCTGAAGAATAGAAACAAAAGATTAGCAAACAAGGCAGTAAGATGATTACTAGAAGTCAGACATTGTCCAAAGGAAATCTAGAAGATATCCTTCACACAATAGATATTGAGGAGTTCGCAATAGTGCAAGAAGAAGACATTGAAGATGATGGAAGGAAACTGAAGAAAGGTAAGACTGTTAAGAAATTGGTTTTTGTAGGAGAAAATGCTAGTTTTATATTTCAGCCAAGGAATCCAATGAACAGGTTTACAAAGAAGGCCATGGAGAGAAAAAGCATAGAGAAATTCAGTGAAGCTATGCAGCCAGTTAGCATCATAGATTTATCTCCAACAGTAGAAGAAGAAGTTCTCATCAAGAAGAAAAAGGGAAAGGAGAAGATAATTGAAAAATCAGAAATAGAACTCCTCAAAGAATAGTTGAAGGAAGCAAGTAAAGAAATACTTGAATTGAAGTTGGAGGCAGAGAAGCATAGGCCTAAAAAGGCTAAATTTGGCCAGATGATGAAACAATGGGACAATAAACTCTCAATTGTTTCTAAATCTATGGATAATGCCAAAATACTGCTGAAAAGGACTCAACCTTTAAGACTTGTAGTCAAACATACCAGGAAAATGAAGTTACACTTGAAAGTTGAAAACAGATCATTAAAATATCAAGTGGAAGACCTTAAGGAACAATTGGACTTGATTCAAGAGGAACTAGAGAAGAAAGGGTTGAGAATGAAAGTGGTGGAAAAACCTAAAGGTCAACCTATTGTGAATGAATATGAAACTCCTAAATACTGAAGGGTTGAGTTGAAACATTTTTTATGAGGCTCATAGCTTTCAAAAAACATAAATTTTGGCTCAGAAGATCAAATTTTGAAGAAAATCATAAAATCTACAAATTCTATTTTATAAGGCAGTTTCATAGCATGCTTCAGGCTTGAAGGCCAAAATATGCTACGAGATTTTTTAAGATTCTTTTTTTCCTATAAAACCATTTTTTTGAAGGTCCAAGGAGGGAGGCTGATGGTATTTAATCATTTTTACCTGAAAAAATTTGTTTGACCAGCAAAGGCAAAAGGATGGGTGAAAAGGCAAAAATCAGTTCACTATGAAACTATGTTGCGAAACTGCCTGAACTGCTCTGTTTTGTACCGAAAAGTTTTTAAAGAATTTTTGGAGGTTCAACCAACACATGGAAGATTGGTAAAACACTTGGAGACATCCAACATGAAAGTGGGCCATCCCAGCATAGACTCAATAATCAACATAAGTGTCATCCATCCAGCTCAGCATGAAGACCAAGATTAAAGTGGAGTTTATCTTTTCCTAAATAGTAGGATTGTGTTTCCTAAATCTAGGGGGTACATTAAATGTTTTAGTGATGGTGAATGTTTCTAGAGAATGTGATCCTAATCATGTAACTGTCTCACTGTTGAAAAACTGAATATAATAAATATGAAGTAGAGTCCTATTAGGAATCTTAGTCTTTAAAGGTTAGTTGTTTTTTTTTTGTTCCAAGAAAGTAGTTTTCAGTTATGTTAGGTGTCAAAGTTATAGTTCAGGGATCTAGCCAGCTGGGCAGATCATTTGAAATGTAAAAGAGTCTATTTATAGACAGAACATAGAATATCAAAGGGTTGGAGAATATTTCACCAAATTTCTACTCTGTAATGTTTTTTCATTTTCAGTAATAGACAGTGACATTTTACCTCCAGACCTAGGATTCGAATGAGGTGTTCAATGTTTTTTTTGCTCTATATCCTTCATGTTTAATCATCTGTAGTGATTTTTATATCTAATTACACAAAACTCATGGTAACATGCTCTGACTTCCTTTATAGGTTAAATTTTTGTGTTTTTCCTATGTTGTGGGTATGTACCATATTTTATTGAAACCTCTATTTTCCTCAGCTTCCATAAGAAGAATTACTGTCATTGAGTTTACTGATGTTGACCCCATAGCCCAATGGCAGCAAGCCTTTCATTTTTCAACCTACAATTAATCAAAATCAAGTCAAATTTCATAGATTTAGCCATCTAATAGTATTTCCATTGAAAATCATAAGTCCCCTTTGAGCGATCCCTCTTAAACTAAAGAGGCTAATCTTCAGTTAAAAGTGGTTTGAAAGAATTACATTAAGTTGATTGTTGAGAAGCCTATCAGGATCAATTTTGTGATTATAGGAAGGATCATATCCAACTCTGATTACTAAATATTCAAAAGACTTAATGCTTGAATCCATGGCCAAAGAGGATATTTCTTCCATCATGATTTGTGACTGAAAATTTGCTAAAGAAACCTGCAGCTTGGACAAACTCATAGCAGTGTTAGTGAGTGTAGATGAAATCATTTCACCTATTTGTTTGTGCATCTCCATTCGATCAATGGGATGTATATATTTAATATAAAAATCAAATGTAGTCTTTTTATAATTTGTTGTTGTCTTGGGCTGTGGAATTTGTGCTTATAGAAAAGCCCTCTGCATTTTTCCTTTCTTAGAGTCCAAGGATGATAGCAGTCTACTCTGAGAGCTGGAAGTCTACTTCTAGAACTGAATATATGTACTTGTCTTCAAAACTTCATTCTTCAATTTAATCTCTCTGAATGTATCGAATATGCTCTTTTATTTTTCCCATGTAACAACTGTACTGATTTGAATAGCTTGCTGCTAATCCTGTGAAGCTGTAAAGGTGGTAGGACAGAGTGTGGTCTAACCACCTACTTGTGAGGAAGTATGTTGTGTAACCAACTCCAAAAATAGAATAAAAGAGAGATCAACGCCTTAGAAATAAGCCACTTCGAGGGAGCAACCTCTAATACATTACATAAATGAACAATTCTGGGATGATACAATTTACAAAACCTCCTATCTATATATAGGAGTACATGGGGCCATAATGTAATCCTAGTGGGCCACAATGTAATCCTAGCCGACCTAACAATAATAATTTAAGGGCACAATAGTAACAAAATGGGGGTTACAAGGGTATAATAATAATAATAAGGGGGTTACACTAACAACAATAAGGGGCTATACTAGTAATATAGGGACCTAACATGCCCCTCTCCTTCACAAAAGTGTTGTCCTCAATGCTTGAGTAGCTCTGGGTGCTTCTGTATAAAATTCTCATCCTCCCATGTAGAATCTTCAGTGGGTAAGTTCTTCCACTTGATGAGATACTCTGAAATTGATCGATTCCGTGGTTGTCGAGTTCTTTTTTCCATGACTGCTTCAGGTTCCAATATGATTTTCCCTTCCCCATCAAGTTCTGGCAATACTGTTTGAACTGGAAGATTTTCACCTATAGCCTTCTTTAAGCATGAAACATGGAAAACTGGATGTACTCGCGAAGAAGCAGGAAGCTCCAATTTGTATGCCATAGAACCAATCTTTTGCAACACCTTGTAAGGACCATAGTACTTTGGTGATAATTTATTATCCTTCTTAGCTTGCTTGAGGGAAATTTGTTTGTATGGTTGCAGCCGTAAAAATACCCAATCTCCTACATCAAAACTTCTCTCGCTGCGATGTTGATCTGCCTGTTGTTTCATTCGATTTTGTGCCAAAGTCAGGTTATCCTTTAAGAGTTGGAGAACTTCTTGCCGATGCTCGATGTGATCTTCCACTGCTTGAACCTTCGAATTTTCTCTTAAATATGATGTGATGGATGGTGGATGATATCCATAAAGTGCTATAAATGGGGTCATTTTTGCTGCAGTATGGAAGGAAGTGTTATACCACCATTCAGCGAGAGGTAACCACTTGACCCATTGTGTTTGTTTATCAGATACAAAACAACGAAGATATCCTTCAAAACATTTATTTACTATCTCAGTTTGACCATCAGATTGAGGATGATAAGATGAGCTATGAGCTAATTGAGTACCCAAAAAAGAAAATAACTCCGTCCAAAAATTTCCAGTAAAAATGGGATCTCTGTCGCTCACAATAACTCTTGGGCTTCCATGTAGCTTTTGAATTCTGTCCATAAATGTACTAGCAACTGTACTTGCTTTAAATGGATGAGATAATGCACAAAAGTGTGCATACTTGGTAAGTCTATCAACTACCACCATGATGACATTCTTTCCTTCGGACTTAGGTAAACCTGTGATAAAATCCATTGAAATCTCCTCCCAACGTTGACTTGGAATGGATAACGGTTGTAGAAGTCCCAGGGTCTTAATTGTCTCCACTTTATTCTGCTGGCAAACCAAACATTCCGCCACAAACTTTTGAATATCAGATTTAAGGCCATCCCAAAAAAAATCTTTCTTCACCCTGTGGTAAGTTTTTAAAAATCCTGAGTGTCCTCCTAAAGGAGAAGTGTGCAATTCGAGAAGAATATTTTGTTTTAGTTGGGAATTCTTACAAAGATATAAGTGATCTTTGTACCATAAGGAATCATTTTTCCAACTAAATGTATCAAATGTACTAGGATCTTGCTGCAACTTTTGAATGAGTGTCCATACATCTTTGTCCTTCTTCCATTCATCTCTTGCTGCGGTTATCCAATCTGGTTGGATAATAGAAATGGCACAAAACAATGCTTCCACCTCTTCATTCTTTCTTGAGAGTGCATCTGCAACAACATTAAGCTTTCCTTTTTTGTAGATTATTTCAAAGTCATAACCCAACATCTTTGTGACCCATTTTTTCTTCTCTTTTGAAGATAGTCTTTGTTCCAAAAAGTGTTTAAGACTATCATGATCAGTTTTTACCTTGAAGTGTCTTCCCATTAGGTAAGTTCGCCATTTCTTTAGTGCATGCAGTGTTGTTAACATTTCCTTCTCATAAATAGGTTTCTTTAAATAATTTCCTTTGATTGGACGACTTTCAAAAGCAATGGGTCTTCCTTCCTACATTAAAACAGCACCAATTCCATTTCCTGAGGCATCACATTCCACAATAAAGGTTTTTGTGAAGTCTGGCGTCACTAAGACCGATGCTAGGCACATTGCCTCTTTAAGATGTTCAAAGGCCTTAGTTTCTTCAGCTGCTATTCTCCCATAATTCTTAACAAACTTGCGATAATACCCTGTTAACCCGATAAATCCTCGCAACTGCTTTATGGTTGTGGGGACTTTCCATTCCTTAGTGGCTTTAATTTTGTTAGGGTCTACTTTAACACCCTCATGAGATACAATATGACCCAGATATTCTACCTCTTGTACTCCAAAGAAACATTTGGATTTTTTTGCATATAATTGTTTCTCCTGCAATAGTTTGAGCACCCTGTCAACATTTTCAACATGATCCTTCCAAGACCTGCTGTAGATTAGTATATCATCAAAAAATACTAACAAAAATTTTCTAAGGAAAGGTTTGAAAATGAAATTCATCAACCCTTGAAATGTAGAAGGTGCATTGGTAAGGCCAAAAGGCATGACCAAAAATTCATAATGGCCTTCATGAGTTCGAAATTCTGTTTTTGGAATATCTTCGGTCTTCATTCTAATTTGATGATATCCTGAACGAAGTTCCAACTTGGTAAAATAAATTGCTCCATGTAATTCATCCAACAATTCGTCAATCACAGGAATGGGAAATTTATCTTTAATGGTGAGCTTATTGAGCTCCCTATAATCCGGACACATTCGCCATGATCCATCCTTCTTGTGTACCAATACTACAAGAGCAGAGAAAGAACTTTGACTAGGTTGAATTATACCCGCCTCTAACATTTCTGCAATCATACGTTCAATTTCGCTCTTTTGGATGTAAGGATATCTATAAGGCCTTATGTTTGGAGGAACACTTCCTGGAATCAAATGAATAGCATGATCATGATCATGCATAGGTGGGAGTCCTTTGGGAGTTTCAAACACCTTGGAATGATTTTCCAAGGCTTGTTGGAGATCTGCAGAAATAGATGATTTTGATGTTGGAACTTCTAGTGAGCATAATTGTGCAATTACACCTCGTTGTTCTTTCTTTAGAAGCTTTTTCATGACATTAGAGCTTATTATCCTTCTTGGCTTCCCCGAAATACCCCGCAATTTGACTTCCTTTCCTTCTGGAAAAAATTTCAAGAAAAGTTCTTGAAAATTAAAAGACACCGTCCCCAAAGATTGTAACCATTGTACTCCTAGTACAACATCAGCACCTCCCATAGGAATGGAAAGCATTGGACTAGTAAATACATATTCCCCCATGGTTAGCTTGATATTATGGCATTTTCCAGAGCAATTTATAGTTCCTCCATTTGCAACCATCACTTGGCATTCTGGTGCTGGGTATAGGAAACAATTTAATTCCTTCGCTACCTTACAATGAATAAAATTATGGGTGCTACCTGAATCAATCAACACTATTACCTTTTTCTTCTTGATCTGTCCTGCTATCTTGAGAGTTTGAGGAGTGGTAATTCCTGCCAGTGCATTACATGATATGGTAGGATTCATTTCTTCCTCTTCTAGGGCCGGTTCCTGGTGTATATCCTCTTCTTGTTCATTTTCTTCTTCTTCTTCACAATCTATGTAAAATAATTTCTTTTCAGCACACTTATGACCTTTAGTGTATTTGCTATCACAACTGCAGCAAAGCCCTTTTTCTCTTTTTTCTTCCAATTGTTGTGGTGTCAACCTTGTAGGTTGTGGAAATCTAGGCGTAGCAACACTTCCTTCTTTATAGAATTGAGTGGTAGGCTTCCTTGTCGCCATAATTTTATATTCAACTTTTCTTGCCAACCTAAATGCCTTCTCCAATGAATCATGTTCCAAAACGCGAACTTCATGTTGGATGTTATCCTTTAAAGTGCCTATGAAGAGATCAATCTTGTGTTCCTTTGGAATATCAGTTACCCTTATATTCAATTTTTGGAAGTCCTCAATGTGCTGCCCCACTAAACCTTTTTGTTTGAGATTTATCAATTGGCTAAAGAAGGTGATGCTCTTTGTATCCTTATAATGTGCTATCATTTCCTCCGTAAAAATTGACCAAGTGACAATCTTTTTACGGGAGCAAAGCCATTGATACCATACAAATGTATTTTGTTCTAAATGTAAAGTTGCAATGCGTACCTTTTGTGTGTTTTGCATGTTATAGAGATCAAAATATTACTCCATCTGTAGTATCCATGTTACAGGATCCTTTCCATCAAACTTCCTCATATCCATTTTTGGAATATGGTGGTTCTTCCCGCCAACATTAGAGTTTATGAAATCACGATTAAAATTTATTTTGTTCTCATCATGAGGTTCTTCTACCATATTTCCTCCATTAGGAATCATTTCTTGTTTTAAGATTGTCATCAAGCCTTCCATGTATGCTTTTAGATCATTCTTCATGTTTTTCATGTTGTCTTTCATGTCATCCATCTTAGCTTCCATGCCCACTTCCATGCCATCCATCTTAGCTTCCATGCCATCCATCTTAGCTTCCACGCCATCCATCTTAGCTTCCATGCCTTTCTTCAAACTATCCGTCTTCACTTCCACGCCTTTCTTCAAAACTTCCATTTCATTTTTTGTTGCTCTTTGCGAGAGTGAAATTTGCTGCATTTGCTCCTGTAATTTTGATAGGTCATGTTGCAATTCTTCATCTTCATGAGTCATAGTAGAGCCTTCTGAAGGCTTAATGGGTGTTGAATTATTTTATGGGGCATATTTTAGAACCCAATGCTGCTATATATTCTACAATATGCCCTTGGAATCAATTCAAATTGATTCTTCAAAGAAGACTTATGCAATTTGGAAAGAAAAATATACACACCTTTTTCTTGCTTTTGAGGAGCTCGATATTGAAATTGGATAATCTCTATGATTGCAGCACTTCAATATTTTAATTTTAGTATCAACTTAGCCCCCTAAATTATCTTTCGAATGCCACAGGTTTGACCTGATTTGGATTTTCCAAGACAAAGTTGTGTCCAATCTCCCACAATGACCTAATTCTGGACTGGTTCAGTAGAGCAAACTTGTACGACTTGCCACGTGTCACTGTTTCGTCTTTTGTCTATGAAATTGATAGCCAAGAAACTACAGTCTGTGTAATTGTGACCACTTTTTACGGAACTCAAATCCGATGCCCAGAGAGAGATTTATGGAACGTTTCCCACGATCCCCTCTTTGAGATGAAATTCAGGAGCCTGAAAAAGCACTACTTTCCACAGATCATATCTCAAAAAATGTTACGAACCAAGCTCTGAAATTTTTCGAAAAATTTCCTCAAGATTTCAGCTTCATACCATACGAATTTCAGATTCTGAACCTTCGTAGAAAAAAATTTATAGTGCAAATTCCACGATGACCTGTTTAGGAGCCTGAAAAAAGACCTAACTTCCACAGATGATATCTCCGAAAATATTGCGAACCAGGCTCTGAAATTTTTAGAAAATCTTCCTCAAGATTTCAGCTTCACACCCTAGAAATTTCAGCTTCTGAAACTTCGTAGAAAAAAATTATAGCGAAAATGCCACGATGACCTGTTTGGAGCAACGAAACCCTAGAATCCAAAGCTCTGATACCAAATGTTGTGTAGCCAGCTCCAAAGATAGAAGAAAAGAGAGATCAACGCCTTATAAATAAGCCACTTCGAGGGGGAAACCTCCAATACATTACATAAATGAACAATTCTTGGATGATAAAACTTACAAAACCTCCTATCTATATATAGGAGTCCATGGGGCCATAATGTAATCCTAGTGGGCCACAATGTAATCCTAGCCGACCTAACAATAATAATTTAAGGGCACAATAATAACAAAATGGGGGTTACAAGGGTACAATAATAACAATAAGGGGGTTACACTAACAACAATAAGGGGCTATACTAGTAATATAGGGACCTAACAAAGTAGGTGTCTCTTTGGTAATGACGATGACTTCCTACTCTGAGTCTTTGCTTGGGTTCACCTTGGGATTGAGCTTAGTCCTTTTCTTGTACATGATTTTGAACTCTTTGCTGGAAGTCTTAGTCGCTGAGGGGAATCTTCTTCTCTTATCCTTTTCACTGCTTTCTCCTGTGGAACAGGTGTCTGTGATGTTGAAGTTGAAACCAACTGTTCCTCATCTTCTTGTAGAGTGTTCTTAGTCCACTCTAGTTGGTTCATGTATCTCTCAATCTCTGGTCCGTGGGTATGAATGTAAGATGTATATTTGTTCTCTACTCTTATCTTGGAAATGGTACCCAATGGATCATGTGACCATGTAAAACTGAGGTTGAATTGCATTTCCTTTATTAATTTGTTTGCTTCCTACCCTACTACTATGTTGTTATAAATGAAGGGTCCTATCTATGTTTTGATCCTGAATTGAGATCTTTTCTTTGTAGACACAAAATGGACCTCATCGGCATTGAGAATTTGCTTGATGTATTCTAGAGAAAAAATTCTCATTTGGAGGAATTTTGGGAGCTTATATGGGGCAAGATCACATCCATAGATCCTTAGTTCTGTGTAATTCTGGTAAAGATACCAGTCTCCTGTTTTGGTTTGGTCTGATAACTGCAAGATTTTACTGATTTCTTCACTGATTTTTGGCTTTGAATTGTTTCTTAAAAGGCTAAGTGTTGGATATACAAACAATTATATGAACTATTTGTATGAGTATTATTTTTTCTCCTTCATTACCATTGTAGTCTAGAAGATAACAGATTGTTGATTTCCATCACCATCCAACTTCTGCAATGCAAACTTAACTTGTCTCCCTGAAAATATAAAAAAACATATAGACTAAAACAAAAGAATATTTAAATACCTCTTCAGTTTGGAATTTGACAAATTGTTCATTGTTGGAATTTGCTATGACTTGGCTAAAATTGAATAAGATGGAAGGCTTGGAATCTGCTATGAATTGGCTAAAGTTGAATAAGATGGAAGGATTAGAATCTATGGAGAAAATGGAAAGGAATCCTATAATGGCTTATCTACCCACTGATCTACTTAGTATCCTAAGAGGTAGGATATAACTATAATGATTTTCTTGGATCTATCATGGAAAATGGAGGATGAATAGGGAGGATTCTTCTTGGGTACTTGGGCATCTTCAACCAGAAAAATCTCAAGGGTTTTAGCCCTTTTTGCAAATTCCAACCACTGATATAATTTAGTGAGTGCTTCTTGAGAGAAAGGAATTTTCTGTGATAGGAGCCTGCATAATTTGGCCCATGGCTTGGGTAGTTATGGTGATTAAAATATCTCCTATGGGGGAAATATTAGCTCTCTGGCTGGGCACATAACAAGGCTCACATTTTCGAATGAATTCAGGGGCTCTGTGGGTGTGAGGAAATATATAGTGGGTTAAATTGGACTCCCATAGTCCAATATCATCAGACTTGTCAATGGATTTATTTTCAAGCCAACAATACAATTCGAATAACTCAAACTCACATAGGGTTTCATGGATTTTATAATCACTGTCCACCTAAGGTAGGTGATCAAGGTCAACTGGGGGATGGAGCAGTGGATTTACAGGTTCTTCCTGTCCCTTCTTCTTAGGAGGCATGGTTGGATAGAATTATATAGTGTGAGGGTTTCTGATAGAAAAATGGGGGTTGAGACTGTGTAAGAGCTCTAAGATTAGGAAGAATTTGCGACAATTGTAGAGAGTACTTTGACAAAGACTGGATTGGATTTTCTGGTGCTCTATCAACCTGCAGTAAAAATGTACAGAGCAAAGAAAATGGTAAGGTAAAGGATTAAAAGTTGACCAGGCATGGATTTATACACAGTTTGATCGTTTTCCTGTTGAGAGTGGCGCGAATCTGTTGGATGGTTAGTGATGAATTAAATTCATCAACGATTGCATTACTGCAGGAAAACTTCTAATTGGAAATAGTATGGGCTAGGTGGTGTGATATAAGGAGCGCTGAATGGGAGGATTGGAAGTTTTTCTATGGAAGAGAAACTGCTTTTCGGAGGGGGTCCAAAGCAGTAAGTGGTTTAAGCAGGGGGGGTGCGAAATGATAGGAGGGCGCCACATTAGCATGGGCCTGAAACACAAAACCATTTTTTTCAGACCCCCCCTGATGGTAAAGTTCAGATGGAGAGCGGGGGGGGCAGAAAAATTATAAATGTCGTCCGATGAAGGAGTGTGGGATCAGATGATGGGTCAGATAGAGGTGAGTTAACGTGCTGTGATCTGATGTTTTCTCGGGTAGCAGGAGGGTTAAAAGGTGTAAAAACTTTGGATAATGGGATAATGTGCCAAAATTTTGTTTTCATATGCCGAACCTTTTAGACTTAGGATAAAACCCTTTTACCCTTTCTTCCTTCTTATGTGCTTGAAATAACCTTGAAAGCTAAAAACTTAGGATAAAACGTTTCATGCTTTTCAAATCTATAACACAACTTCTACCTACCCTTTCATTTTCAATTCTTTTTCTAAGCTAAAATTTTTTCATCTTCTTTCGTTAGGGTGCATTTAAGCTAGAAAACCCACATAACCTTTTTTTTATAAAAATCTAACCTACTCTATCACTTATTTCTCCTATTGATTTAGATTAAACTATTGAATCAATCTCATTTTCCACCTAACTACTGATTTGTCAAGATTAAACTGTTTGAAAAATATTTATTCACTAACCTAATTAACATGAAATTCACAATTGTTCCATCATTATTAAGTTGTATGATTGGAACAAAAAATATCTTCATTGTGGCATTTTATTATTATTATTATGCAATTTTAAGGTCGCGGCCAAGCCAGACACCAAATTGGTGTATGTGACCCCCTTGTTTCTGGGACAAGGGACCCACCTCCACGCAACGATTTGACTGCTAAGTATAAGAAGGCATACATACTCTACCCCCCCTCTGGTTTTGAACCTGTGACCTCTTAGGAGCTACACACAATTTTATTGGATTTTGACATAAAGGAAAGTAATTTAACAGTAGTGGCATTTAAATTAGCACCACTTTTAGTATCATTTGTATTTTTCTTTTGTTGGGTTTTATTTTCTTTTATTCTTTTTTCAATTTTCTTTCCTTTTGTCTTTTTTCTTCATATTCATTTTATTTTTGACATACCCTCTTCCGATTTTATTTACAATGTAAAATAAGAAATATGAAATGCTCAATCACCTTGGGATTCTATAAAATATAGGACCCTAACAGTGGATCCATCTTGGGATGACACTTCTTCATGTGAAGTGTCAAGAACATATGATTAGTAGCCTTGAGTATCAAATGTATGTAATGTCTGCATTTGATTTATTTTGGTGTTAAGGTACTTATGGTAGCTTGTCAATAAGGGCTTAGGGCCTTCTTTGCAGGCTTCAACTCCAATCAACAAGTTACTCAATCAAATCAATATAGACTGTGATATTTACAATGACGTAAGAGAAATATTTATGCTAAGAAAAGTAGTGCTTCAGCATCTTTCCATTGACAGGACCACTAGGTAACTCTGCTCCATCGAAGTCCTTGAGGACAAGTGCATTATTTCCCCTAAAATCATATATAATGTATGGCCCTTTCCAAATGTTATCAAATTTACCATGTTTACCTTTGTCTTCTCTCCTATAATCCCACCTTATAACTTTGTCTCCAATGTTGAAGTCATCTGCTTTAGTCCTTCTGTCAAAAATATTTTTGACATTTTCCTGAATTAATTGAGTTTTTTTGTAAACCTCCTCCCTTGACTGTTGTAATTGAATGGTTTGATTGATTATTCTCTATATTTCATTTGGCTCAACCTGTAATTCTTGAATTATCTTCATGACTGGTACTCCTAAAGATGATGGAAACAGAGCATCCATTCCATAGACCAATTTGTATGGTCACATACCAATTTAATTCTTTGTAGTAAGTCTGTTAGCCCAAAGTGCTTTAACCAGCTTGTCATGCTAAGATTTCTTTTTTTCTTACAACAAATTTTTAATGATATTTACCAGACTCTTATTTGAGGATTCAACCAACCCATTACCCTGAGCATAATAAGTTGTGGAATGTCCCAAAGTAATGTGGTATTTATTATATTTTCTTAGATTTAAAAGCTACTGCATTTTCAGTAATAATTCTTCTAGTACATCCAAATCTAGAAAGGATATTGGTCTCAATAAATTTAATGATAACAGAATCAGTAGCAGATCTGGAAGGGGTGGCCTCTATCCATTTAGTAAAGTAACACGTGGTTGTGAGAATACACTTTCATTCGCCAGAGGAAGGAGGATGTATTTCACCGATGAAATCCAGTCCACACCATTGAAAAGGGCTCTCAACTGAAATAGGATTTAATGGCAAGGGTAAAATCTTTCTTTTTCCTTCAAAAATATGGCATTTATGGCATGAAGTTACCTTCTTGTGAAATTCAGGGAAAAGGGTAGGCCAGTAAAAACCAGCCCTGAGGCTTTTATTGGCAGTGGTTTTCGAATAGAGATGGCCACCACAGTCACCGTCATGGAATTCCTACATGATTTTCTCTGCTCAATCCTTCAACAAGCACTTAAATAAAATGCCACCAGCATATTTCCAATATAAAAAATTTTCTATGATGCAAAACTTAACTGCTTTTAATTTTAGAAATCTTTCCTTTGTTTTTGTTAGACTAGGAGGAGCATTTAAATTTAATAAAACATACAACAATTCTGCATACCAGGGTGAGTTCAAAAATTCTTCATCAATCTATGGATTGACTTGTTCCTCTTGATCATCCAATGGAGAAACAAAGTTGATGTCTAATGCATGGAAATTTGACTCTACCATTAGTTTGGCCGTTCCTTGTCCCTTTTGTAGGTTTTAACCCTGTACAGAAATTATCTACAAATGAATCTTAAAAAAATAGAAAATAAACAATAGCGAGAGCATAAAACATAAAACATATATACACAGAGATTTTCCCCTAGATCCCAAATCGGGACAACCATCTTGATTTTTCATTATATTCCTTTTAGTGTTACAACACATATATATACATGCTGAAGCATACATAAACCCTAATCTATTAACCCTAGATTAGAACATAACCATAGTTCCCTTGACTGGATCTACAAAATACTAGGGGCCGAAAACCATCATGCCCCAAAACCATGTGCAAACCCATGCACAAAACCATGGGTGGGTCTGCCCACCGGAAAATAAGGACCAATTTGTTTTTCCTGGGGCATTGCCCCAGACCCCAACAAGGCGGGATGCTACCCCCCTTGTGACCCCCTTGTTGTGCCCAGCGCAACGTATAGGGGGGCCTATCGTCCCCCATGACCCCCCTGCGCGTGACTAGTCGTGGAAAGAATATAACACATACCCAACGTTCTCCCACTTGTTGTTTTATTTCTGCAGGGGGCCACAGGAGAGCTGAGTCATTAGCCCAGATTTGCAACACCCATTGTTTCCTTACACTAAGAGAACTTCTGAGTTCTCGCAGACTTTGTCAATGCATCTGCAACATTATTCAAGGTGTCCACCTTTACCAGCAACACCCTTTTAGCCTCAACCATATATCTAACAAAGTGATATTGAACATCAATGTGCTTCATATTTGAATGATAAGCAGGGTTCTTAGCCAAGAAAATTTCACTTTGGCTATCACAGTCTATCCTTATAGCTTGCTGTACCAACCCCATACTTGAACACAATCTCTGCAGCCAAACTTCTTCCTTGCTTGCATGAGTGGCTACCATGTATTCTGCCTCTATAGTTGAAAGAGCTACTACAGACTCTCTTTTACTCATCCAACTGACTGCACCTCCAAATAGGCTAAACAAATACCCAATGTAGATCTTCTTTGGTCCAGATCTCCAGCCCAGTCTGCATCAACAAAACCACAAATGTCCAACACTCTTTCCAATCCTAGTATTCCCTGGTAGCACAAGCCATAATCATTAGTGCCACGCAAATATCTAAAAACCTGCTTCACTGTTGTGCAATGCTCCTTCCTTGGGTCTGACATAAACCTGCTCAATACTCCCATTGCATGTGAAATGTCTGGTCTAGTACATACCATTGCATACATCAGGCTATCCACTACACTTGCATATGGAACATGGGACATATCCTCCTCTTCTTCCTCTATCTTGGGACACTGTTCAGCAGACAACTTTACACCTACAGGAATCAAAACATTCACCAGTTTACTATCCTGCATATTGAACCTCTGCAATATAGTCTCGACATACTTCCTCTGGTTTAACCAAAGCTTCCTCTTTGCCCGATCTCTCTTAATTTCCATGCCTAAAATATACTTTTCAGCACCAATATCCTTCATGTTGAATTTGGAGAACAGTTGGGTCTTCAAATCTTGGATAATTTCTTTGTCATTTCCAATCAACAACATATCATCCACATACAAGATCAAATAAATAACACAGTCACCAATTAATTTAAAATAAACACAGTGAACCTCCTTGCTTCTAGTGAAGCCAAGTCCTTGTATATAGGTATCAAATTTATGATACCACATCCTTGGCGACTATTTTAACCCATACAGGGAATTCTTTAAGTTGCATAACAACTCTTTATTCCCCTTCACCATAAAGCCTTTAGGTTTTTTCACGTAGATCTCCTCTTCCAGATCCCCATGAAGAAATGTTGTCTTCACATCCATCTGTTCTACCTCAAAATCAAATGCAGCAATAATAGATAAAAGTAATATAATAGAAGTAACTTTGGCAACAGGAGAAAAAATATCACCAAAATAAATTCCCGACAGCTGGGAATAACCTTTTGCTACCAACCGAGCTTTGTATTTCTCCACCTTTCCTTCTACATTCCTCTTCTTCTTCAACACCCATTTGCTCCCGATGGGCTTCCTTCCAACCAACAACTCCACCAGATCCCATGCCTCATTTTTATGCAAGGATGCCATTTCATCAACCATGGCCTCCTTCCAGATTTTTTCATCCTCTAATTCTACTGCCTCCCTGATAATTCTTGGATCATCATCAGTTATAGTTAAGGCAAAATTCAAATAGAAAGCAGATGGACTATACCTTTCTGGTTGTCTTCTTTCCCGAACTGATCTTCTCACAGCTGGAGTTTGTGGCTCTTCCTCTTTTGAGTCTTCTTCTGTTCTAGAGTCTGATTCATCCTCCTCTAGCTCAAACTTTATCTTCTCAGGTTCCCTTGGTAGGAATTCATGTTTGACTATATCTTTCACCTCTCTAAACACCACATCTCAACTATACACAACGTTCCTTGTTTCCGAGTTCCAAAGCTTGTAACCCTTTTAACCATCCTTATTCACCTTTTAGATTTATTATCCAACTTGGTCATTTTCTCCTTTGGAACATGTACATATGCATCACATCCAAATACCCTCAGATGTGAAAGAGAGGGCTTCTTACTAGTCCATACCTCATGTGGAGTCTTATCCTCCAATGCTGATGAAGGTGATCTGTTAACCAAGTAACATGTAGTCTCCACTATGTTACACTGAAATTTGTCACCATGACATTTTAGTACTCCCTTGGAAGTCTACAATATCAAAGTTCTAAAATTCAAGCCTTGAAACTAAGAGAAAAGCTCATAAAAGCCTTAAAATTCTAGTACCGCACTTTCTCCTAGTTTTGCCTGTGGTCCCGCACCTTTTGGCTATAAATCATGCGGAGCCTAACACACTGTTTATTCATTAAGGGTGCGGACCCCTATAAAATATTAAAAAGGTGCAAGTAAAATCTAGAAGCTCAGTTTAAGTCATTTTTTGAAGCTTCTAGAAACATTCCTGCAGTGGAAAGTCCGCTCCTTTAATGTTCATGCATCCCATCCAATAAGGAGCTAACCCCTTGATGTAAGGAACTAATCCCTTTGAAGGAGGATTCTATCCCTTTTTGTATGGAGCTGTAACCTCCTATTTTCCACTATAAAAAGAGGCATAGGGCAGCCTCAAGGGGTTATAATTGATGAGTTTAAGTTTTAGTATTGTTGGAAGCGAAGTGCTGTTGAAACTTAGACCCTTTTAGCCGAGATTTCATGTGGGAAGGATTACATCCCTGTATGTATCTCGGTTGGAAGAGTGCAAGGCTGATCAGAGTAAAGGAAACACCTGTTCTAGACCCCAAGAAGGCCTATATGACATCAAGGCAGACACGGTTGTAAGGCTCTTCTTTATTTAGGTTAATACAAATAAATCCATTTTTCTCATTAAGTTGTCAATTGATTGATTTATTTTATGGATTCCTTGATCACCATAATGGATATGATTTATGAATATATGCTATGCAGGTGCTATTTGATGTTTTTTTTTTTGTGATTGCAGATCTTCAAAGGCAACTCTTTCGAGCGACTGAAGGAATACTACTACAAACAAGTGTTGTATCAAAGGTAAGATCGTTAAACCTTTATAGCATTTAATTATGAATCGCAATATATCTAGAGAAAGATAGTTTTGTTTGTTCGTTTGTTGCTAGATGTCCGTAGGACACTTGGGAGGTTCGTCTTGTCCGCAAGAACGACTTATCCATCCAAAAAAATGGTGACTCCGCTGGGGAAGGATTTGAACTTTGATTTCTTTTACTTTTGATTTATGAATTGATTTTTCTAATTTTGAGTAATTTATACTGGCTTGGGTAGTTAATCCCTGTAGAATCCCTGAAAAATATTTGAGAATTTTTTGTTTTTTCTATTGTTTTCATGTGTCTGCTCTTTTCCTTTAGAGACAGTGCGGGCATATCCACACTTTTCCTGTACCCATAGTGCGGGACCACACTGGTTTGCACTGAATCCTGCAGACCCTATGAAGTTTTTGAAAAATCCTAAAATCTTCTTTTCTAGATTAGTTGTCTAGGTTCTCAATGATTACCCATACCTGTATCTTTTGTTAGACAACCTTGGTTAAGAGTTTGTTTTAGCATTTTTAGTTTTAAATTATTTTATGAAAGATTTGCATGTTATAATGCTTTTTTTCTTTGTCTTACATCCCACTCAAAGATTAGAAACCCTTGTATGCCTTTAGATCACTGGTATTCTCTTGTTTTCTTGCTAGGTCTGACATCATAGATTTTTTTTTTTTGTGAGATTTAGATTCCATTTTTCTCATTTGCAAATCGTTTAAAGACTTTTTTTAATAAGTTTGGAATTTCACTTAAAAAACGAAAATTGGATGTTTTTTCGAGTTCTTTTTTGATTCAAGTAAAAAATTTCTTAGTTAGATTAAAAGCTAAGTAAGACATCCTTAAAATATTTGAAGTTTTAATTCAGATTTAGTCTTAGAATTTATAGATCTCAATATTAATGTTTTTTAGCTTTGAGTGCTTTTCTAGAAATTGTAGTGTCTTTTGAAGAAAAACTTAGTTTGCTGTTTCGATCTTGAACAAAAAGGGATTTTTATTGAGCATAGATCATTTTGAGTTCTCATTGAAATTAGATTTTTTTTTCATTTATTCTTGTTTGAAAGAAAGAATTTTTTTTTAAAATATTTCATTTCTCAACTCTTCCTTTAGCTAGAATTCATTGAAAGAAAACAGATTGTTTCTCATTATAGATGAATTTTTAGTATGATTTGATTTGGGTCACTTCATATCATCAGTTTCACTTTCGCACCTATTGTCTTAAGAAACAGCCTTATAAAATCAACGCTTAAATTAAAATTAATCTAGTAACTTTTATTTTTCTAGGGCTCTTTTCACCAATATAGCTTAGGCTAGTGTCTTGCAGTAGGGAGTAATTAACTCTCCAAGACAGTTAAAACAAACAAGTAGTTGATCTTGTGGTAGGAAGAAATCCAGTAGTCACTTGTATGTTCTAGGAATCTTCTCTTAAAGGAGTCAAGCACGAGGTCATATCTGAACCAGTGAGATAATCAATTCTATCTCATTGGGAACGATAGAAGATATGTGCGTATTAACAATGGTAAACCTCCGATAGACCATTATCGAGGAGCCTGGGGTAACTTGTCGGTATACCTTGGATTATGTCAAGGAGCCTTCAAGGGGATTGAGCTTTGTTACTCTGCCCTTGCGCGTATGTTGGACTGTAGACTATTCCCCCAAGTATATTAGTTCCTTTTGGTAACCATAGTGACCATAATCTTATGGTTTTTTCCTAAGGTGACGGTGGAGGAAAGATCCCACTGTACCTGGAGGAGACGTCGACTAGACTCACTTGGAATCTCTGGAGGGTTATCTTCACTTGAGATGGTTTAAGTGGAGAAACTTGCACTGGTATGTTTCATTAAGCAGGTTGTTGGGGTAACTGTTCCAACTGCCCTTTCTGCATTAAATACTACGATGTTGGATTTCATCACTAAATAGTGTTTTTAGTGTGGGAAGCTACTGTTTGTGTGTGGACTGATCTCCTAGATTTTTAGGTGTGTGATTCATTTGTTTGTTTCTTTAGTGACTCTAGGAGTTTTCATTGAAATTTTCATTTGATTGTGTGTGATTAATAATTTTTAATCATGGTTGAATTACCAAGACAATTGTGTAGACTTCAGGGGAAGCCCCCTGAATATACACCAAGCCAACTTGAAGGACTGCGAGCTCTAGTATTTCCTACTGACATTAGAATTAGATCAATAGAAGCAGGAGAGTCATCTATAGTTGTTCATCCTAATTACCAATTACAAACAACAGAGCATATTCAAGAACCGATTTCAGTTTCCGAGCTTACTGGTAGTATTTCTCCTTCTAGTGAATTTTCTGAAGAACCTAAAATTTCTGAACCTGACACTGAACCTACTTTTTTGGAACCATCTTCAGGATTTGTTACTCCAACTTCTAGTGATCCTGGTTCACCTAGGGTAAGACATATCATTACTGTAAATCTTCCTTCTGACCTCATTTCCATTGAATAACTTGTCAGTCCAGACGAAGAAGTAACTCTTCCCGAAACCCAACAGACTTTAAATTTTAGGAGCGTGAATCTATATTCTACAGTCCTTTTAGGAGTGACGTTTGGTATTTGTCATTGACAGATTTTTTAGAAAACCTGGGTCTTAGTTTTTCACCATCCTGAATTCCTTTTCATCCTACATGAAGGGGTTATTATCCTTCATCAATTATGTCAAGTGATTCATCTATGTTTTCCCAATCACCAGAAACATTTTTATACAGTGGTCCTTCTGTTCCTTCAAGGTACTAGTCACTTTCTGGTAATTTCTTAGGAGCAACTCCTCGACCAACTGAACAATTGTTATCAACTGGTATAAATGGAACTAAAACTGAAATGTTGAATGCAGAGAAAATTTTTATGATGTCTGGTAATATTCCAAATCCTCAACCTCAAGGTAGTCAGTTACCGCCTGGGGGGAAACCTCAAGGTAGTCAGTTACCGCATGGGGGGCAACCTCAAGGCAGTCAGTGACTGCCTGGGGGGAAACCTCAAGGTAATTTTTTACCAGGACAAACTGTAGGACAATATTATTTACCTGGAGAACAACCTCAAGGACAGTACATAACTCAAGGTCATCAACCTCAAGGACAGTAAATACCCCAAGGTCAACCCCAGACTTAGTATATTCCTCAGGGTCCTTATCAACCCCAGATTCAGTACACGCCTCAAGGTTATCAACCTCAAGGTCAGTACTCAACTCAAGGTTTCCAACCACCTTCCGGTCAATCATTCTTACAAGGAGCTGGAAATTTACCACTTAATTATCAACCCTATGTTCAATCAAGCTATGATTTTTCATATGTACAACCTTCTACGGGTCAATACCCCAGAATGAATATGGTGTGGAATCCACCACAAATTCAACAGACTATGCAACCTAATGTGCAATTACCTAATCAACCTGGATAGCCTTTAGTTTCTGGTCCAACCCAACAACCTGGTCAACCTACTATTCAAGTCCCTGCACCTGGTTCTGTTCAACAGCCTGGGCCCAATACACCTCAGACTCCGCCTCAAACTGCTGCAACTATTGCAACCTCTGTTTAACCTACAACACCTATTTTTGGAGTATCTGTAGCTCGGGTTTCTTCTATCCCTACATCAGTGCAAATTCCTCAAGCCTCTGTACCACAGTCAGGATCTACAATTTAGACTACGGTCCAGATGCCTACAGGACAAGCTGGTTCTAGTACGATTTTCTCTAGTCGACCTCAGTTTACTTATCAACCATACCAGGGACAGTCTCAAATTAGTCAAGCTATGAAAAATCCATCATATCAGTATCAACACTTATCAAATACCTCAACAACCCCAGTATGGTCCGGTTAATCCTGGTTATCCAGGAGGTTTCACGATTCCAAATGCACATCTGATTCCAAGATATCCTGGCTATCCTCCTCCTGGAACTGGTTTGATCACTCAAGGTTATCAAGACCCTAGCCATCGGTTACCATTCATAGAAACTTTAGATTTATCAGATCATTCGTGCCTTACAAACGATCCCATTTTTTATCTTCCATATTGGCCGCCGATGCCTAACAAGTTGCCCAGTGATATTCTGAAATTTGAAGGTAAGTTAGGAGAGGACCCATCTAATCACTTTATGACTTATCACCGCTAGTGCGCATCCAATTCACTAGTCGATGATTCTATTCAATTACGTCTTTTTCAGAGAACTCTCATTGGTCTAGCTGCCAAATGGTACATTGAGTTACCACGCGGCTCTTTTAATAATTTTAATGCGCTAGCTACTGCTTTCTTAACCCATTTTCAGTTGCCTGTCAGATACGACAATGGCACAAAATTACTGACTTCATTAAAGCAGTCTACGTCTACGTACATATCTGATCACATTCATGAATGGAGACGTAGAAGACGTTTAGTGAAATTCTTTATTCCTGATCAAATTTTCGCTGCATGGTTTATTAGATCGTTATTGCCCAAAATTACTGAAGATGTGGCCAAAGGAGGCATTGTTACAGAAGAGCAAGTTATTTCTCAGGCTCAGTACCTTGACCTTGTCTATACTCAGTTAGGTACTCTGTATGATAAAATATCCAATTTACCAAGACTTGGTCAGTTAACTGCAACTCCTTCTGGTCTCATGCCGTTGATGGTGTAATTGGTTCTATTAGTACTGGTAAGAGTAAAAAGAAGTCTTCCAAGACTACTTCTCCTATTATCACTTTACCCGATTCACCTAAAGGAGATTATTCCCTAGAAACTTTGGCCGATATCCATGTTGTAGAGACATATATGACCAAATCTAAAACTAGTGGTAAGAAGAAAGGTAAGAATAAAAAGAAAAAATATTCAAAAGAGAAAACAGATACAATTGAACCAACTGATGAAAAACGCAAACCTCGATATCCTTGTCTCATTTGTGACCAGGATCATTTTACAAAAGAGTGCTCGCATAGAGCCGAGGTACACCTATACCTACTATCTTGAAGGATCCCTTTCCCACTCAAGATAGTAACATGGTTGGATCTTCCTCCAATCCGGTTGAGGATATTTTTATGGTTGTGACGCGATTGGAAGATTACGGTAGTAAGAACACTGGTAAAGAAGCAGAAACATCTAATTCTGCATTGACTATATCTCCCTCAGTTTCTAATCCATTACAGATCGAGAAACAAAATCTTGACTTAGTGATTAAACCACCTGTAAAAGGTGTACTTCGTAAATTAGCTTTTAATCCACATGAAAGAGCTACTCAGAATTAAAATATTGTTGAAGATTTGGAAATCTCCCCTTCAGCAATTTCGGCTTTGGAAGTATTGCAATCATGCCCAGCCCAAAGAAAATTACTTTTTTCAGCCTTGGGAGCCGTAGATCTCCAGGATTTGAACCTCATGATCTTCAATTTAGAAAATTTTACACCGTGCCTACCTCATCAAATGGCTTTTCAGATTCCGGTAATAGTAAAAAACAAGCATATCTTTCGTACTGTTGTTGGTGAAGGGGCTTCTACATGTATAATGTCGTTAAAATGTTGGAAATCACTTGGTTCTCTGACAATTAACTAATCACCAACTATTCTAAAAGCTTTTGATGGAAGAGGTTTTTAACCATATGGTATTTTACAAGATCTACCAATAGAGGTCGAAGGCAAAGTGGTTAATCTAGATGTGGAAGTGGTTGATGCCCCTCTGGATTACAACCTTCTCCTGGGTCGCAGTTGGTCTTACACCATGACTGTTGTTGTATCATCGATCTTTCGTCTCATCATGTTTCCTCATAAAGGAAATATTGTTAACATAGATCAGCTCTCATATTATTCATCCGACCTAGCCTCTACTGATAGCATCCAACATATCGGAAAAACGACTATCCCATATAAGGATGTTGGAGTAGGTTTGATTAAAGATTTAGCTTTACTGGGAACTTTTTCCCTTCCTCCTCCCAACGTACAAACTCCTATTGCTAATATCAATATGATTACATCAAGTACTATTTCTTTTGCTGATCCTTGGATAGTACCTTCAGAATCAGAATTTGATTCTTTCGAAGGCCCAATTCCTTTGAGTCCTTTTGAGCTAGCATATCAGCAAGTACAATCATTTTCTGATACCCCTTCAACCAAATTTGATCAATCAGGAGTCGTTTTCAATATCGAGTTTAGCTTTGACACCAATTCCGGATCCTGCTCAACAAGTATTCCATACTGATCAACATATTCGTGAATTCTTGTTAGTAGATGAGTTACCATGGGAAGATCTTCATCATAGATCTTCATTTTTACCTAATCTCGACCATTTTGAGAATGATTTTTCCTCTATTTTTACCTCTGATTACGTCAAAGAACCTCAAAATCCTCTCTCACATTCTGATTCTGAATTGAATTTAGAAAATATTTCTACGACGGTTCCTCTTGACATTTCAGTAAAACCTGGAATTGTTGAAAATATCCACATTGGTGCTTCTTGTATGCCTGAAGAAATTCAAGCATATAAAGCCCTGTTTCAGGAATTCCATGACATCTTTGCTTGGTCATATGAAGAAATGCCAAGAATCGATCCATCGATTGTTGTTCATGAAATTAAGACATACCTAGATGCCAAACCTATCAGACAGAAATTATGTCAGATTCATCCGAGAAAAGCTGCCGCTATCAAAGCAGAAGTTGAAAAATTACTTCGTGCAAGTTTTATTTATCCGATCCCGTTAATGGAATGGGTATTTAATATTTTTCCAGTCAATAAAAAACAAAGAACAATAAGAGTATGTATTGACTATAGGGAGATAAATTGAGCTTGTCCAAAAGACAATTATCCAACCCCTTACATCGATCAAATTATCGACAATTGTGCTGGAAGTGAAATGTTCTCGTTCATGGATGGATTTTCTGGCTACAATCAAATAAACATACTCCTTGCAGATCAACCTAAAACAAATTTCATTTGTCCATGGGGAACGTTTTCTTATCGCAATTTACCTTTTGGTCTTAAGAACGTTAGCACCACTTTTCAAAGAGCCATGTCTTATGCATTTCGCGACATTAAGCATATTGTGCAGCCCTACCTCGATGATTTTCCTGCTCATTCTTCACATAGAGCAGATCATATTAATCATGTACGAGCCATTTTTATATGATGTAGGCACTACAATATTCGTTTGAATCCTCATAAGTTTTTTTTCTACGTAGAATCTAGATGATTATTGAGATTTATTGTCTCAAAGGTAGGCATTCGTGTTGACCCATCGAAGGTTGAGGCAATCATCAATTTACCTCCTCCTTCTAATCTTTGCCAACTCCAAATTTTGCAAGGGAAAGCAAACTTTTTACGTCGATTCATTCCTAACTATGCTGAGTTAATGAAAGGTTTCACTAGGTTGTTGAAACAGAACATTCCTTTCTTTTGGGACGAGATCGCTGATAGATCTTTTGATGCTTAGAAAAATGCGTTGACCCATGCACCGTTACTACATCCTCCCAACTACAACCAAGATTACTTTTTGTACCTCGCCGCTTCTGATTCCATGATAGGGATGATTTTAGTTCAGAAAGATGAATTCCATAGTGAACATGTGATTTACTATCTTAGTCAAAACTTTCATCCGACTGAGATTAAATACTCACATGTGGAGAAATTGGCCTTGGCAGTTGTTCAAGCTGTCCAATTTTTTCATCACTACATACTTTTACGCAAAACGACAGTGATCTCTGAATGTAACCCTATGATGTACATCTTGAACAAACAATTGCTAGGGGGAAAATAATCTAAATGGATTTTTATCCTGCAAGAGTTTGATTTGGAGTTTGAAAAGTCCAAATCTAAGAAATCATTGATATTTTTTTAACTTATGTGTGATTTCCCATGTACTGATACAGAAACTGTGGCGGAACAACCAATCTCGGATGAATCCTTGTTTCTTATTAGTACCATTGATCCATGGTATGGAGATATCATTGTATATCTTCAAACCCAATCTTTTCAGCCTGAGATTTCATGGTTGCAACGATGAAAAATTCGTTTCCAATCTCAAAAATATAACATTGTTGGCGACACACTTTACTGTCGTGGTGTGGACTCGGTTTTTTGACGTTGTCTAACTCATGACGAAGCCGAAAAGGTTTTAAATGAATCTCACTTTAGAGCAAGTGGTGGTCATATGTCTAGGTACGCCACAACCCAAAAGATATTGTGCGCAGGGTATTTTTGGTCGTCCTTGTTTAAAGATTGTATTTATGCGGTTCGAAAATGTCATAATTGTCAAATATTCGATCGAAAAATGCGTGCACCACCTCATCCTTTTCACCCCATAATTGTTGTCGGTCCTTTTGCAAAATGGGGCATCGATTTCATTACATGTAACCCTCAGTCAACCGGGGGGCATGGGTATATTATTCTAGCAGTAGACTATTTTACCAAATGGGCCAAGGCGATGCCTAAATTTGCACCAGATGGCAAAACTGCAGCTACTTTCATATTCAATCATGTGATTTCTCATTTCGGTGTACCCCAAGTGATAGTTACTAATCACGGGAGCCATTTTTGAAATATCATGATGACCGAGTTAACAGACCAGCTTGGCCTGCGCCATGACAGTTCTACACCATATTATCCACAGGCCAATGGTTTAGTTGAAGCGATTAGTAAATTTTTAGTCACCATGATTAAACGAATCATTGGAATTCATAAGTCAAATTGGCATACCATGCTCTTTTCAGCACTTTGGGCATATCGAACCTCAGCAAAAACATCGATAGGTTTTACCCCTTTTCAACTGGTTTACGGTTTAGAAGCGATATTACCCATTGAATGCGAGATATCGTCACTCCAACTAGCCCTAGAGTTACTACCAGACACTTCTGAAGAGGAGAAACATTTTTTATACTTGGCTCAATTAGATGAGAATCGACGCACTGCTGCATTAGCTACCGAGGCTCATGCGAAAAGAATGAAAGCTCAGTATGATAGAAGTGTTACCCATCGTAATTTTTTAGAAGAAGACCTAGTTTTGATTTATGATCAAGCCAACGATAAACTAGGGGCTGGGAAATTTGAACCCATCTGGCATGTTCCTTACATTGTCAAGTGACAGCTTACAAAAGGGGCCTATGAATTGATTGATTTTGACGGGGTCTCTTTAGGTAAACCCAGAAATGGACTTTATCTAAAGAGATATTACGCTTGATTTTGTGTGGAGATCTTCTTTGTATGTTAGTTACTTTTTAGCTGGTGTGCTATAGATTAGAAATGTGTGCCTAGCGTAAGAATGCTCTAACTATTATTCCTGCTTATCTGGATACTTTTTATATTGCAGATGTCAACATCCTTTCAGACGTATATTGGTTTTGCTGATGGCGCTTGTCATAGTACACGGAACATCTCTTCCGCAGCTTGGGTATTTATTCACCCACTGACGAGTTAGTATCAATGCATGGGGTAAGCCTCGGTCAAATGACAACCAATATTGCCGAATATAGTGCAGTTATTGAATTATTATCGGAATCCATTTCATTTGGAATTTAGAGTTTGATAATTAAGTTAGATTCTGAACTCATTGTATTACAGTTAAACTGAGTATATGCCATTAGAAATCCAGTGTTATTAAGATTATTTTTAAGGGTTTGTCTCTTGGAACGAGAGTTCGATTATATTGAGTATCAACACATTCCAGGAAATTTAAATACATTAGTAGATGCAATTGCTTCTAATGTTATAAATACACATTTGTGATAAAAAAGCAACAAATAAACATTCCATAACATGATTGAACAGGTAAACTGGAAATAATAGTATATCATAGTATAGATGTAATGTTCAAAAAATAGTACATCGTCTTCGATCATAGGCTCAAAATGCCTTATGATCGGAAAAAAGTGATACAAAAATTAGTCTACAATTCAATCATCCACTATCCGTGGTGATGATCACGATAATACACCACTGCTCGTGCCACCCTAGTGAAAAACCTCCTGAATGGTCCAGGAACACCTATAACATATCTCTGTAGACAGAGCAAGATATCATCTATAGTAGTCTCAGGAATATATATAGTGAGCCACTCCAGATGGTGCTCTAAATCAGTCAAGATCTCTATAGTTTGATCCTATGGGGTTGGTGCTGTTGCTGCTGGATCCCTTTGCCTCTGGTCAAAGGGGCGGAGAATGGTTTGGCGACTCAGACCCACATCTGCATTTGAAATTTTTGTTATCAGTTTTGGACGATTTAAAAAAAAAAAAAAAATTAGAAATTAGAACATGTCAAAAGATATTTTTTACTTGATTCATCCCACTGAGTTCTTGGAGGAAGGGGCATCTCCCGGTCGCCACAAAAATCCATGCCAGCATAAGGAAAATCCTCTATAACAAAAATTTGGCGTTCCAACCAACGAAAATATGTATAAGGAAATCACACAATCTCTCCACCTTCACTCTGGCGGGCCATCAAAGCAACCCAACGAACCATCCTGGGCTCTCGAGGTTGACCAACATCAACAGGAATATGCTGCGGGGCTAACATGGGGATCCTCTCTAGAGCAAAGGTGACTACAATGGACCCATATCCAAAGTTTTTTAGCTTCCCATTCTTTGCTCTGGTAAGTTGGCCTTTCACATTTGCCAACATTGCCTTGCACCAGTTGAATATGGTGCCTCGAAAGCAATCTACTTCTATGCGCATATGAGATCCAGTGGATACATGCAAAGCTGCACTTTCGCACAACTTGACAACGGTAAAAGTGATCACTTTCAGCTCTGGATGGATGATAGTTTTTATGTCAATCTGTTTGTCCCGGGGATTGGCTTCATAATTACAGAACTCTAATTGTAGGCTAATAACAGACTGGCCACTTGTCCTAGCCCCAAATAGAGATAATGGTTCACCTCTCCTAGATAAACCTGTCAAAAATTAGATGTCTTCTAGCTCAATCTCGATCCAGTGACCTCCGATCACGAAACACTGGTCCTGAACATCCCATTTACTTACCAGCCAAGTAAGAAGATCCACTTGAGCTCTCATGCCATTGATAGCCCAAAATTTGTAAAGCCCGCATGCTCTTAAAGCTTGAAAATTTGGTTGATGAATTATTGCTACTTCATCTACCTCCTCATGTTCCCGTTCTCACCAAATGAGCATTGTATATATCCTACAATCGGTAAAATGAAGTGTTAAAATCATTTTGAAGAAAAAATTTGGGTAATTTAGGAGGAAAATGTGTTTCTAAATTCCTTACGGCGCCCCTGCACTTTACACTCAGACACAGTGAGTCTATGTTAAAAGTGCGGGGCCTCGACATTTTCCTTTGTGAGAAAATGTCGAGGTCCGCAGGTTCCTAGTGTCCTGCCTGCAGACCACTGAGGGCGAATTTTTCAACCTATTTTCCTCCCAAAAATGAAATATTGACCCTAAATTAAAAATTTGAATGGATGAAAAGCAAGATAAGGAGGTTGTGGATTACCTGAAACAGACGGTTTTTTATTCCGACAGTCAGTTTTCCCAGAATTTTCTCCGAAGCGTTTTTTTCCTAGAGCTCTAAAAAATTCACTCCAAATTCAAACGGTAAAAATTGTAGAGCTATAAAAAGGGTCTCTTTCACCTCTAATTACCTCACATTAATATGTCAATACGGGAGCGTTTTGTTATTACAAAGAGTGACTCAATCCGAGGCTATCATTTGTCAGAGTTCCTGAGGAAAGTCGTCAAAAAATTTCAGAGCTTTGTTCGCAATATTTTCGGAGATATGATCTGTGGAAGGTAGTGCTTTTTCAGGCTCCTGAATTTCATCTCAAAGCGGTGATCGTGGGAAAAGTTCAATAACTCTCTCTCTGGGTAGTGGATTTGAGTGCTGTAAAAAGTGGTTGCAATTAAACAGACTGTAGTTTCTTGGCTATCAATTTCAGAGACAAAGGACGAAAACAGTGACACGTGGCAAGTCCTACAAGTTTGCTCTACTGAACCAGTCCAAAATTAGGTCATTGTGGGAGATTGGACACAACTTTGTCTTGGGGAATCCAAATTAGATCAGACCTATGGCATTTGAAAAAAGCTTCAGAGGGCTAGTACAGGGATGAATTTCAGATATTGAATATTTTCAATTACATAGATAATTCAATTTCAATATCGAGCTCCTCAAAGCAAGTAAAAGGTGTGTATTTTTTTCCGAATTGCATAAGTCTTGTTTGAAGAATCAAGTTGAATTGATTCCAAGGGAATATTGTAGAATAGGTATCAATATTGGATTCTTAAATGGCACCTAAAAAGAATTCAACACCCATTAAGCCTTCATAAGGCTCTACCATGACTCATGAAGATGAAGAATTGCAACATGATCTATCAAAATTACAAGAGCAAGTGCAACAAATTTCACTCTCGCAAAGAGCAACAAAAAATGAAATGGAAGTTTTGAAGAAAGGCGTGGAAGTGAAGATGGACGGTTTGAAGAAAGGCATGGAAGCTAAGATGGATGGCGTGGAAGCTAAGATGGATGGCATGGAAGCTGGCATGGAAGCTAAGATGGATGATCTAAAATCAAACATCGAAGATTTGACAAAGTTGATACAAGAAAGGTTTCCTAATGGTGAAAATATAGTAGAAGAACCTCATGATGAGAACAAAATAAATGTTAATTGTGATTTCATAAACTCTAATGTTGGCAGGAAGAACCACCATATTCCAAAAAATGGATATGAGGAAGTTTGATGGAAAGGATCCTGTAACATGGATACTACAGATGGAGCAATATTTTGATCTCCATAATGTGCAAAACACACAAAAGGTACGAATTGCAACTTTACATTTAGAACAAAATACATTTGTATGGTATCGATGGCTTTGCTCCCGTAAAAAAATTGTCACTTGGTCAATTTTTATGGAGGAAATGATAGTACATTATGAGGATACAAAGAGCAACACCTTCTTTAGCCAATTGATAAATCTCAAACAAAAGGGTTTAGTGGGGCAGCACATTGAGGACTTCCAAAAATTGAATATAAGGGTAACTGATATTCCAGAGGAACACAGGATTGATCTCTTCATAGGCACTTTAAAGGATAACATTCAACATGAAGTTCGCGTTCTGGAACCTGATTCATTGGAGAAGGCATTTAGGTTGGCAAGAAAAGTTGAATGTAAAATTATGGCAACAAGGAAGCCTACCACTCAATTCTATAAAGAAGGAAGTGTGGCTACGCCTAGATTTCCACAAACTACAAGGTTGACACCACAACAATTGGAAGAAAAAAGAGCAAAAGGGCTTTGCTACAGTTGTGATAGAAAATACACTAAAGGTCATAAGTGTGCTGAGAAGAAATTATTTTACATAGATTGTGAAGAGGAAGAAGAAAATGAACAAGAAGAGGATATACACCAGGAACCAGCCCTAGAAGAGGAAGAAATGAACCCAACGATATCGTGTAATGCACTGGCAGGAATTACCACTCCTCAAACTCTCAAGATAGAAGGACATATCAAGAAGAAAAGGGTAATAGTGTTGATTGATTCAGGTAGCACCCATAATTTTATTCATTATAAGGTAGCCAAGGAATTAAATTGTTTCTTATACCCAGCACCAGAATGTCAAGTGATGGTTGCAAATGGAGGAACTATAAATTGCTCTGGAAAATGCCATAATATCAAGCTAACCATGGGGAATATGTGTTGACAAGTCCAATGATTTCCATTCCTATGGGAGGTGCTGATGTTGTACTAGGAGTACAATGGTTACAATCTTTGGGGACGGTAGCTTTTAATTTTCAAGAACTTTTCTTGAAATTTTTTTCAGAAGGAAAGGAAGTCGAATTATGGGGTATTGAAGGGAAGACGGGAAGGATAATAAGCTCTAATGTCATGACAAAGCTTCTAAAGAAAGAACAACGAGGCGTAATTGCACAATTATGCTCACTAGAAGTTCCAACATCAAAATCATCTATTTCTGCAGATCTCCAACAAGTCTTGGACAATCATTCCAAGGTGTTTGAACTCCCAAAGGACTC